>JAZEWT010000009.1:18413656-18430284 GCA_036362905.1 Mordacia mordax | reverse complement strand
ACTTTGTATAAACAACTATAGTGTGTTGCTTATGAAATCCACGAAGTGCTACAGAGAAAATTAAAATTGATCTATGTAATGAACACATTTTGAACATTTTGAATTCTTGAAAAAATAATAACAATGTCTGATTGTCTCTTTCAAATAAATTAAAAAGCTGAACTTAAATCATCCATGTAGCAAACAAAAGCAAAAAAATGCCATGAGCCGTCAACGTTATATCGCCTTTGGGCTTCATTAATATTTTAATATTTCAAGATCACAATAATCTTCCAATTTAGAACTAAAATAATAAAAAAGAACTAACACAAATAAAATACACTTCAATTAAATACTTAGTTTTTTTTGTAATTTATTTTCCCAAGTCACTTGGAGCCGCAGTATAAGGATGAAAGAGCCGCATGCGGCTCCGGAGCCGTGGGTTGCCGACCCCTGGGTTAGATGAATGGCCGGAGCACCACCTCTGCTACCTGTTACCCCTAATGTGCCAACTCGCTACGTTTTTGATGTCCTGTGCTCTGCTCACTATTGTGAGCGTGGCTTCTCTGTCCTCTTATTTTTGGAGGACGATTGCCTCAGCTGCCCAGTAGCGTCCTTCACCATCCTTCTCCACAAAGGTCAATCTCCCTCTGGTACCAGTCATCGGCAAATCTGATCAGCTTCACATCCTTCTGCATCACAGCCCATTTGTTTAGCCCCGTCTATCTGACCAAACAGATAATGCTTGGGCAGTTGGTGGCTGGGCATACGGGCTACATGACCAAGTGAACAAAATACAGACACAAATACACACGAAATAACTAGAGACTGTGACAAAAGGCAAAGATGCATGCACATGTACAGCCATACTCAAATCACAACTACACGCGTTTAATATACACACACCCACTGGACAAATACATGGACACTGGACAAAACTACAAAGACACGCACACATAAGACAAACACACGCATACAATCCTAAGTCCTGTGATGATGCCAACTCTTAATTAATAATTGTCCAGGGATATCAGAGCTAGGCTTTCCACATGGCCCTGGTTTTCCCAATACGTCCTTTTATTTCACGTGCCTATCATAGAAAATCGTCATCCCGGCACAAAGTGCCAGCTCATATCCATTGCACGTTAATAAAGTTACTCTTGCGCCACTGCAAGCAATGCGTTTCGTTCCCCCTCGTGTGTTGCGAGATGTTCTAACCATGCAATCCAAGTAAAGTAAACGTGGAACTATGGAGCCACGTGGCAAAACCCCAGTGGGCACATGAACGGGGAGAGACAGAAGGGTGGAGGAGTGCCTTCCCGCCACCCCCCACAACAACGCCCCTCCTTGCCCCCCCCACCTGCTCCCGCCCCCCCACAACGCCCCCCCCCCTTACGCACCTGCTCCCGCACCCTCACAACACCCCCGTGAATAACGGATTTGTGGGGAGCGGTGGCTCAACAGTTAGTGCGCAGAGATACAAACCAGGCGACGTGAGTTAGATTCCCGCTCACGACCAACACCATTGACGATTTTCTGAATCGGTTCTGGGCCTCCCCTAGATCGACTCAGCCTCAAATTAGTACTCAATGGGGTGTTTAAACATTTCCACCAGGGAGACAAAGGCGGCCGGGCATGTGCTAGTCACCCACTTCCTAGTGTTGATCGCGCTAGCGGCACCTTGACACTAGAGTCTGGTAAGGCTATATGGGGAGTCTTTTTGGGGGGTGAAGGTAGGTGGCGCACACGGAGAGGGGGGGAGTGGTTGAAACCCCCATGGGAGACAGCAGGGGACAGGCGGGCGGCTGTGTGGGGTTTGGGAGGTGGACAGGGAGTACGAGGGGAAAGGGTTGTGAAGCAGCTGTGGTCGGGGAGGCCGTGCGTGGTCGCGGTGGTGGTGGCGGTGACAGTGCTGTGTGTGGTGTGTATACGAGTGTGTAATTTGAGGGAGCGGTGGCGCAGGGGTTCGCGCGCTACGAAGCGAGCAACCCGAGATCGAATCCTGATCGTCAGTGATGAGTGATATCCGAACAAGTGCATGGTCTCCCCAAGGTCAATTTAGCCTTAAACGAGTACCCCGTGTGGTGTATGAACATTTGCACTTTGGAACAAAAGCAGCCGGGTGTAGTGCTGGCCACCCTACCTCTTCGTGCACCGTGCCAGCCAAAATAGGGGTTGGCATACCACACTTGTTCCAACTCCTATACGTGCTCTAACGGACTTTATATTCTATTTATTCTAGGTACCGTATCCTACAGGACGTTGGTGATAATGGTCTTACACTAATCTCTGCTCTTTGAACTTCTAAGAATGTCCGTTGTTGATATGTTTACTCATCTCGAGAGACTCTTGACATAAGTTAATCTCTTTCGTCAAGGATCTCTCTTTCCTTTAAATTTTCCAGTTATAACCAGATTTTCTATTTCCTCTTTCCTCATAATCTATTCTGTTTGTACAGTAATTGTGACTATCGTCGTCTTAACTTTGATGCTGTTCTTTACGTTGAAGATGTATGTAATAATGAAGTTCCTCTCTGACAATACTGGTCCTAGCATCTCTCCTTATTGCTGCGAATTTATTTATCCTTTGATTGTGTGCGTTGTTGCATTGGTCATGTTGGAACGTTTGGTGCATCGCAGGAATCCCGCATCTAGAGCTTAGAAGCTCACTGGGTAATTTCTGCTGCTATAATAATCACCTAAACATCTATCTCATCTCCCCTCGCTCCTCCACTCTCCTCACCTCTCATCATCTATCCTCTTCTCTCCCCTTATTTCTCTGTACTTTCCTCCACTGTCCACCCACCCTCTGTTCTCTCCTCTCCGGTCTCTCCTTTTGCACCTCTTCTCATCCCCTCTCCACTCTCATCTCTCCTCTCATGTCTCCTCTCCTTCCCTCTCCACACTGTACTCTTTTCTTTCCGTCTTCCCCTCCTCTCCCATATTCTCTCCCCTCTACTCTCCTCTCCTCTCCGACTGTCTCCGCTCTCTTCTCTCCCGCCTGCCCTGGTGCCGCCGTCCCAGCCGTTCCACCCGCTCGTGAACCTCGAGTGCTCGTCGGAGCTGCGCCCGCTGCTGTGCGCGGCGTTCGCCCCGCCGTGCGGGGGCGGTTCCGAGGGGGCATCGCCGTGCCGCCCGCTCTGCCGCCGCGTCCTCACGCTCTGCTCGCGCCTCGCCGACGTCTTCGGCGTCGCGTGGCCCGACGAGATGGACTGCGAGCGGTGAGTGTGTCTACGTTCCGCGCCCCACCACCCGAGTTGAGCCGCCGGCAGGGAGTGGGTTGAGGGGATGGAGGAACTCATCACGGTGTGGGTGGTTTTTGTGTTCACTAGCTATCGCTGAGCCGAGCCAGAACCAAACGTGCAACACGCTGTCCGCCTATTTATAAAATGCTAAATCGTTCCACCCCTACTTAAGGCGCTATCATCAGCAATGTTGAGAACTTGAAGGCCACCAGGGAGCAGAGGTAATAGGCACGCACTGACTGACTCACCCACTCATTCCCACCCATTTCACCCACCCACGAACCCCGCTCACTCTTTAGCAGAGTTAATGGGTTCGAATCAATAGCACGGGACAGACATTCTGTTTGCCCACAAGGATATTTATCATTGCCCCAAAGACCCAAAAGTTGCAAGTTGGAGGCATGCTATGCCTGCATAGTTCAGAAAGGGTTGAGGAGATTCCAGTAATGGTGGGTCAATTGAGTCAAGGCTGACAGACTGGGGCGGTGTTGTAATTTATTGGGGCTGTGCTGTCTGTCCACTCTTCATGTCATCAAATTGACATCGGAATCTGGCACGGGGCCAAGCAGGGCCAAGGGTGAGGCTAAGCAGAGCCAGGGGCAAGGCTCATTAGGCATTGTGTGACATCAATTATAGCTATTATTTGACTTTCAATTGAACTGCTCTGATGTCGTCGTTGTTGCTGACATGCCGTTCTCTCCACAGCTCTGTGCAGCGCTTTGTGACCCTCGGGTGAAAAACGCTCGAGAAGTGCTCTTATTATTATCAGTGTACTAGGTGGTCTCTGCGTCACTTACACGTGTCTCAACTCGCTTATCGTGCATAATGTCAGCAGCACGGCGGAAGCCTCTGCAGTGGAAAAACAACCTGGTGCCTCCTGAGCTATGCTGGGTTGGCTCTGCATAACCCCACTCCCAACATTTCTCTTAGCACCATCATCACTGTCACCACCCCGACCATCATTAGCATCACCGCCACTGTCACCAGCCCCACCGTCATCACTCCCACTGTCACCAACAACAACAAAGTGGTGGTGACGTCACCACGGCACCTGTGCCATGCCTGGTGCACTTTGAGACCTCGTGAAGTGTCGAAAGCTCACCGACAAGTCACGGGACAGACCCTGGTGTTATGGGTTTCCCGATTTATTCGTGAAGCATTTCACTCTCAACACCACCAACCTCCCTTTCATGCACCCGCAGTTTCTCCGACTGCGACGGCGTCTTCCGCGACCCGTCCCTTGGCTCCGACAGCGATGGCGGTGGCGGTGGCGACCCCCATCACACAGCGCCCGCGGGCGGCGCCGGAACACAGGCCCGAGACTTTGGTTTTTGGTGCCCGCGGCAGCTACGGGCGACCCGAGGTCTTGGCTATCGCTTCGCGGGTGTGCGCGACTGTGCACCGCCGTGCCACCCGCACATGTTCTTCGGGCGCGACGAGCTGGCGCTTGCCCGCTACTTCATCGGCGCGATGGCGGCGGTGTGCCTGTGCGCGACGCTCTTTGCCGTGCTCACGTTCCTCATCGACGTGCGCCGCTTCCGCTACCCGGAGCGGCCCATCGTCTTCTACTCGCTCTGCTACCTTGCTGTGGCGCTCTGCTACCTCGTGGGGTTTGTGGCGGGCAGCGGGGCGGCTGCGTGCAACCCGCCCGACGCGGCGCGGGGCACCACGCCCACCGTCACACAGGTACGGGGAACGTGGGGGGGTGGGGGGGTGGTGGTCGTGAGGAGGGTGAGGGTGCAGGTGGTGGTTAAGGTGGTGCAGGTGGTGAAGGCTTAGTTACTTAATGATAGTGAGTGGATGTGTGTGGTACTAGTAATTGGGAGCAGTAACAACACTTGACCCTACAGTATGTTAAGGCTAAAGAAGGGATCTTTGTCTTTGTATCGAAACACAGCTTATTACTGTAGATAATGGAGGTGACGGCGAGGATGATCACTATTAATTCTGGGGGTACTAATGCGAATGTCAATACTGATCAGCACATCATTTATTTACGGCGCCCAAACATCGATGCAATGACAGTCACGGAGCCGTGTCGCTAACGCTGCCGCTCCACTTCTCCTGCACCACCGCTGATCCCTCCACTGCCACCAGGGCTCCCACCGGCGGGCCTGCACGCTGCTCTTTGCGCTTCTCTACTTCTTCACGCTGGCGGGCGCTGGCTGGTGGGTCGTGCTCACCGTCACTTGGTTCCTGGCCGCGGGTCTCAAATGGGGGAGCGAAGCAATCGCGGCCCGGGCCCCGCTCTTCCACGGCCTCGCGTGGGGCCTTCCCGGCGCGCAGACGACACTGCTCCTGGCGCTGGGCGCGGCTGAGGGCGACCCTGTGAGCGGCGTCTGCTTTGTAGGCGTGTACGACACGGCGGCACTGCGATGGTACCTACTGGCACCGCTCGGCCTGTGCGTGGCAGCTGGCCTCGGGCTGCTGCTCGCCGGGTTCGTGTCGGTGAACCGCGTGCGGCTCGTCATCCAGCATGACGCGCGCAACCAAGAGAAGCTCGTCAAGTTCATGATCCGCGTTGGTGTGTTCAGCGCGCTCTACCTGCTGCCGCTCGTCGCGCTGCTCGGGTGCTACCTGTACGAGCAGGCGAACCGCGGCGGCTGGGAGCTGGGCTGGCTGCACCGCCACTGCCAGCACTACCACATCCCCTGCCCCACGCTGGTAGGTTTGTCTGGCATTGTTAGTGCAACCTCGCCACACCTCGTCGGTGTAATTCACGTTTGCTTACTTGTGGTGCGAATGGATTTGTGCCACGGGAATGGTTTCACGTGAAAGAATGAATTAATGTCTAATGTCGTTTTTGTCATTGTCATCGGCAAAACTTCACCATTGTCTTATTCCCCCTCACCGTGTTGACAAATTTGCGTCATTTATAATCAGCTCCATCACGATTGACCATGATCTATCCACATTCCTCGCGGTCTCGCGACGCGCTGATCGGTCGCGCTCGCTCGCTCTGTCCCATTCCGTCGCTGCACACGCGCGCCCGTGGTGTTCCCCGGCGGAGCGCAGGTGGAGGAGCCGGGACGCCCGGACCTGACACTGGTGCTCGTGCGCTACCTCATGACGCTGCTCGTGGGGATCCCGTCCGTCTTCTGGGTCGGCAGCCGCAAAACGTGCTCTGAGTGGGCGAGCTTCTTCCACCGGCGCGGCAAGCGCGAGTGAGCGGGCGACAATTGCTGCAGACAACGTCGTGCACACGCACCGAAACCCCCAAGGCCTGAGCCCAGGCCACATCCTGAAGATGTGATGAAGCTAAACACCACACCTGCACCCGTTTCGAATCTGCAAAGCATGAGAAAAGCCCCCCAATAACAGAGTAATGATACAGGCGGAAATTAAACAATAAGCATCAAACCTTTTTTCCTCGTCCAGATATGGTTGGCGCGCCGGATGATGGGGCTGAGTCAGCCCCCACCTAGGATTTGAACTCGTAGTCTTCTAATTGCACGCCCCTTGCTATGCCGCTGAACCACCTGGCCTGCAGCTCTGCTTAACTCCAGTCAACTATCGTTGGCGGTCAGATAACCGTGAGGCCAGAGCACTGTGAGCAGGCCTAGATCCTAAGGTCTAAACCTTAACCACAGTCAAACTTTTTTTTGTTTACAACCATCAGTTTTGCCTAATCCATGATGTAAAAAACTATTACATCTTTAGCTAAGAAATTCAAATCAAATTGCCATGCTTAGAAGAGTGTTGTGCATTCATGTTAACAGGCCTCAGAATTACAAATGCAGCATTCCTATGGTAAGGTTTCCAGAGGCATAATACTGAATTCAATACCCTTATACTTTCTCCCATGGGATATACCATGGAAATAAGAACAGAGTATGTCACAATACTGGAGGAAGGAAGTGTTAACTCCATCATCTTGTGTAGTGTAATCTTATAATGCATACAACAAACACACCAAGCCATTTATTTTCTCAGCAAGACTTACGGCACTCCGGAGACAGCTGTCTTAGATTAAGGACGATCCTGGGCAAACCAGGACATGTGGTAATCGTGTTCTGCCCCCCCCCCGTGCACTCTCGATCGTCCCTTCTTCCCGCCACCAGCACGACGTGCGACTCCCAGCAGATCCTGGAGGACGTGCGCTCGCAGGCGCAGGGCCCGGCGTCCGCGGCGACGCCGGCGCCGGCGCGCGACCCCAAGACGCCCGTGGTGCGCAAGTCCCGCGGGACATCCACGCAGGGGGGAGGGGGCGCGTCCGCGGCCGGTTCGCTCCACACCCCCACCGACGCGGGCAGCGTCCCCAGCCGCGTGGGCAGCAGCTACCACAGCAGCCTGCACCGCTCGCACGATGGACGGTGGGGACACGCCGCCTTGCTTTCTCGCCTGTTCACGCACTTGCGCAGTTATGCCCGCATGCTCACTCGCTCGTTCACCCGCGATGCTTGCTCACTCACTCATTCACCTGCATGCTCATGTCTGCTTGCGAGCTCGCTCACTCATCTATATTCTCGCGCACTCGCTCACATTTTCACCTGAATGCCCATCTGGTCACCTGTACACTCGCATGCTCAGTCACTCGCTCACCCACACCCACACACATGTTTCTGCTGACGACGTTACAGAAACGTTTCCTACTAAGGTTGAGTGTCACTATATTAGCTGGATCTGTTCGTCTGTCGTCCGTCTATAGTGGGTGTTATGGTAACTCAAGTAAAGCTGATCTACCATTCACAAAACATTACTATAAAGTTTCGTTGATATTTAGGACTTATGCTATGGTGACCGGCAACATTGATGAAATAATTGACCAAACCTTGGCATTTCGAACCAGCATATAGAGAATAGGCCTTATAATGATGTAGGTTTTCACGGCTCGATGCATGATGATTGCTTCGAAAAGCTGTTCTCTCGGGACAGCCGCGTCAATGGCTCTCTCTCCTCTCCTCGCGACATTTCGCCTCACACGTTAGAGGCATCCTCAGGCGCAGGATGCCTCTAACGTGTGAGGTGAAATGTCGCGAGGAGAGGAGAGAGAGCCATCGACGCGGCTGTCCCGAGAGAACAGCTTTTCGAAGCAATCATCAGAATAGGCTTTATTGACCAGAGCTGCATCATCCCCCTGCGGCCAGAAGACAGCATTATTAGATCTAATAATATTATGCCTGTGCATGATGTTTCTTCACTGTTATTTGCATTCCTTACTGAGGGCTAAAGGGAGAGAGAGTGAACGTGTGTATGGCATCTGATCACTTTAGCGGGAGGTGGGGATGAGGTGCGGTGGGTTGCGACAAAGCAAAGAACGCTTCCCATGTACCGCTGTGTTCCACGCGCAGCCGCACCCCGGGCAGCGCCCGGGTCCCGGATGAGCGCCTCGTCTACTGCAGCCTCCCGCGGATGCGCTGCGGCGACGGTGCGATGCCGGCCCAGCCGCCGCCGCATTCCCGCCCGCCCTCGCGCCACGACAGCCTCAACCGCCTCAACGGGAACTCGCGAATCACGCGGGCGCAAGGCAGCGGTGGCGCGGATCGAGCCGGGAGCCCGCGCTCGCGGCAAGGCTCGCGGTGCGGCAGCCTCGCCCAGCTGTCGACGCAGTCGAGGCATGGGAGCCTGGTGCAGCTGGCGCCGCACTCGCGCCAGGGCAGCCTTGCCCAGCTGACGTCGCACTCGCGCCAGGGCAGCCTGGTGCAGTTGACATCGCACTCGCGCCAGGGCAGCCTGGCGCAGCTCACGTCGCACTCGCGCCAGGGCAGCCTGGCGCAGCTCACGTCGCACTCGCGCCAGGGCAGCCTGGCGCAGCTCACGTCGCACTCGCGCCAGGGCAGCCTCCGAGATGAGGGCATAGGCGCGCAGCCTCTGAGTCGTGGGAACAGCATGGACTGTGTGCTGGAGGAGGACTGCACGAGTGCATAAGTGCACGGGGAGCACACGTACACACACGGGGACACGCACACAACAACAGCTGTCATTCACCACACGTACACACGCACACACATACTGGCATGTACTCGCACGCACATATGCACACACACCTGAATGTACAAAAGTAGATTCACATACGGCTTTGTATTCTTGCAGTGGGCTGCAACACCTTGCTAAGTGAGCTTGAGGCCGGCATTTCTGCTTCCGTAGCGCCAAGCGCACGTTATTTTATAAACAGTGCGTATATATTTCACACGTGCCCACATATGCACATGCAGAGACAAAGATTGACCCCTCATATAGCCCTGAATGAATTGCTGGGGCAAATGCTGTTGGGAGCGATTAAGGCTAGTATGGCACACGAAGGGTAGGGTGGCCAGCACCACACCCCGTCACGTGTTTCCCCAGTGCTGATGTTTACACACCACACTACGTTCTGTACTTGTTTAAAGTTGAGTTGACCTGGGAGGGGAAAGGGGGCAACAACGTTTCAGATAAGCACAATTACTGCCGTCAACCGGCCAGCATCGAGTGGCGCATTTACACTTTGACTGTTGATGTCGCCACCCACAGGGCGATGCTGGTATTAACCCCATCAGCAAATTCACGAGGGGCCCATTCAGAATGCAGAGATTTCTGGGGCAGGACACACACAGTGAGGATCACGATAATGACGACAATGATGAAAGTAACAACAGTGTATGACAACGATTATGTATAATCGTATAACGGCGATTAACAATTGGACTATGATGATTGCTTCGAAAAACTGCAAAAGGACTTTATAGCATAGCGGTGTACTTTGGAGGTCAGGGCTGGTGGATCTGGTGGATCATGTACAGTTTTGAACTTCCCAGTCTCGCAGAGATACATTTTTTGGTCAGGAGACGGCAGTACAGCGAGTGGGATTGTGAACACGCATAATTCCCTCATGTGTGGTAGGTTGTCTCTTGGGACTCCTTCCTTATTCTTTCGCCAAGAAGTTAAACACTCATTATTTCAGAAGAAATGGGGCAAACATCACATTGCAAAAGTCTCCTGAAGAAGAGCCTTGAGACTCAGTGAGGGTTTGCTGTCATGTATAACATTACTATTGATTGTATGATACAAAGGGAAGGATGTGGTGTTATGATTTTCAGAGCACTGTTGTAACATTGACGTGAATGTGTATATGCCTTGTATATTGTTAGGTGCTGGTGCTGCATATATAATGATGTAAATTCTAAAATCAGGCCTACGGACATCTTATGTCTTTATCGCCAAAACATATAATGACATTTCATTTAGGTTTGTCGACCAAAAGGCCTTAGGTGGGGAGAAAAAAGTTTTTCCTGCCTATAGCACCAGCATCATTTTATAGCAGGCCATACCCTGCTGATGAGACCCAGAGAAGTCAGAGCCAGCAGATGCAAAGTCTGGCTGCTTAAACAAATGTTGGAAAATATTGGTTCCTCACCCCGATGGACTAATGTAATATGTATATATTTTTTAGTGATAAATCTGAACCGCGTATTTATTTATAATTTCATTGTCATACAATTCACCAAGATTGAGCGTGATGATGTGAAGTATTCGATTAATCATCGATGTTAAACCTGATCAGAAAAAAAATATTGACGTTAAACGTGGGTTACTCCTGAAGTTTAAAGTG
Organism: Mordacia mordax; assembly: GCA_036362905.1. Taxonomy (NCBI): domain Eukaryota; kingdom Metazoa; phylum Chordata; class Hyperoartia; order Petromyzontiformes; family Petromyzontidae; genus Mordacia; species Mordacia mordax. Next base: position 18,419,533 of record JAZEWT010000009.1, on the reverse strand, counting down.
CAGGTTACTGTGAAAGTGGATTGCTATAAATGGAAAGTTACAAATGGGGGTATGATGAGGCACAATGATGGGGTACTTTAAGGCACAATTGGGGCGTAAATGGCACAGTGGGCATGGTAAAGCACAATGAATCAAAATTGCAGGGATGTGAAAATATGACCTAAAATTGTAAAATATATATTTGAGTACTCACCCATCGAGACTTTATTCCATGAATGTTAAACATTCTGGAGAAGACTCACCGTATATTGTATGCTGTGTTGTATACCGTTGTTGTGATGAGTCCGAAATTATGTAGATCATTTCATGGCTGAAGTTAATGCAAAAAAATCTGGTATTTTGTTCTAAGTTAGTCTATGTTTAGTCCGAGTGTCATCTCTCCACAGTTGTTTTGCACGCCAGTTATTATAAATGAATCAGTATTTATCACCTCAGCTGAACAGAAAGTGGTTGTAATAATGTGGGGAAAATGTATTTTGCCGTATGCCTCACCACAGAGGGCCCAACAATCGACCTGTCTATTTTGGTCGGCTATAAATCAGAGGTCATCATCACGTGACATCCTTCCCCAGTCATACAGAAACCTGCTGGGCAGCTCTTTTTATGATGGTGTTGTGGTGTTGTGTGAACCCATGGTAAGTCATTTGTTGAAAGTGAAACATGTCCGCGATAGTTAATGTTGCAGTGTGCTAACCGTTAACATAACTGCTCATCTGTGTTTGGTGGTTGTGGACCAATGGTGGAAACCCCATATATCTATGGCAGGGGAAAGTATCCACTGGATAAAGAGTGTTGACACTGTGTGTGCATGTATATATGTATGTATGCACACAAAACCTAAGTATTTTTTTAAAGCTGTATAAATGTGGCTAAGGTTACATGGGAAAATAATGTTACAGCAAAGCAAATTCTTTTCTTTTAACGTCCTCTGTAAAGAGATTTGACGGGTATGTTTTAAAAAAAAAATATATGTGTTGGATGTAAGCGTCGTAATAATATAGATGCCACGTTTGCCTGCACAGCAAGCAGGCCTTTTGACGGAGGCTGTAGAGCAAGTAGGTTGCTGATTGTCATTGTAAGGCAATCTGGTTTCCTACCATGCATATTAGTCATTGTTTTGACGGTAAATCCCAAGCAGACCTCACCGGGTGAATAGTCTGGCGACTCGGTGAGGACTTACAGGCTGAGAGAACCTATGATTTATTTTTAACAAAAAATCTAAATTCGTCAATAACACTGTATCCATAAAATAAGAAATATATAATCGAAGTTTCAGGCAACGACCCTTTTTCACAGCACATGGCCCCTCTACATAGCATGCACTATATTAGGAAGGTCCATTTTACGAATTTCCACCGATAGATTTTGTAAGGCCACACAGTAGTTGTTAAATTTGTTGGGTTTGGTTAATTGTGCTTGTGCACCACAGACGACAGTGGGATCACACAATAATTTATAAGATTTAAAATGGCAGTGTTCTCGCGGTGTCCAAAATTTAAACGTAAACAATTTTATTAAATTGTTGCGTAACAAAATCTTAGGTGAACATCTCCCATAGCTGACGGATTTAAATAAAAAAACAAGGAAAATTTGCACTTAATATGGATCATCCGATCACAGAATAGTGGCTCTCTCCCCAACTCCAAACTCGCGAGTAGATGAAGCTTCGCGATATCTGCCCCAAAAATGTACTTTTATATTTTTACGGCACATTATAGCGGCCTATAGTGGCTGCATGGTTCCCAAACCCGTGAATGGCCCCATTATGTAAAACACGACGGCTTGAAATAATAAACCCAAGCTGATTTTTGCAGTACGGTCGGGCCAATGCGTGTGTTGTGAGCTTTAGAAGAGATATCAATTAATGCATTGATGCATCATAATGTGTTTAACAAACTATCCTAAGCACACCGACAGCACTGCCCGCGAACTTGCACAAGGCTATCACTTCACCACGCCCTTGCCGACTTGCGATGACATTAGTTATTAGTAGGTCGTCACAGCCGTATAAGGTGATGTCACCGGGTCCGCTATAGGCGGGGCTTAAGTGACCATGATATTATGCAGAAACAACGTGGTTTAAATATACACTTACGTGGCAACCCAATTTGCAGATGATTCTACCCACACTAAAATGCGAGTCATCCTTGCAAATGATTTGTTTTCCCATTGGTTGTATCGGACGTTCTGTGTTTTTTAAACGAAATTTCTGGGACAATGTTATTCATTGGGAAAGGCAACAATGTTGCAGGAATTCCTTTAATTAGACAAACGTTTTGGCTGTTTGTGTTTATACGGCAAACCGTTTAAAGGTAGAGCGTGACACGAATCGATACTTGTCGACTGGGTTGTGAGTTCTACGGGTCAGCTAAAATGCCAACATTAAAAAAAAAGATAATCGAAAAACTAGCTACTACTACTGCATTGGTGTGTAGCGCTTGTAATGCCGAGAGGTGTATTATTTTGAATATGTTTATAGAATTTGAACAAAACACTGGACTTATAAATAAGTGAAAAGGTTGCAATTGTTCGAACAGTAATTCATCTCAATAGCCATGTGAGCCCTGCATATACTAGCAATGAGCCTTACCAGAACCTTTATTATTTAGTTAAATATTAGCAGTTTGTAGGATTTGATGTAAATGTTTCATGTTACTGTGTACGTCTTTTGTCTTTTGTGTCCATCAATGTGTATGTGTAGGTGTAAGCGCGTATCAGTAGGGGAGCGGTGGCACTGGTTTGCGCGCTGGGTTACAAACCTGGCGACCCGAGTTCCATTCTTGCTCATGGCTAACACCAGTGACAAATGTCTGCACCGTTCCTGGTCCTTTCCTGGGCGGACTCGGCCTGAAATGTGTACCTGGTGCGGTGTTTAAACGTTGCAGCTATAGAGCACAAAAGTGTGCCGGCTTTCATAGATGCTCGCTAACAGCATGTGCCCAAAGAGTCTGTTAAGACTTTATGTGGGATATTTGTCAGTATGTATCAGCGTATTTTCTCCATGTCCGTGTGTCTATCACTGTGATTATATAGTTTGCGTATACATTCGGGATCTTTTAACTGATGTTAGTTTTTCACGTCTCGATGAATGACAATTGGTCGGTGCAGTGGTGCAGCGGTGCAGCGAGTAGCGCTGCCGCCTCACAGCAGTAAGGACCCTGGTTCGATTCCCAGCTTGGGTGCCTTTATGTGTGGAGTTTGCGTGTTCTCTCCAAGTGTCTGCGTGGGTTTTTGCCGGGTACTCCGGTTTCCTCACGTCGTCCAAAGACATGCTGCTGCCTAGGTTAATTGGCCTGCTGAGTAAATTGCCCTAAAAAGTGTGCCCTGCGATGTACTGGCGTCGAATCCTGGGCATATCTTCGCCTTGCGCCGTCTGTCTGCCAGGATCGGCTCCGGCCCCCGCAACCCTGTAGAAGATTAGTCGGGTATTGATAATGATCATGTATGAGAATTGCTCTCTATCGTTCTTATTTCGTGATGGCCGTGTCGAGTGTCCCTCCCCTCTCTATTTTGTAATGCTTCGCCTCCCACGTTGGAAGCATCATCAAGGGTTCTCCAGCGATGATGCCTCCAATGTAGGAGGCGACGCGAAAGGGAGCGAAGGAACGCTCGACACGGCTATCACGAAAAAGACATCTACGGAGAGAAATTCGCATTCGGGATCTTTGTTGTAGCATGTGCTGCGTGTGTGCTTCCGTACGTGTGTGCCAGTGCCATACTGTAAATAATGATCACTTTTCTTAATGCCATGTAAGTTACACCCTTTTGCGAAATAAAATGTAATCAAGTTGTACGATCGTTGTTTGCACCGGAAATTTTTTTGCGATGTTAATTTGTGTGGTGGTGTCCAAAAAGGATTTCCCAGTAAGGTTGGTACCTATCAAAAAAAACAAAAAAACGTGATTGCTGCTGATTTGCTGTTCTTATGTCGTAGTGGTTGCTGACATGCCGCTCTCTCCGCAGCTTTGTGCAGCGCTTTGTGACCCTCGGGTGAAAAGCGCTCTGGAAGTGCAATTATTCTGTGTATTTTTTCTCCCCAGGATCGTTCTCCTTTTAGAGGCAGCTGTCCTTGGAAAATGTAAATTTTCACGAAATAAGTGCATTTTCAAAGTCCAGATACACGTACTATGTACACGTACCACTACTCCCATGACATGTCCCGGTATTTTACATATCCGAGGTGACAACCCTATTTCCCAGTAAACATGGGACTTTAACCCAACGTTGACCCAAGGTCTGCATATTCATTGGGCTCTTGCCATGTTCCGTTCCAAACTTCCAAATTGCTCCCCCTGCCAATAACGCATTAGCAACCCCTGCATGCTGCCCTTGTTGAATAATAAATGGATTTGTGTTATCTGTGCATTAAAAATGCGTGCCTGATTTTCAGATTCATGACGAAACCTTCCAAACGAAAATGTGGACATCCAAAAATGTTTTTTTTGCGGTAGTGACGACACCATGGGAAATTTAGTCTCGCCAAATGTATCTTCCATGATCATATGAATGATGTACAATAACCAAATACCTAATCTAAAAATCAGCTTTTTCATTTCAATCCAGCGTCAATGGGGACCATCTATACGTGTGCAAAACGATGGCCTTCGCCTGCCCCACGACGATTGTTCGCATTACCTCGGTTTATATTGAAATTAAGCCTTTACACATTGTACGCCCCTACTGATTAGTAAACACGTTCCCCGTCGCGCTACAAAGAATGACATTGTTGGGACGACTGCTATAAAGAGATAATTAAGGCCGGCACAAGGCGGGGGGGGGGGGTCGCTACTAAGTCTGGCTGCCTTTGTCTCTGCAGTGCTGATGTTTGAGGTTGAGCCGACGTAGGGGAGGCCCAGTACCGGTTCTGATATTCGTTACACGATGTTTAACGACTCGAACTCAGGTCAGCCGGGTTGGTGTCGCAGTGTGCTCACCGCTGCGCGTAAACGCGAGCTGAAGAGGGGATTTTGGAGTGCAAGTATGATTATTATTTGAAAACAGTACAGTATTTGGTGATGTTGCTGCTCGGTTGTCAGTCGTGCATGAACAACAGGAAAACAACATATTATTCATTTAAAAACGTGGCTTTACTATGAATTGTCTCTAAAATAGTCGATCTTTTATGTAATTTCTACGAAGGCCACTGAGTTATTGACGAAATATGTTGAGTTGTTATGGATTTGGGCTATTAAATTATTTTTAATGGCTTTAATCATTCGTGGCATACACGCAGGAGGTGTTATAATGTTCAGACACAAAATATATCTCATTTATAAGACACAATTGTTTTAAAGCATACCATTAAAAAAATATATAACACAATCAGACTAATTAACAACATATTAGTACCGCACGAGCATTGAAGATAATCACGCATTAATATTCGCACTGCTCATGACGCTGGCATAATTCTTCCTTAATGAGATGGAAATTGATTTTCGAATCACGTGACAATGGAACATCTTGTTCCTGTCAATCATGTGGGGGCCTAGTGGCGGAGGGGCTTCTCGTGGATGGGGGGGGGTGTGAGAACGTGGGGTACAGGTGTCGTGGCGTGCGTGATGGTGATGATGGGGGTAATGGTGTGGGTGATGGTGATTCTTGCGTTTTGGATGCAGTCTGCACAACGGTTTGTTGGTTTATTGGTTTGTGTAGTTGGAGACTCTATGGTGTGGCGGTAGCGCGCATGATGACCGACGCACGTTTGTATACTGTATGTGTATGCTTGACCCTAAAGTCTGTTAAGGCTATTTGTGCGTGTCTCTCAATGAATGTGTTCCTCTATATGTATTTATATCGATCGATTCTGCTGGATGCCTTGCGCTACCTGTTCGGCTGGTGTGGAAGCGTGGCGCTAATTGGTTGTATGATTCCCAG
>JAZEWT010000009.1:18384819-18402468 GCA_036362905.1 Mordacia mordax | reverse complement strand
TGTTTAATTTAATACCGTTAGGTTTGAACAACCTTCTCACGCGTGTGTCTATACCTAATGTTACTCACCCTTGATTACTGTACACGTACGTAAACAAATCCGTTCTATAAATTTACTTTTGCTCTTGCACTCCGCGTGTCTTCTGCTCTGGATGAAAGTAGCAAGTACTATATAGTGAACCTGGGGTAAACCTCACTACTCAGTGCAGGAGTGCCACCTTGTGGTTTAGAACGCAGCTGTCTGAGATAGGTTTCGTATAATTCGGTGTCGCCCTTAAAAGTAATGGATACGTTTTCGGAGGCCCATAGAAATTTGCAGAAGGATAATTATGTGCCTTGACTTGGACAGCCTGATTTCACAAGCGGGTCGGTGACATAATACATCTTCACCACAGGTTCTCCCATGATAAGTGTAAATATATGCAGCTTCAGACGTCATCAGAAGCGTGTAGAAGATTTTGTCTGAATGGGACAGCCTGTAAATACAGGAGGGTCCTGCATGTAAATAAACAATCGAGACCTGCTGAAAGCTTTCAGAGGAAGGTTGTTGTGGCAGTGCGTGACAGCTCCCGTGCGGAATGGCGCCGTAACTGCACGAAGCGGCGTGGAGTCTCTTCTCGATGGTGTGCTGTGAGAAGTGTTTATGAAGGGAAAATATCAAATCGGCTGAAATGTACGGGAAGTTGCCTGTACAATATTGATTCATATGTCGCACGTGTGTTTTTGAAAAGTGCAACGTGTTTAAAAATGGAGGAGAGTCTAAGTTGTGATTTGTGTACTGTGCACGTATTTAAGGACGTTTATGCTTTAGGCATTAGTGTGTTCGAGCACCCATACGAAGAATGTGTACACGTAGCAGGGGGCATACCTTGAAAATGTTAAGTTATGCTTCATTTAACCTTGACTGACCGGCATCTAATCTCCTAATGTATCACAGTGTTTATAAAGGCAAGAGATGGTTTTTTTGTCGTGGTTTGGATATGTATTTAAGGTGAAATGGACCTCTGGTGCAAATGTAATTCTTGAAAGAGATTGAAAACTTGAGCCAAATTCACCGTCAAACGTGAGTGGCGCTGGTGAAACTGGATTAACGCTAATTTTGCACCGTTGTGTGCCGAATGAAAAGTCCCAAGCCGTTTTAGTTGCTCACGGTCTTGCTAAGTAACAATTCATCGAGCTCCTGCCCACAAACCAGCTTAATTGCTCCATCTTAGTTGTAAACGTTCTCTTTTCACTAATACTGCCATTGGTTTCAGGCACAGGTCATCATGCCGCCCAACAGCATGCCTTTCTCGATCCCAGGTACTTCCTAAGTTCATGTAGTGATTTGAACTTGCGTGTTGTCCCAATCCGGCCATTCTTCACAGGTGGTCCTGACCCCTTGGTGAGCACGAGTGCCACGTAGTAGTCCGTGAAGATCATATCTCATTGGGCCTTGAGATGCAAAAGCTTAATCGCCTCGGCCATGATTTCAAGCGTGCATTGCTCCGTACTTTTGACACGTTCTTTGACAATGGCCGTGACTGATCTGTTAGCTGGTTATAACGGATAATATACGGTACGCAGATGTAAACAGTTAATTTTTTTGACGTATTTGGTAAATTGATTTCAGTACGGAGCTGCTCCGTTCTACAGAAGCACTCAAACGTTCTCTCGTCAACCACTTTATTTCATTGTTTTGATCTCGAGCAACCTTGAGTAAGTGAAATCTGCCAAACCAATGCGTCTTTCACATGGCCTTTTTATCGATGCTTGTTGCCTCCTGACAGATGGAATCTGAAAAACGGATATTGACAAAGAAAATGGAGAAAGCTGGCAAAGTCAAAGGATGGGGATTCACGCGTGGCATTGCATTGAGCAGAACGAGCGGACAGAAAAAAAAACGGTTGTCAAACTTGACTGGCTGTTGAAGGGGAAATGAGCCGTACTTTGTTATAAAGGAGAGCCTAATGATGGGGACTGACAGCTAGGGGAAATATACTGAGGACGTCCACTGGAAAGTGAAACGATGAGATCGGTTCGTGTGCAGGAACGATAAGGAGTGCGGCATCGTAAAACCGTGAGGGAATGTGGACATATTAAGGCTGAGCCTTTACCGATCTGTAATCCTCCAGCATTGTTTCCAGATTCATGGAGGGCTGCCTGAATTCCAAAATAATTTTGGAAAGATATCCGCACCATTTCTACTCAATTTTTAACCAAGTTAAATACTATCACATTCTGATCCATTGGCCTCGGTGATCAAAACAAGGGTTTAATATCGGCTGCAGGAAAGTCTCCCGCATCCCACCCTTCATTGGGGGTCGAGGCACTTTCAAAACTAAACATGATAAATTAAGCCCTGGTCTAAACTATTGTCCCATGGACTGACCGACCAAGAATGTTTATGTATTTTTACTTCGAAAAACAGGCAACAATGTACAATGACAATCCTTAGTTCGTTTTGTTGAAAGACGGTACACTTAATAAATAAAATGCACTGGTGAAGGCTACAGAGTCTCTCATTGTCTTTAATTGCAAATATAGGGTTTGGCTTATCTTCAAGCCATTGTATTCTTCACGCAACAACGGTCTTGTAGATGGGGCGATGTCATACTTGGATGGGTGACTTGGGGCCACCATGACGGCAATAGCTCTGAAAGGTTTTCAGTCTACTCCTTAATTGCTGGCGAGATGGCTCAAGCGGTGGGTTTACCCACACTTTACCGAACCACATACGTGACCTGTCAATGTACGCTTGAGGTCGTGCATATTGTTGGATGGCCAGAAGTGGATTTTGAGAAACCTCAATTTCAACTGCCATACCAGATGATTCAAACCAGGAAACTTGCGGATTACAAGTATGACCTTACACCATTGCAATATATTACAGAAAAGACCCAATCGAAAAACTTGGACCGCATATTTATTTTACCACATCTGCATGTTCCTAACCTAGCTGATTTTCTTTTAACGAGTATGGGATGCTATTGTAAACCCCACGCTGATACGGTGAATTGTTGCAGTTCCAGGCAACAATTGCGTCAACTATTTTTGGTCATTCAAATATAACGGTCACGTTGAACCGATTGCAAATATGAACTGAAAAACATGGAATCTTATGCACGTGATTCAATGTGCACCGTGAGCCTTATGCATTGATTAACGAATATATCCTTACACCCTGAGTAGCTGGACAAACCGAAGTTTGCGACCATCAAGAATGTAATATTTTAGCAGATGGTCACCAGATGGTGCAAATATCCGAGTGCAGAGCCGGAACCCGTTTAAGATCCAGGGTTTGAATAGACAGTTGCCCATGATGAAACCTGATTCCCATGTGCATGTACCTCCCTTCCAGTCCAACCCTTATTGACTGCACACTACCCTAACTAAAGTCCGATTTGGTATGTATTGGCCCCTGCTGTGTGGACCAGAGATCACAAAGGATTTTGGAGGGAGATCTAATATCCACTTCTGCAGACCAGTCTCCACCATCAAGGGTCACACTGGAGAAAGGCAAAATAGTATATTTAAAGCCAATCTCATATGTGCATCCCAAAATGGTCAGTCTCGGGGCTTAAATATTGGCATCTAACCCATCGCAAGACCAACACACTGCATACACACAGGTAATAACACACGCTTCACTGGAACTAGTTCTAAACAATCACCATTTAATCACCAATTGCCATCCCAACTCAAATTTAAGTCATCAGATATGTTTTAGTGACCGACAGGTAGATTACCTCTGCATTTGCTAACCAAGTTGTTTTTATAAATGGGCATCTGCAATGTGGAAATGTTACGAGATTTCAGTGCCTAAAGACCCCTTCTAAAACCTCATCGATAGATTCAATCTATTAGAAATGCCTCAAGTACAGGTCGTGTTATTTTGGCGAAATCGTGCAACTTTTACCTTTTGCAAAAGTACCAGTCTCTAGTGGCTGGAACCCTTATAACACAGTACAAAAGTCTGACACCTGTAGTTATATACACATTTTCATGAGTTTAAAGGATCTATATTAATCAATGAATTAATGCATGGTTGTCGACTCAATAAATGCTTTGTATTTGGTTTTCGTTATCAGGAAATATATTTAATGTGGCTATTTCTCAGCAGTCTGTCCTGCTCTCTCTACTTGAGCCAATGTGCACACCGACTGAGTTGTTATCCATCACAATCGCGTGAATCATCAGCCACTTGTGAACCACATCCTGCAGAGATGGTGGTATACTTTGTCTTTAAATGTTGCGCCCATGTCATCCTTCAGAGGGATAAACAGACGAAATTGTGATGCGGTAAAGCAGCCACCTGGCCTGTGCAATGGTTATCCAAGGTTCTTTGGTTTGGCACTCACTTGAACAATGCTTTTGCTATATGACGGATATTGATATTAACCTATTGTCTTTTGCTTCAATGTTATTGGGACAGATCTTACTTTTGAATATGTGCCTTGCTCTGGTTGTGTAAGAACATTGCAAATTACAACCTTTAAGAATATAACGATTATCTGCTCCCCTAATGCCCCACCATTGCTTCAGATCACTTGATTTAAATGATTCATTTTATTGCCTCGGCTTGTCAAGGTAATTGATTCTCATTAGTTCGGCCTCCTTTATGTTAAGTTCATTATGCTAAGTATTAAAACATCATAAACATATAGTCTGCCACAACCAACCAAGTCTAACACTCGTGATACGATGTATGTATGGTCAAAATCGATTTTTTACTGATGCACGTTACATGGTGCACTTATTTAGTGAGCATAAATCTTCACTTGAAGCACTGGCTGAGAATAGTCCACTGAATTATCGCGTATTGGACGATATTGCGTATTATCTATATGTAAATGAGTTTTCTCTAAGCACTCCAGTTACCTATAAATTTGAAAACTACTCCATAAAGACGTGACCAAACAAAACTGGACATTCATGAAACTTATTCAGGCTCCCTTAGGCTTTCCGATGCTAATAAGTGACTAGTTATTATTTACAGCCAATGGTGAGCTTTGGGTAACTCTCCAAAAAGAGTTTCAAAATCCACCTGTAAAAGGAATGGAATTGTTGACTTCCATCGATATTTGATTCATGGACACTGAGGTTGGTAGGGGGTCATTGCAGCCTGCAGTGCAAAACTAAAATAACTAGCTGTTAATTTCTAAAAATTTCACACATCTGCGAGAACACGCGTTGAATTGTTAACCTACAATTAAATAATATTCACAATACCGAGTTCCCTGTTTTTTTTACAATTCCGCCATCTTATTTATACAACCTTCCTTCCAGTCCAACCCTTATCGACAAACATAATATTCTGCTGACCTAATCCCAATGCCTTTGCAATTTGCAGTAGAGCAGAGACTTGTAGGCATTGATAACCGTTCAAATATCTTAATTTTCCTCGCTTATCCCTGCTGTCCAATTGGACTGCCACACCTCCAATACAAGACGTGTGCTGTGCACCGACACAATGGCAAATGTGAAAGGTTGTACGATTGCGAGTAGAAGCATGGACTTGATTTTACTGCTAGAATAGACCATTAGAAACAATTGTGAGTTTCAACCTGTCAAGCATTCGTAAGCTATACTGCTCATGACCTCATAGTAAGAGATTGCAGCCGAGGCTCCGAATATCTTTGCAGTACTGGCTTAGTGCTACGGCATGGGCAAATGGCATCACTGTGTATTTATCACACCATTTGAAGCCACTTCAACTGTACTATGTGCTTTAACGTCGAGGGAAGAAAACAGCAGGATGTTTACATTTCCCGTCAACAGCAGGCATTTGTAGATGGAAAATGGCGAGCGTGACTTCCACTCGTTCGCCATGGACCCTCCAGCCACCGCTGCTCTTGAAACTCCCACATTATCCGCCGGCTGGGAAACCAGCCACTTGCGAAACCAGGTGCCTCGATCACTCGGGGAAGAATCTACGAGGGTCTAGGGGATTCGCGGGAGAATTTGGCTCTTGGCGACAGTGCGGTTGTAATTTCGACAGTCCCTGCCACGGTGTGCACGTGCGACCGTTTAGACGAATGCGCGCATGCGGGAAGGTCAGGACAGCTTCACTGCGATCTTCCCGTGTTCCTTCCGCTGAGCTCTCAGAATATCTTTCTCCATCTTCTTCCGAAGCTGCTCAGCTGCGCGGCGTTCCCTCTCCATCTGCCTCTGCTGCCTGCAAGGGTGTGCGGTGATCACAGGGGTTGGTATTAACAGCTGTAACGGGGTTACGTGTGTATTTTCAAAGATCTCAATCCATATAACAATGTACATTTGTCTGTCTACCAGTAAGAGAACAACTTATGGTGTTTGACCAGCTTATGATATTTGACTCCTACTGGCAGACTAATTTCCACTTGCTGGCAGGTGCTGTATTCAACTTGTGCCTTACAGGGGCAGCTGTCACTGGGGGTCCCCTGCAGCAGGGCTCTTCTTAGAAAATAAGTGAATAATAGTTGGAGACTGCGCTATACACCATGGTGCCATTGATTTCTTCTCTCTAAATCTGCTTGTGCTTGAAGTTCTCCATTACTACACATGCACATAGCCTATAGGGTCAAATAGGGAACCCACATCCATGATTTATGCGTGTATGTGCAGGGGCAGTGTGCGCACCTCAACACCTCATCCGCCTCCCAACTTGCATCTCCTTCCTCCTCCCACGCATTCCTCCCCTCAGGCCACGAGTCCAGCTCCCCCAGCTCTGACTACATACGGCGAAAATGAAGAATTTGGTAGCCACTGGCAGACTTCTTGCCGTGTCAAACGCTCCGGTACATGTACAGTATCTTCAGTAACTCGGTTTTTAATCAGCCCTTTGTCAATCAACCTCTGGATGAGAGTCTGCGGGGTAATTTGACTATACTGCATGCTTGTCAGTGTAGGTTGGCACAAAGTGTGTGGGGGGGGGGGTCTAGAACTAGTTCGATTGCAGACTCCACTGATGTTACCTGTGGTTGTAAAACCAACGTGGATCGCTGGGTTAATACTAGTGCACTACTGCACTTCCAATCCACCCCAATAGCATTACAGTGATCACAAACCATCAAGTGTTTTTCGAGCTCAAATTAACATGGGGCAGTGCTCACCTCCAATTCATAGCCTTGAGACCATGAGGCATTAAATGTCTTAAGTCGCCTAACCTATCTGCTCGACCACATGGCTTTAAAAAAAAAATTATAACAATAGTGTACAATATACGATTGTCTGCTCATTCTGTTGAATGGGGTCCCATATATGAAAAGTCACACTTTCCAATAACATCAGAGAATGGGTAAAACTTCTTCTCTTTTTACATAAAGAGTCCACAGTAATAGTTAAACTAGCTCAACTGTCGATTAATGTCGACCGGCCTAAGATTTGGTTTACCTAAGGAAATGCTACCTGATTATCGGCTTGGAAATCCAAGTCTGATAGATTAAACCATATTTTGGTTACCATGTTAAGACACTGATCTGAATTTTGCAATTATTTGCTTCTGCAATAAACCTTTATTCCAGAACAGGTCCAGGAAACATAAGAGCAGTAGTCTCTTTCAAAAGAGACTTCGGGTAAAAAAAAAATGCATCATAATGGAAAACCAGTTGAGTGTCACAAATTGAAATATGAACATTAACATTAGAATTGCAAAACTGTTATTGATTTTGTGCTATGATTACCGCTGTGCATGTATTTACCGTCGGTGGGAGAAAGGATTGGTCTTGGGAAGCAACGAGTCGGCTAGAGAGAGTGGACGATCCCAGCAGCCCAGTAAAATCTTGTTTCTTTTTGACAATAATCTGCCGAGTAAATGTGCACAGGTATATATTCATTCTCAACCGTACATGCACTTACAGTACAATACAAAATGTGTTATATTTCACTTAAATACAACTGCTTCTCAAGAAGCTGTAGATAGTGTGAAACAATTGAGACCCTTCAGGTGAAACTGTAGACTAGTCACATGGTACAAAAACAGTGCAAATGGGACAAAACAAGCCAAGATAATAATTGCATTAATAGAGCACTTTTCACTCGAGGGTCACAAAGCGCTGCACAGAACTACGGAGAGAATGGCACGTCAACAATGACATAAGAATGTTCAATCAGCATCAATAACGTTTTTTGGGTTTTTTTTTTCATGGGATGGCCCATATAGATAAATGAGAGCAGATGACAAGTGAAACAAGGTGAAACATAATGAAATATAATGTGCAAACAAAAGGACAACACACAAAGAGCATAACATATAGCAGCAAGAGTGCAAACAAGATACTATAGATGAGTCTGTAACCTAGCCAAGAGCGTTCGATTGTCACATCCAATGTAATCGTGACAATTCAATGGATTGCCGGAGGACAGTAAATGACTATATGCCTAGGGGGCAGCACCATGTAGGCTCGTGTGCAGAACACGGCCGGATGAAGGCATCATTTTTTACTTTCAGCACACCCAAATAAAAAGAATGCATTTTCACCTTCTGGGTCTTCCGGATAGTGGGAGTCATGTCACTAAAAAAGTCCGGCTCTGGGATATCGCCGGCTATGGCAGCGCTGGTAGTGGAGCCTGTGGTGGGGAGTTGAGTGGTTGGACCTAAGCCGAGGCCTCCCCCACCGGCGCCGCCGTTTCCAGCTCCACCGCCACTGTCGACGCAGATGCTGGTCAGTGAATCATCATCCCACGAGCTCCACTCCTGTATGTCGGTCTGTGCCAGGCGAACAATGGTAAAATTACGTGATATTAACGGCTTTATCTTCAATTGCAACTGTGTGGCTATGGTGCAATGATGTGGGTGTGCGATTGTGCGGTTTCTCACAAGGTCGAGAATGAATAGCTTGGGAGTGTTGTTATGTGGTTGCTCAGCTGCCGACCAGCTGTTTACAGAGGAGTGATCAGATTCATCTATAAGAAAATGGTATTGGTGGTGCAGTTGTATTGTTGTACACTTGTAGTATTTGGTTGAGTTGTGCACATGCATTTATTGTGCAAGTCTAACCTTAGCTCTGTGCAGCACTTTGTGATCATCAGGTGAAAAGTACTCTAGAATTGCAATTATTATTATTATTACCTTGGGCACAGAAAAATCCACTGTGGTGGGAAGGATCACGGAGTCACCGCTCAGCTTCCTCCCACGCCCTGACCTGGGGGATGAGAAGCACAGTTGTCAAACAGTTAAGCTTCCACCGTATCCTGCACATAATGATGTCACACACATACCCATTGTAGGAAATGTCTCCAATATAAATTAGTGGTGGCCCATGGAGATTCATGATATATAGAAGACTGTTTACAAGATGATTACTTTTTAAAGCAATGGTGCTTCAAGCCATGAAAACGACCATCAGGACTGTTGAGACATTATTTTAATTAAGTAGATGAAAAATCAATTTTATGTAATGGGTATGTATGTGTATACGCATTCGATTCTCGGCCACAACTAACATTAGCAGCAAATTCTATCAGAACGAGTTCCTAGTTTATGAGAACTTGGCATGGTGTATAAGCATCAGCACTTTCGACAAAAAAAAGTGGCCACACATAACGCTGGCCACATTATCACTCCTTGAATGCTGTGACAACTTTAATAGGTGCTTGATAACAGAATTTGCTCCTAGAATCCACTAAAGGCTACAAAGGGGCTGTATATGTTGTAAATAGGCTGGCTGCGCAAGTGTGTAGGTGTGTGCATTGTCACAGATTCTTTTTTTTATTGGTGAAGACGAAAGTATACTGGCTGGCTGTAAGAGTTTGTGTGATGGTGTGTGCAAAAGGATGTGTTTTGTGTGTACCCATTCTGTGTTAATTTGTGTTAAACAAGTTGGTTGTACTAGAGGCAGGTTGGACAAGAGAGCGAGCAGGTAATGTTAGGGTCAGCCCCCAGGCTACAGCGGTGTCACGAGTGACGAACCGGCACACAAGACGCTTGAGCAGAGCGAGGATCGCAGAGAGGCAGGTGCACAAGCGCAGCAGCCGGAACCGGGGCAAGGCCATGCTGCTTGTACGCACCACACGCTCAACATGCCCCTAGCACCAACAAAACACATATTAAATCTGCTCAGCATTACACACACAATACATCATACATATAACACACGACATACTGTAGTGGAGTATACTCTACGTGACATGCTGAAAAATGCATTCACGATAAACAGCACAGCGTGATCAACCTGAACATAAACCATCACCTTAACGCAGCACACTACTTGAATAATGTACCTTTTATTTGGGAGAGTTTTTTCAGCCAACATTTCTTTGAAAGGCTTGATCAGAAGCCGATTTCATAAAATACTTTATGTGGTAACCTCCCTTCAATCGCTCCAAACACTCATAGGTGGTCCGTCACCTCCCTGTTACTCATCTATGGTTACTGGCATGGTCATGCTTCCCACGAACTTAACCGATTCTTCCATCCACATTGCAGATAAGCTTTCCAGACTGTTTGTGTCTCATTCGTACTATGTGCAACCAACATATACCAGGTCAAAACACTAAGCTTACTATTTCTTCGCACTGTTCAAATTTGTATGTCTCAAAAGCACAAAACCTTGCGAAATTTAAGAAAAACGTTAATTCATTTAATAGTGGTGTTTGCTGCTGGCCACATATTTGGTTCTTTGTTTAACTGTAATTTATCATAATAATAATAATTGCATTCATAGAGCGCTTTTCACCCGAGGGTCACAAAAAGCAATTACTAGTGAAACTGTGATGTTAAAGTTTTTCAACCGAATTCCCTTGTTGGGTTAATTACGTACTCAGTGATACAGAATTCATACGGACACAAGGCATACCAGTAATAATGTGAGTATCATAAAACGTACAAATTCCTTAATTTATACCCAGATAAGAGCACGTTCAGGCTATGTCTTGTTCATGGGAGGCCAGAGATTAAAACAAATGTAGCAAACATACAAACTCCTCATACTACAGGAAAGCAAACGTAAATTAATGCTTCTCAACACGAGATCATGTCTGATGAGAAGGCCGTGCCGTGGGATGGGAGAAAGGCATTTATTTAAAAGACTGGCTCACTTAACAGACACCAACATTTGCTAAATGCCCAATTGGGCATGGAAACATATTAGCACTAATCAGGACAATGATACAGACTATCACCAGCGAGTAATGCTTCACATGAATGTTACACAAATGCCGGCATCAGCGCGGGAGGCCTCAAAGAGCAAGGTCAGTCTGGCTGGCCCGGCCGGTTAACGTCACCCAAACGCCCGCAAGAATCTAGCCGACGAACGGTACGGCCTCAGGAGGCCTACGGGCACTTCGGCTCTAAACGGGTATTTTCATTTAGCTTACCTGCAGAAGCCTGCAAAAGCGCTTGAATGCGATTCAAGAGCTATGAGTATCTCGTCCGCGGATGTGAAATGTATTCAGATAATGGCTTAATTAACGAACGTGGTTTGAATTAGGAATACTGGCCATGCAAAGGAAGCGCCGTCACACAGACGAGGTGCGCTTCCGGGAGTCCGCGTTTTATTCGGGGTCCGGCGCCGTCTTCTGGAAGACGACCTCACCGTGGGGTTTATTCTTAATAACAGTCGCACCTCGAGAGCGCGGTTCACCCGAGGATTACAAAGCGATGCACAAAGCTGTGCAGAGAACGGCGCAGCAGCAACAACAACGGCATAAGAACAGCAAATTAGCAACAATAACGTTTTTATTTGTTTTTTGTTGTTGTTACAAATCTGAGCTGTGGAGCGAACGGCATGTCAACAACATCAGAATAGTTCAAGTGAAAGTCAAATAATGGCTATTAATTATGGCTATAAAATAAAATGGCTATTAATAGCAGGGAAATTGTACGATAAGATGCGACGACACGGCTCTCTACCTAGATCACTAATTATATGTTTAAGGGCGCAAGTGTTCACAATGAGGGTGGCGGAGTCGAATCAATCAAGATTCCGGTGAAAAGGCGTTTGTGACGGGTGCCCTCCTCGCTTTCGGAATAATATTGTCAGCAGCTTCTCCAGGCTGCAGTCACTGTCATCGTTGAGGCACCTTAGATCCCAATTAGTTAACGTACTCTGCTCGACTGCGATAAACATTAATTGGTGTTTTTGAAGGGTTGCAGATGCTTTTTTGTTTTGTTAAGCAATAAGTTTTCAATGTAATCCAATGCCATTGTTACACTATTACTCTGTGCCTAATATTAATTGATTGGAATGATTAGTAATTTTGTGCTCATGAAATCTAGTGTTTCTGTTTACTTTTTGATTATGGTTAGCGTTTCATCTTTGTCCAAATTGTTGCTATTAATAGGTTTATTTACCCCTCAAATTTTCTGCGTTGTTGCGTTGGTCATTTCTAACGTTTGTTGTGTCGCAGGAATGCCGTATGTAGAGCTTGCAAGCTCACTGGGTACTTTCTGCTGTAATATTAAACATTCACATCTATATACCGCGTGAGCTGGAAATAACTGACATTCATAATTAACATGGAAAAAATGTCAGTTATGTTTTATGGCAATGCGTGCAGAAACGAAATTCCATTGTCGACGCCTGCTGCTAACCACGAGAGGAGGGTTTGAGGAGAGCGTTCATGTGCGGTTTGCTCTTCCTCCGTTGAAGGAGTGTTGACCGCATGGTCCACAATTTGTGATGCCGGGCCACCGTCGTGCCACTTGTGGCTCGTCTACTTTATTGGCATAGGTTTTCACGACTCGCTGCGCGATGATTGCTCTTTCGGGATAGCCGTGTCCAGCGTTCCTTCCTCCGTCAATCGCAGCGTTTCACCTCGCACGTTGAGACCGAGGAGGAACGCCGCTCGTCCCAGCCTCTGGTCACCAACTTGTCTTCAATTCCCCAAGGAGAGAGGTTGACAGGCGGAAGAGCCAGCCCGCGTCGTGAGTCATCACAACATTCCAGGGGGCGTGGCTATGCGCTCTGGGTAACGCCCCGTAGCAACGACCCTTGACTACAGCATCCCAAACGAACAGCGCGCCTCTGCGTGCAGAAGGAAGTTAATGGTGGTGTGAATTTGATTGAAAACAAATTCGTTTTGAGGTATTGGGATATGAGTGCGGAGGAGGTCGACGAGGATGTGAAGCCGGAGCCTCCATCTGTGGAGTCGAGCGATCAGAGGGAGCGAATAGAGGCGCGGAGACTTAGAGTAGCGGCGAGAGTGGAGGCCGCGAGGAGGTGAGAGTTTACCACATTATCATCGTCGTCGTTAATGTTTACATCAGGACGAGCATCGTCATCGATATCATGATGATCAAGACTCAACTTACGTGTGCGATGACACGATACTGAGTTGGTGCGCTGCATGCTTGTGCACGTGACGGTGTCAGGTTGTCCGTGTCGGGTGGTGGGGGGCTTGAGCGACACAGCTGTCCCAGATCATTAGGTGGCTCAGCCGAACGATCAATTCTGAATGATGATATCGGCTGTGAAAACCCATCAGTCAAATTATAACGGACAGTACTCAGGTCCACCGCATAAAATAATCCATTCAAGTTCCAAATTGTTGCCCTTCTTTGCTCTAATTTATATTCGCTTCGTTGCTGTACTTTGCTGCGTGGTCTTGCTCATGTAATTTTAATGGCTCATCAATCTCTAGCAAACGAGACTGTCGTGGTATTTTGAGTTAAAATCTGGTTTAACAAATACACTCGAAACTGCCCGTATAAAGTCGCTTAATCTGATCATCAATCTCATCAAGTTTCACAGTGTGACGATGGATTACGCCTAATAGTAAATCAGGATATTGCTATAATGCCTCTGCATTTACATTTCAAATGTTATACAACAAAAGGATGATTAGGCATTACCATTAATATCATTATCATATCATCGACATTCTCATGGAGACCTAACAGGCATCCCTTGCTCTCCACATAAACCCCTGGACAGGGCCGAGTCGGGTGAAAACGTCAGCTTAGCACTCGACCCCCTGACCCAGGGCTGCCGAGCCCAGCGCCGTGAGGAGGAGAGTCGCCAGGTGAGCCTAGGACGTCAACCCCCACGTCCATTTATCACCAGCAAGCCGTGTATATACACATATTGTATTTATATATATATACACACATGGGTGGTTCGGGTAAATCTCGGGCTATTGCTCACAAACAGTTTAATGTTCTTCATGAGTACTTGTAATAATGTGGTGCCAAGCCTCGCGCGTGACAGGCTGGGTGCGTACGAGTGGTTGCCCAGTGACAAGGGGGTAACTTGAGGTCGACTTGTGGGTGCGTAAACATCACGTGGTCTGAGATTCGGCGGCAACGAGGGAGACACGTGGGCGCAATGGATTGGACCGGACATGTGGCGTGAACGGATTGGATCTGGGGAGATTTAAAACGCGGTGTGCGGTAGCGTTCGAGAAAGTTCCACAGGGTAAATGGTGAGGAGCCCACGTCAGGCATGTAACTAGCAGAATTAAGCGGTGAGAGCGCTAAGCGCAGAGAGTAGGAGTTGATGTATTGTGTTAGTAAATAAAGCATCGAAAAACCTCAAGCCTCTGCTGGTGTACTCGTTGAGTGAATGCTGGCTGTATGCTATCGCTGCTGGGGGCCGCAAGAAGCCCGTGCCACGTGGTCGCCCACGCACATCGGGACCCGATACCCTGGCGGCGGAACGAAGTCAACGCTCCTGCAGAGAGGGTTTCCGTGCCAGGGCATCACAATGAATAATGTATGTCATCTACTGATGTAGTTCTTCATGGCTGATCTAGGTATGAGCATCTTATTTTCCAAAGCGGTTCTTTTGGGATAGCCGTGTCGAGTGCTCAATCCTCCTTCGCAACGTTTCGCCTTTCACGTCGCACGCATCTCCAGGCGTTCCGAGTCTCAAAATGTCTGAGGATTTCCCCCACGTGGAAAGCAATTCTTGGTGTATGTCATGTTAATCATCAACGCAGCTAGATTAGCATACAATTAGAATATATTATAAATCAATTATATATGGTGTCAAATTTAATTGGTCGGTTTTTTTGTAAAGTCATAACAACTGTTAAAAAACCCCGTGCAGTGACACAGTTCTGACGCAGTGTATTGTTATGGTTTATTGGGACACCTTAAGACATGTCGTGACACGTGAAATTTCCCGGAGTCGATTGCGTCGGCTTCCCCTCACGCGTCCCCGACGATCGCGCGTGTGTAGGCGGGCTCTCATCCATTCTCTCCAGTTCGGGCAAACCGGGACTCTCCATGGGTATAGCAAGGACGGATTTATTTAACAGCGCACAACGAACAAAGGGCCACGTGGCCACTCGCAACTCTCAACACGTCTGGCACGACTAGCTCAGACGCCGTAAGAGACAGAACCGGTCGCTACTTCCTGCGCTGCCTGTTTTATATCAAATCGCGCCACGAAGCCGACCAACCCGAGTGAGTGCACGCGCGCCGTAACAAACACCGCAGTCATGTCCTTGTCACCGGCCCACGTGATGTTTACTGGTTTCTCGGGTTATCCTCACTTTACCTCGTCCTTGCCGTCTCAGCAGCACGTGACCTTAGCGTACAGTGAATAAGGGCAATAACGCACTGCCCACATGCACTTGTCCTGTCACGCTCGAAGCTGGGCACCACAGTTATACTGCGTGGAACTCGTGGTATATTATATTAGTAATGATTATCAGTTTTATAAAAAAAATTTGAAACAATAATCGTTTCTTTAAGATGGTCTCATAGAAGCTTGTGATAATATAGCAAGCAAGCTAATCTGTCTGCTTGCTAAAGTGAGCTCCTCTGGCCGTTCCATCACAGAGGCTTGACAAGCTTTTAGAGGACGGCACGGAGCTGGTGAGCAATGTACGTGTGGCAGGGGATGCCCGAGAGGCCCAGAGGCGTGCGTGCAACGAGGAGGCTCGAAGGCTGAGGTAGGCGAGCGTGTCCTCATTGTCATCGGCCTCATTGTCATTCTCCCTGCGTTTGTGGCCCATGCCTGCCGTTCCAACGCCGTTCACCTTAGTTGTTCCCATCTTAACATGGTCCATAACCGTTGTCACTACCATGGCCGTGATCTTCACATATGATCATTTCGATAATCATGTTGTGACAGTCATTTAGCTGTTAGCAATGCATCACCCTAAGTTTTAACGTTTTTGGGTGAGCTTTTCACATGTCTTTTCTTTAAAACTTGAATTATTCAAATTTGGATGGTATCACGTGTGAGAATCTCTGACCTCTTCTCTCTGACCTCTTTTAACTCACCTCAGCCCTCATTGAGCATCTTGTGCTCTGTGTGAGATTATCGTTACTGGAGAACTAGCCAAGCATTCCATTTAGAAGTTGACTACTTCTATAAGTGCTATTTGATACCTCCAGTTCTTTGAGTGAACAAAGTTAATGAATGATTCATTGCCTTGTGCTGTCAAAACATCTCCACACCTCTGCCCTCACTACTCAGACTGGAGAAGTTGGAGTCGGAAGCTCGAGAAAGCCTTGAGAAGTTCGAGTGCATCGCCAGCGGTTGGCATGCACCGCTCAGTGGCTCGAGGGAATTCAGCAGAAAGACTACAGTCCCCCCCAATGGGGCCGTCATCAATGTCAGCAGTGGTACCAAGCGAACGCTCCCTGTGCCTCAGGCGTTGCGAGACGCCCTGAATGCACAGCAGAAGCTATGCGCTGCTCTTATTGAAGACAAGAACAAGCTCATCAATGAACTGGAGCAGGTGCCCTGTGAATACAATGGGGACACCACGAGTGGAAATCAATAAAGCAAGTGAAAGGGAGGCAATGTTAACTGTCCTGGTTGCAACAGTGCTAGTGTTAAGGTCGGGCTAGTCATATTGATTGAGCTAACGACTGGTTGTCTAGTTTGAGGGTTATTGGTAGGACTGTACTCAATTGGTTAGGTTAGTGGTAATGCTTAGTTAGCTTGCTGGAGTTAGGAGCACGTATTGTATGTTGGACTTGTGGTTAGCATTAGGCCTTGTGTTTGATTTGCTAGTTATGGTTAGTGGTTGACTACTGTGGATAGTGTTACATAAATATTAACCGTCTCTCATCATAAGTCCCCTGAGGAAAGTGAAGTGGCCATAAAAACACATGCATAGAAAAAAATCGCACTCACACACCATTGTGCAAGGTAGACCATTGGCATACTTGCTGTACTGCCTTGTGCCGGCACCATCTCAGTGTCATTCCTAGTCTCAGACACATGGGGATCTCTGCGCTGTCCATCAACTTCATTTCCAAAGCTCTCAATTACAGGTGTTGCTCATTGCAAATGCGAGACTATGTCTGCAATCGTGCGTGTTTTTTTTTATTTGTACATATGTGTGTGTGTGTGTTCAGGAGCTAAAGATACGTGATGAACAGTGTGTTCGAGACCTCAAGCGACAGGCAACCGACATAGAACTTCTCACTGAGCGGATGGAGGAGCAGGCACGCAGCGTTGCCAAGACCTGCCGTGAAGAAATAACGAGCCTGGAGGTAGAGCTTATAGTATAAAGGAATAATAATTGTACTCATATAGCGGTTATAATGTTCATCGCTTTGTCTATTTACCACCACAACCATGTCTTCCCATACCATTTTGCAACGATGACGTCTTGAGCTTTGATACAAATTATTTTCTGTATTACCTCTGTGGCTATCCAAGCAGAAAGAGTTTGAGGCAGAGAGGCGTGAGCTGCTGGAGAAAAACCGCAAAGAATGGGAACAAACGACACACATCAGGCGAGACAGGGAGGTGAGTTCGCAAATACACGCTACCACTGTATGGCCAGC
>JAZEWT010000009.1:18337963-18353085 GCA_036362905.1 Mordacia mordax | reverse complement strand
GGCGGGTGGGGGGCATTGGCGGGTGGGTGGGGAGATTGGTTTGGAGGGTGAGGGCGCCTCCTCACGTGATGACACGAGGGCAGTTGCGCTGCCCCCAAGGGCAGGGTTGGTACTCGGCGCGCGCGTACGACTCCACCCCATCCTCCACGGTGCAGGTGACGGATCGCGACACCACGAACGCGCACCAGTTCCTGCGGGAGGCACGCAAGAGACAAAACTGCCCCGTGTGGCCTCAACACTGCAGAGGCACATGCTGTTAGCGAGCCCCTATTAAGACCCGAAGGGAAACGCGCGCACACACGTGTGTAAACACACACACGCAGGCAGACAATGAACGTAGACTGTGGCAGGCTTGTTCAGGCAAGTGTTGTTGGCAAGCACCTATGGTGTGGCGTCAGCATCATACTTGACCTCCTTTGTCTCCCCAGTGCTGATGTTTGCACACAGTACACCAGGTACTCATTGAAGGCTCAGTGGAACTCTGGGAGGCCCGGGGACGATTCAGATATTTGTAACTGGTGTTGGCCGTGAGTGAAAATCGAACTTGGACCGCTGGGTATTTAGCGTTGAGTGCTAACCACGTTGTTACGTTGATCAGTTCGAACGTTTGTTGAGTTCGCAGGAATCCTGCATCCAAACCCGGCAAACTCACTGGGTATTTTCTACTGTAATACGAAACATCTATCGATCCACAACAGTACCACTCCCCACTCATCTATAACAAACTGGGAAGCCAGTTGAGGAGGCTCATGAAGGACGCAACTGGGCGGTGGGAGGCAGTCATCCTCCACCCACAGGGGAGGGTGGAGGAGCGCCGTGCGACTAGAACACGGCAAGTTCGTGGATGTAGTGGTGAACACAGTTGGTGTACGTGGCATTAACCTGTCCCGTGACCTGCCGGCAAGACTTAAACACTTTGCTTGGCCTCAAGGTGTACCTCGCTTGGCATAAGCCAAGTGATAATGTCACCGCCCGTTCGTAGTGAATAGTTGTCATTGTGTGTCTTGAGTCTGGCTTTATTACATCTGTGGTGCCAAGCCTCGCACGTGATGGGCTAGGTGAGTACGAGGGGTCACCCGGGGTGACAAGATGTCAGGTAAGGGTGACCGGAGACTGCGCCAAGTTCCCCCTTCACAGATCGTAAACATCACGTGGTCCTGGGGGGGGGGAACATGAGGCGACATATGGCGTAAACGGATTGGAGCTGAGATGTGGTGTGACGTGACGCGACGAGGCGACGTCTGGGGAGATATAAAACGCGGGGTGTGGAAGCGTACGAGAGAGATCCTATGGGGAAATTGCGAGGAATCTGCGTTCAGCATGTGACAAGCAGGGTTGAGCGGTGAGAGCGTTAAGCGCGGAGGGTAGGAGTTGGTGTGTGAGGTTACCCCGGCATGGTGTTGTGTTCGTTAATAAAGCATAGAAAAGCTCAGAAGCCTCTGGTGGTCTGCTCGCTGGATGATTGCTGGCGTGCATGCTGTGTGCCGTCGCTGCAGTCGCAAGAAGCCCCGCGCCATGTGGTTGCCCGCGCGCGTCGGAATCCGATACCCAGGTGGCGGAACGAGTTCGACTCTTGTGCAGGGCCCTCCCCGCCAGGGCATCACACATCTAATCTGATATTGTTGACATGCCGTTCTCTCCATAGCTCTGTGCAGCGCGTTGTGACCATCGGGTGAAAGGCGCTTTAGAAATGCAAATATTATTATTTGTGTTATATATTATTAAATAACTGTTTTCTTTAATTTTTCTTTATAATCTTCTCCAAACTACTATACAGACCTGGACGATGATATTGTGAACTGAGCAGTCGACCTTTTCATAGTGATTGGTTCCTCGGATGAAGGGACATCACGTATGCCAGGCAGTGAAATAAACATCTGTAATGATGTAGGTTTTCACGGCTCGATGCATGATGATTGCTTCGAAAAGCTGCTCTCTCGGGACAGCCGTGTCGATGGCTCTCTCTCCTCTCCTCGCGACGTTTCGCCTCACACGTTGGAGGCATCCTCAGGCGAAGTGTTCGTGCGCGGCTTCTATTGTCTCCTTATATGTGTGGGCGTGATGCGTGTGTTCTTTGTTGTGTGAGTCCGCCTCTAAGTCACCTTGACACTAATTTCCATATCCTATTGCCACCCCCGGAACTGTGATTTCCCCCTCCCTGCTTTGTCTGTGGCTAGTCCCCTAATTTCCATCTCATGAAAAGATGCCCCTCACACAATTATACGATCCCTCTCTGAGGGATCGACGTTATTATACGATCCCTCTCTGAGGGATCGTATAATCCCTCTCTGAGGGATCGTATAATAACGTCGCGAGGAGAGGAGAGAGAGCCATCGACGCGGCTGTCCCGAGAGAGCAGCTTTTCGAAGCAATCATCAAATAAACATCTGACAAACGCGTTCACATCACAGCGCGTTCTCTGCTTGTAATTGAGGTTAACCGTTCAAATCTAGGGGCCGCCCCGATTAACACTGACCCTCGGGTAAAAGCGCTCTATAAATGCAATTATTATTATAAGCTGTACTTTTGGGATAAACCGTATCGAGTGTTCCTTCTCTCTCCATCGCCTGTGAAAACGTAAATAATTACATTACTCAATGAGGATTATACACAGGAATCGTTGTCGTATGATGACAGATCCAAAGCCATCGGTGACCAAGCCAAGTCAATCACCCCCATACATTGAGAACCTGGTTTAATCACAGATGGCTGAAACCCGGATTTGAATCCAGGATTCCAGCCGTGCCAGCTCTGTGTCCAACGCTGCCGTATCAATTTGATACCACATTACGCAGCGCTTTGTGACCCTCGGGTGAAAAACGCTCAATAAATGCAATTATTATTTTTACATGCCTGATTTGTAAATATGTGTTTAAATCCCAGCACGTTATGTCTCCCACCACGCCCCTAATTAGTTCCATGTGAGTGGCCCGAGATGCCATGAAGCATATGGTTCCAAAAAGGGAGGTTTTATTGAGGGGCGGAAGTGAGTTGTGGGATGGACGACTCATGAGGCAAACGGATGTGGGTTTTTTTTCTGTCATGCCTCATTTATCCTTACTTATGTTTGGGTAAATAGTCATCGTGTATACACATGTGCGTGTGCGTGCAAGTGGATATGCGATCGTTGCGCGTATACGCGTGTAAGGTGTGTGTGGGCTGGTTTATATGTTGGGTGTGTGTGTGTGTTGGTGCACAGGTGACTCAGCATCAAATTAGTACTTGGTGCGGTGTGTTAACATCGCCGCAAGGGAGACAAATGCGGCCGGGCGTGGTGCTGGTCACCCACCCCCTTGAGCGCAATGCTAGTCTTTATAGGTACTTGCTAACAGCATTTGACCCAACAGCCTGTAAGGCTGTGCGGAGGGTCTCTGTCCTTGAGTAGTGTTGACATGTTGGCTTCACTCATCCATACACCTGCACGTGCAGGTGCATGGATGAGTGAATATGCATTTCGGGGCCATCAATCTAGCGAGGATTCCATAAAAAAGTTAAGACTTCATTTGGCACCGATGCACAGGAACGTGGGTAGGAATCGAACATTGGGTTCACAGGTTTTTTTTACAGTGCGTGAACCACAATACATAGACAAAGATCCCCCATATAGTCTTAAGTCTTTTGGGGCAAGGGTTGTTAGAGAGCATACATGAAGGCCGGCACGGCACACGAGCAGTCAGCACGAAGCCCGACCACCTATGTCCTCCAGGTGTTTACCCATTGCACCAGGTAGTTATTTAAGGCTGAGTCGATCCAGGGGAGGCCGAGAATCGGTTTAGAAAATTGAACATGGATGTGTCAGCTTGGTTAACTCTGGCGGTGTCATTGTGGGTGTGTGGAGGGGTTCTGTGGGTGTGTGTGTGGCGGTGAGCGGGTCCTGTGGGATGTGGGTGACCTTTGTGTAGTGCGTGTGTGGCTGTCACGGCTCCACCGCTAACAATAGACGGCGCAGAATGGCAGGCATGACATGAGCCCTCGCTCGCTTCAATGTGTATTTATATTTACATAAAGAATGCACCTCCCCGGGCAGCACGGTGGCGTAGCGGGTCGCCCTGCCGCCTCAGAGAAAGAAAATACACGGGGTCGATATCCGACTGGGGCGGCACGGTGGCCCAGTGGTTAGCGCTGTCACCTCACAGCAAGAAGGTCCCGGGTTCGAATCTCTCGGCTCGGGTGCCTTTCTGTGTGGAGTTTGCATGCTCTCCCCGTGTCCGCGTGGGTTTTCGCCGGGCACTTCGGTTTCCTCCCACAGTCCAAAAGCATGCTCCTGGATAGGTTGATTGGCTCACAGACTAAAATTGTCCCGCAATGCCCGGCGATGGACTGGCGTCCCGTCGTCGGGTGTATTCCTGCCTTACGCCCTGTGTTTCCGGGATAGGCTCCGGCTCACCGTGACCCTATATAGGATTAAGCGGTTTCAGATAATGAGATGAGGTTTCAGATAATGAGATGAGAGATGAGATATCCGACTGGGGTGCCTTTCTGTGTAGTTTGCACGTTCTCCCCGTGTGTGCATAGGTTTCAGCTGGGTACTCGGGATTCATCCCACAGTCCAAAGAGACTCTACTGCTGCCCAGGTTAATTGACCTGCTGACTAAATCACCCCTGGTGCCCTTCGATGGACTAGTGTCCCATTCCATGTTTCACCATGCCTTGCGCCCTTTGTCTGCTAAGATAGGACCTTGTACAGGATTAAGCGAGTGCTGATGATCATGCACCGCCCCTTTATATTAAAAAAAACCGTGTCCCTGTGTATGTGTGTGCGTTTCTACATGAATGAGTGAGCATTTTCAATCGTTTTGCATCCGTGAATTCCAGGCCCAAGTGCCTCTCTGTGTGAAGTTTGCAAGCCCCTCCACGTGTTCACGTGGCTTGCGATGGGGAACATCAAAGGCAAAGTTCCCACAGGAAGCCGATTCCCCTAAAGCCGTCCTTGTGTGTTGAAGACTTCAAGTTGCAATTACTGTTTTACTGAATTAACAACGTGGCTTCCACAAATGCTGTTATATTTTTTTTACATTCCAGGACAGAAAATCCAGGCGGCACACATTTACAGCACTTGAATAACACGGATTATGCAACGGACGCGGGAGAGAGGAGGAACTCGTAACGACACGGCTATCCCGAAAGATCAGCTCTCTAGAGCAATTCTCATTGCACATCGAGCCGTGAAAGCCAACATCAATATCGCGCAGTATACAGTATATGACCCTACAGCAATCATCAGCTCTCAGTCTACCACTGTATAAGGGCACGTCCATTAGCATAGCGGTTGGTGAAGTGGGTATGAGTCCAGGATCCGTTCAGATATCACTCACCACTGATGTTAGCCGTGGCTGGAAATAATTCACAGCTCAGGCCATCAATCACTGCGCCTGCACCCCCCCCCTTCCACCCACCACTCTTACCTATCCCCCGGCGATCACATCATCAACTCGTAGTCTCAAGGTTACTGCATCGTGACACAAGCGACCCTGGATTGTGGTGACCTCGACTAGGAAAGGCGTTGCAAGTTGCACCACGGTTCAGCGTAACTGCCAAGAGGCCCCAACATCCAAACTGACTTCTGTGAATAGGGCTCATTAACACTGCTTACGGTTTGTTTCTGGATCACTGTAGATTCTTGTTTATCCCGCTCACGGTATGGTCCGGTGTGGGTTTCATGTCAAGCTCGGTCACTCGGCGGGAGCTCGGAGTAGAGCCGCTGCTCCTTCACATCGAGAGGAGTCAGCTGAGGTGGCTTGGGCATCTGATTCGGATGCCCCCTGGACGCCTCCCTAGGGAGGTGTTCCAGGCATGTCCCACCGGGAGGAGGCCCCGGGGAAGACCCAGGACACGCTGGAGAGACTATGTCTCTCAGCTGGCCTGGGAACGCCTCGGGGTCCCCCCGGAAGAGCTGGAGGAAGTGTCTGGGGTGAAGGAAGTCTGGGCATCGCTGCTTAGACTGCTGCCCCCGCGACCCGGCATCGGATAAAGCGGATGAAGATGGATGGATGGATGGATTATTTTGTTTTTGGTTAATTTTCACATTCCCACCCCTGCAATGTTCTACAACTGCCGCCACTACCGGCGGTCTTTGCCTGAGGACGACCTATGACTGGCGGTGGTGGTGAATGCTGCACATGGGTGCCTGTAATCCAGCACTGTAGAGGCAGCAGCGAGAGGTTGGTGGATCATTCCACAATTGTTTCGAAACTCTTTTGCAGTGGGTGTCGAAGTGCCATACCCTGGCTCGCCAGAAGGCAGCGCAGCAAGTGGATTAATCGCCATCTGTTTCCATCTGTACGGAGGGAGGGTTTCCCCCCCCCCCACCCTGCTCACGCAAGGCGTGGATTTTCTCCGGGTGCTTCAGTTTTCTCCCACTGGTATAAACTGGTATAAACACTCTGAAATTGACTGAACACGTTTATGTAAGCAATTAACAATAAATAGCGATGGGGAAAAATATAAACAGTGTTAATAAATCCCATTCAAAGTAAAGTTTAGATGTTGAAAACAACTTTAAACAACCTAATGGAGAACCCTCCTGAAAACGAGAGCTATGATTTGTGGTGTTGCTGTCCTGGATAGGAACATGATCTTGTCAAACGATTGGCATAAATTGTAAGCCGATGTTTCTTTGCGCACAATTTGGCCCGTATATCAAAAGTGAAGAAATGGCTTTTGATCAAAGATTTTTTTTGAAGAAAAGTAGACTTTTGGAATTTAAAGCAATGTACTGATGTTCCTAAAGAGCTATAGTTGTTCCTAAAGAACCAGCGTTATCAATTAGTATGCGTTTCCACGCTGGCAGGCGAGCATGAAACATGCATGAGGATAAAGAAAACGGAACAAAAGCTAAAAAACTCGGTAAATAAAACCCGGGCAGCTACACGCTTTGAATTACAATGAGAGACGGGACGAGGAACACGTGGAAGCAAGTCGGAGACATCGGAACCACTGATGAGGAGAGTAAGTGGGCTTGGGCAGGAGACGTCACGAGAAGTGTGGCTGGCCAGTAGATCTCAAAGGAGAGAAGACACACGAGAGGGCGGCCACCCTGGGGATGGAGCGATGAGATCAGTTCGTAGGACAGAGATGGATCGCGGCATCACGCGTCTATTAGGAAAGGCAATTGAGTGAGGAGACCTTCGTCCATGCCTGATAATGATGATGCCGTTGCTGTTGATCGAGATGCTGCGATTGCAGCTGCTGTTAATGGTAATGCTGTTGCTGCTGCACATGGGGCTGCGCGGTGGTGCAGTGAGTGATGCTGCTGCCTCACAGTAACAAGGACCCGGGTTCGGTTCCCGGGTCAGGTGCCTTTATTGTGTGGAGATCGCGGGTTCTCTCCCGTGTCCGTGTGGGTTTTTGCGGAGTACTCCAGTTTCCCCCCACCGTACCTAAGTTAATTGGCCTGCTGAGAAAATTGTCCCTTAAAAAGGGCCCTGCGATGTACTGGCGTCATATATTGGGTATAGCTCCACCTTGAGCTCTCTGTCTGCCGGGATAGGCTCTGGCCCCTCACAACCCTATACAGGATTAAGTAGGTACTGATACTGACTGACTGCTGCACATGATGACAGATGTTGATGCTGCTGATCATGTTACACCTGCTGGCACCATAAGCGATTATGATGCTGATCATATAGCTGCTGCTGTTGATGCTTAACTAATGATCCTCTCACAATTTTCACAAAACAAATGCATGATTAAATCCTCCTCGGCATCACTCAACCGCAGTGGGACAAAGAGCGTACATAACACCCCACAAAGACAGGTGCGGTGGAATGCAATAATAATAATAATACAATGACAGACAAGAGCAAACGAACGATGATCTGCCCTTTGACAGGTTTGACAAGTCCGCTATGACAGCGCCAGCCGTAATTAGCGCCGCTCTGCCGTGTGAAGCTCCACACGAGGTGGGAGTGACCTCATTTTATCCACATACTGGTTGTAACTGGTTTTGGCTTTATTGTTGCTGGCGTTTATTTGTGGTCGTGGTGGTCGCTTTGTTATTATTGGTAGTGACTTTATTGTTGTTGGTGGCGTTGGTGATTACTTTGTAGGTCATGGTGGTGGTGTCTGTGCAAGTGCCGACCACGTGTGCCGTGTCAGCCTTCATAGGTGCTCACTAACAGCAATTACCCAAAAGTTTGTTAAGACTATAGGAAGATGTTTGTCTTTGTAGGTGTATGTTGTTGTGTGTATGTGTACGTGTGTGCTTGTTTATGTGTCTGTATCGGTTATGGCTTTGGGCCACAACCTTGACCAGTCCGCCGTAAATCGGATGTACACAACGTCATGTTCACATGCAGCGTCACGCATAGCCTGCGTCACGCGCAAACCCCATGTCCCCGTGTCGTAGCCCACATTCCAAATATATAATAATAATCCAGCAGGGGTCTCTTGTAAAGAGCATCTCAGTGGGTTTCTCACGGTGGTTAAAGGAAGAACTTAACATGTAAAGAATCGCATTGGCCTCAAAGGACGCCAATCGCAATATGTAAGGAATCTCAATGACCTTAACTTGGTTAAAAAGGATGTCAATCATAATAGATAATCCAAGTAAATGAGCTGTCACTCGGGAAAAAGAAGACGTCAACGGGTTATTTAATAAATAAATGAACATACGTCAATCACAACAACATTTCACCTGGCTAAATAAAGGAAGTTAATAAAATATAAATGATGAATCTCAATGGTCTCTTGAGTCAATAAATAAAGGATGTTCACCACAACTATTACTCTTTACGCAACCCAAACCTCCGGAACGTTAAACTTTAAAAACATCTGTAGAGGAATAAAAACGAAATTTCTTCACTTTGAAAACATTTTTTTAGAGAAAGTCCCGCGCGATTAAAATCAATGTTTTGTCTGAAAATAGGTTTCCTTTTCAGTAGGGGAAAAAAACCCGCTTGTGAAGGTTTCGCATATATATTTTAAATTATACAGTAAATCCGACAACAAAGTCTTGCATTCAGAACGTGTGTTTTTTGAAAAAGAACCAATCGTCTGAAAAACTAAAAATGAAGAAACAGTAATTTTCCCTGCGCTCACATTCCTCGCGGAAGCTGCACCCTCACCGCTTTCAATTTTTGGACTTTTACGGAGTTTCTTTAAGTCTTGGCGCTTTTGCCGCTTGCATTGTAGCAAAAAGTACCCGGGTTCGATTCCCGGCTCGGGTGACTTTCTGTATGAAATTTGCATGTTCTCTCTCCCATGTCTGCGTAGGTTATCGCTTGGTACTCCGGTTTCTTCCCACCTTACAAAGACACGCTGCTACCTAGGTTAATTGGCCTGCTGAATGAATTGCCCCCAGTGTCCTGCGATGTACTGGTATCATATCCTGGGTAGAGCCGCGCTTTGCGCCCTCTGTCGGCCGGGATTGGCTCCGACCCCAAGCGACCCTGTACAGGATTAAGCGGGTACGGACGATGATAGCATTTATTGGGCTGGGGAGCCACGAGACAGGCGCTTGAGTGGCAGTTTAGGGAAATCGCTGCCACAGAACTACTTCGTAGATCCCTGGGAGCGACTCTTCTTTTTATAAAAATAAATACACATAGATCCCTGTATAGTCTTTAAATAATGCAGAGTCACGTTCTGTTAGCAAGAAAATATAAAGGCCAGAATGGCACACAATGAGGTGTGTGGCCAGCAGAACTCCCAGCCTATTGTCCCGTACTAGGTACTGTACTAATTTGAGGCTGAGTCGACCTAGGGAAGGTCCAGGATCGGTTCACACACGCTTAGGGGTTCTGCACTTTCCTACACATTCCTGCAGGAAAGAGATACGTGTGTCATGTGACAGTCAAACCGAGGAGTTTAATCTAGCGCTGGAAGGTATCCAACTTGTGGTACAACCCAAATACATTGTGGTGTTCAGTGCAGCCCTAGGTGCCCAGGTGGCTCTCACCGACTCGCTTCGCTTGAGAATCATTATCTATAAAAATGTAATTGCAATCGAAAGCATATTTCCCTATGGAGGCGCTTGATCAGTAGATCAGGATTGAAAGAGCCAAAAAAAGACACTGTTGCTGATTTTCCGTTCTGTCATTGTTGTTGACATGCCGTTCTGTCCGCAGCTCTGTGCAGCGCTTTGTGACCCTCGGGTGAAAACCGCTCTAGAAATGCAATTATTATTATTAATCACGTTTATACGTGGGTAGCTGCCTGCAGTCAAAATCACAAGCTCAGAGATGCGGACTGAACTTTGAACAATAAACTGCCTCGAGGATATTATTTCATTATCAACACTATCTTATCGCCAGTATTCATTGCTTCGCGGACAAAAGACTGACACAGCCCAATATTTACCCCTGACAAGCCAACTGAGTCTCAAGATTAATGTTTATGAGGGTCCTGCTCAAGACGTTTTACCAACTCATTTTACTCAAGGAGCATGTCATTGTTTTCAAATATCTGTATACTATGATGATTTATTCGTCTGGCAGAGTAATAGAATTCCAGACGAAATCCCACGCACAATACGTCTTCCAAATCCTGTAGGTAGCCTGCCAGCAACCTACCTGTTGTACTGCCTGCGTAAAGTTATAACCACGTCTGGCAAAGGAACCTAGTTGACTGGGTTGAGAGCGTAGTGGACAAACAACCTACCTGTAGCTGGAATGTAGGGCAGTTAAATTACTTTTATTGAAATGGTAATTCGGTCCAGGAATGCATTGCTAGGTGGTGGTGGATTCTCAAAACAAACATTCCCACAATGCAGTGCGCTAACTATATTGTATTTTTACATTCAATTTAAATGAGTTTCTTCATTGTACAGAAATACTTTGTGACGTTAGAAGTAGTATTGTTACCCAACTATTCCGAATTTTACGGGAATGCAACTATTAATATCCTAATAAAAAATAAATTGATCATCAAAAAGCAATAAAATTATTATGCTCATTGGGACCCATGATGTAAATGTTCAGTCCCAAACTAATATCCGCGCCACCCCCCTACAAAATCCTTAAGTCATATTAGGTTGCTTGTTACAAGTATAAAGTTTCTGGTTCTTAAGACCAAAAAATGCAAGGAAATGCAACACGAATGTGCTGTATAGATATGGTTGTAGTTCTGTACCACCGCATTTGGACCACCTGTGACTAAATTCGAGAGAACCGCACAATTCCCAACACTAGTTGCCACACTAAGCACACCGTCCGGAGCGCCGCCTTGACGGACACACCGAGGTACAGCATTTTACACACTTCACGATTACAGCTTACTGGCATTTATTAGCAGAGTACCCGCCCTGCGGGCAATCGTGTTGCAAGCGTGTGGCACATTCTTCTAAGCTCAGGATAAAGCCAGAAGACTACTGAATAGGGTTGATGGTTACCTGTGCCAAAGGAAATTAAAGCTAAAATCGTGTTCAAAAAGTAATCAACAGGTGGCAAGTAAAGCCGAAACGTAAAAGCCTTGCTGTTGAGCAGATACAATTTGCGCTTGTGAGGGATATGGATTCCCACCCAGTACCCTAAATGGGGCCATGCACAACCAAACTTGCTCCATTATATCCAGATTGCAGTTCAGGCATATTTATATATTTAACACTGCACATTGTACTCATGTAGGTTTGCCAAGGCTCGATGTGTGCTGACAATTATCTCAGAGCTCCTCTTTCGGGATAGCCGTTTCGAGCGCTTCTCTATGTTCTCGCAAGGTCGTGGCCTGAAGTCACCACAGCCATAATCATTCCAGCTCTGTTACTGTGTTCGAGAGGAGCAACGCTCGACACAGCCACCTCGAAAGAACAGCTCTTGAGCACAATTCTCACTGCACACTGTTGACCCAGGAAATCCTCGCTGAGTCTCGAAGACTCTTTTTCTCTGGTAGGTGCTGCTAGATTTCTGCTAGAGTTAGTGAGCATTGCGTCGCGTTTCCTAATCGAATAGTATTGTCGGTAATATTTTGCAATACATGGACCATGACACACGCACACAGTGGTTTACTTTTCGTCGAATGACAGCACGGGACCCTTGACGTGTACCATGAAACAGATGGCGCGTACTCTTCCGGTTAGTAGAACCCGCAGTATTAACTAGGGCGGCCCCTCGGAGTCCAACCGCGAACATATGCAAGGAGCAGTCAGCGCGCATGCTACCACTGGGCCACCCCACCGAACAAATAACGAACTCCGCATTATTAGAGGCAAACAGTTCAGTCATCGACGTAGCAACATCAGCACCATCCTCGCTCACCTGTTCCGCCCGTTCTCCTTCCCGTTAGACACCAGGTAATGCTGCTGCGGCTGCAGATGCGACGACAGCTGCACCTGATGCGGATGTTGCTGTTGTTGAGTCGACTGAACATGCTGGTAATGTTGCTGATAGTGCTGCTGCTGCTGCTGATGATGATGATGGTTGTTATATTGATGGTTGTTATAATTCCATGTCTTTGCAGACACCGGCGGCACGGCGAAGATGATGAATACGACGAGGTGAACCGTAAAGGAGGAGGAGGAGGTAGAGGGGACTGAACAGCTTCTGAAGTCGCGGCGCACACGAGGCATTTTGATCGGGTTCCTCAACACGCTCGCAGACAGGTGTTCACGAACACACGCACACACACACACATGCGCGCACAACACAGGTGTGTCGTCGACACGTGCGTGCTTCACGGCCTTAAGGGGCGCCCAAGTAAGGGCGGGTGCGTGGTCCGGTGTCGAAGACTTTGTTCTTTCTTTTTTGCAGAGTCGTGCTGGTGAATTCGAGAACGTGAGAGGCACGACTTGCAGGTGTTCGGTAGCTACCCGGGAGAGGCGGGTGATGGGTGACTGATGGGGCCGTGATGGGTGGATGAGTCTGTGATGGATGAGTGACAGGTGGATTAGCGACTGACGGATGGCCGGGTTATGCGATGGTGAGGGGCGAAGAAGCGGGTGATAGGTGAGTGACGGGTGAACAAGTGAATAACGGCGGGGTGAGTAAAGGGTGGAGAAGTGTGACTGGTCAGTGATGGTGAGTGGTGAGTGTCCGTGCGTTGTGTGTGGGTGGAGGGTAAGCGATGGAGGGTGCGAGTGATGGGTGACTGGTGAATGAGTGAGCGATATATGCTGTAGGCAGCTTGGTGGATGGTTAAGTCATCAGCGGTCTGTCACTTCACGTCAATTAGCCCTCACTCGCAGATATCGCAACGTGGATCGCTCTCAAAGTTCGCTGCGTCACAGACACATCCCGCCTAATTAACGAATTCCTCGCTCCATAGCCATACAGTGCTATACCATAACAAGCGCGCTGCAGTTGACGAGCACCTGTTAAGGCCGGTGTAGAGCAAAATCAACCCTAAGCTTTAAGGAAGCGAAACAAACCGCGCGTGCGGAAAACAACAACGCGTCCCGATTCCCTTGCGAGCAGCAATTATCTGTGTGTCCACAATCGACCTCAACTTAAACGCGGCACCTTGAAATCCCCACCACGAGGCTGTGTCTGCTCACTCTAACGGTCGCACCCCTCTAGTCTCACCCCTCTAGTCGTATCCCTACAGGTTTATCGCGGGAATGTGTCGACCGCGTCCCCTCTTCCTCCTCTCGCCTGATTATCGCTTGCACTGTGAGCCCGGTGTCTTCCGTGAGACGTCTCCTCCACGTTTGTCTCCCCCCCCCAGTCGCGCCGTAGAACCTCGTCCCTCGAGTCCTCCTCCTCTTCTCCTTGTTTGTTGTTGTTGTTGCTAGTGCTTGTTTTTTATCCACCTCTTTAGTTTTTTTTATCTCCTCCGTTTCACTTCCCCCGAGGGCTCGCTCCCGATTCCTAATCTCGCATTAATCGCCGCGACCCCTTCCTCCAATTCTAATCGTTCCCGGCGGACTCTCGATGTATGACGAACTCTATATTCATGGCTTCTCGTCCCTGCTTTATTCTCTTTAACGGCCGAGTTCCTCTCTTCCGTCCCCTCCTCGCTTTACTCCGACGCCGTCTTCGTCCGCCTCCTCCTCTTCTCTCTCCACCTCTTCTAAGTCCCTAACGCCTTCCTTCTCCTCTTCCCATGTCGCTCGCTGCCTGTGGGGGTCGAGTAACGGTGAATATTTTCCTCATATTACAAACACAAAAGACAAAGATCCCCCGTATAGCCTTATCAGACTGTAGGGTCAAAGTACCTAGCGAGTACCTATGTAAGTCGACACGGCACACGAGGAGGTGAGTGTCCAGCACCACACCCAGCCACCTTTGTCTCCCTAGTGCCAATGTTGACACGCTGCACTCATTTGAGGCACAGAATTGGTTCAAAAAATCGTCATTGGTGTTGGCCGTGAGCAGGGACAGAACTCAGGTCACAGGGTTTGGTACTCACGAACGTCTCTTTTACAACACTTTACTCTCACACACCCATAACCCTCTACTCTCACCCACCCACACCACTCTACTCTCACCCACCCACACCACATTACTCTCACCCACCCACACCACTCTACTCTCACCCACCCACACCACTCTACTCTCACCCACCCACACCACTCTACTCTCACCCACCCACACCACTCTACTCTCACCCACGCACAACACTCTACTCTCACACACCCACACCACTCTACTCTCACCCACCCACACCACTACCCCCACCCACCTACACCACTCTACTCTCACACACCCACACCACTCTTTACACAAACCAAAGATCGCCCATATAGCCTTTAGCACTGTTGGGGTGAGTGCTGTTAGCGAGCACCTATTAGCGCCAGCGTGGCCACCTTTGCCTCCCTAGTGGGGTGTTTACAAACCGCACCGGGTACTCGACCCAGGTCATAGGCACGCGCGTGTGTGCATGCGTGTGTGTGAGCGAGGTCGACTCTCAGGCAAACACTCGCACTCGCGTACCCTCACATACACATGCATCCTCACACTCACTCACACCCTCACTGCTACTCGCACGCACTCACGCACTTTCACTCCAACACACTTCCACTCAGTCACTCTCACTCACCGCTGCACTCACAATCACACTATCACACTCACCAACACACTCTCACTCACCGCCAGTCACCATCACACCGTCACACTCACCATCACACTCCCACACTCACCGTCACACTCGCCATCACACTCCCACACTCACCGCCACACTCACCATCACCCTCCCACACTCACCGCCACACTCGCCATCACACTCCCACACTCACCGTCACACTCGCCATC
>JAZEWT010000009.1:18287126-18317883 GCA_036362905.1 Mordacia mordax | reverse complement strand
AAGTTAATTGGTCTGCTGACTGAATCGCCTCCGATGCTAGAGGTTGACTAGCGTCTCATTCTGGGTATGGTCCTGCCTTGCACTCTGTGTCTGCAGGGATAGCCCCCCACTACCCTGTACACGATGAAGAGATTAATAATTGTGGGTACCTTGGGTCATGACGCTCTGTCCTTGTCTCGCGACCTCTCACCTTGTTAAACAAAAGCAACTTTAACGATTTGCTCTACTGCACAGGCTTACACCCCGATCCCATAACGCGCACCGTCTCGGACAGCCCGGTTAGGACATCGCAAACACTCATTGTTGAATGTGGGATACATTGTAATGATGTAGATTTTCACGGCTCGATGCATGATGATTGCTTCAAAAAGCTGCTCTCTCGGTACAGCCGCGTCGATCGCTTCCTCTCTCTCCATCGCGACGTTTCGTCTCACACGTTCGAGGCATCCTCTGACAGAGGAAGCAATCATTGTGGATACATTGTTGGCGTGATCCACCAACCCCACAGTTATCTGGCACGTTATCGGCTGCTGGCACAGGCACGGCACGACCTGATGCTGCGGTCGGGTGGAAATTTTCCAATCGCTCTCCGAATGCTTAGTTGCACCGAGGCTTGATTAAAGTTGCATCGTGTTTGTTACAACCACCTCCCCCACACTCATTCTCTCACTCTACCCCAACTCCCCTTCTCCTTATCCAGCATCCACAGTGATAGCGGCACAGAAAAGGAGATATCGGCTTTGTTACTGGAAACGGGTTTTACACGCGCGTTCATTCAAACAGATAATGATGCCCCGAATAGCCTTAACAGACTGTAGAGTCAAGTGCTGATAGCGAGCAGCACCTGTAAAGGCCGGTACTTCTCCACGCCCGGACCCCATTGACTCTCTATTGGCGATGTTTACACACCGGAACAGGGACTCATTTTAGGCTGAGTAGACCTAGGGGAGGTCCAGATATTTGGCACCGATGTTGGTTGTGAGCAAGATCCGAACTCTGGTCCTCCGGTTCGTAGCGCAGTGCGCTAACCACTGCGCCACCGGTCCGTTCCCACCTATATTCACGTCTATACATATAGGGCGATACGTACAGGCTCGTGGACATAAACACAAAGCCATGTCCACCTCGCACACATTTACGAACAGACACGTACACACACGCACCAACGGCAACCGCCGTTCGCCACTTAAGTGGCGGTAACATCACCACGGCGCGTGTGCCAGGCCAGGTGCACTGTGAGCACGCACACACACACACGCTCGCCCACACAGACAGATGGGGCAAGTGCTGTTAACTCTGTATCTGCAGACCCGCACAGAGCGTGATTACAAATCAACGCCAGTATCGTTCCATATCTCATTCATCTGGGCTTTCGCTAAGTCAACTCAGCCAACAATCAGCACAATGAGTAACACGGGGAGACAAAGGCGGACGCGCACATGTGACTCTGAAAGCTTCGACCACCTTAATGGGGCTCTCCAACCCGTGCAGCCTGTCAGGCTGAGCAAGTGGATGGACGTATGGTGGTTGCGTGCGGACATGTGGACATCAGCGCGCCTCTGCTGAGGATGCGGGGGCATCGCGGTGAGGTCGTGAGATTCGCGTTGCTGCGGCGCGGGGTCGATGTTTCGCGTCGTGTGGCGGCGTGGGAGACGAGACGCCAACTCCCACTCGGAGACGGGGAGAGAACACTCAGAGTCCACGTGGAAAGGCACCCGAGCCGGGAACCGATCCCTGGGCCTTCTGCGGTGAGGCGGCAGCGCTCCTCACTGCGCCACCGCGCTGCCCCGTGTTATACACACACGCATATCTGGGCATACACACGACATGTGTAGAGCTATAAGCACATACAAGCACAAGTGTAATTATAGATTTCCCTCTATTTGCCGTACCCAACTTGTGGGTCGCGACCCATCAGTGGTGCGAGCGCCACCTAGTGGTCCGTGGAGACCAGATTCAAGTGAGCCTTGAAGTGCAAAAGGTTGAAAACCCTGCAGGTGCTGTAAGCGAACACCTGTTAGGGCTGAAACGATGCCGGAGGTCGTGCGAACAGCAAACCTGGCCGCCTTTCTCCCTCCAGTATAAATTCTACGAAGCCTGGCAATCTCTTCGATAAGGTTGTTTATAAGACACGCGATGCACGCTCAATCACGTGGAGCACGGTGGCGCAATGAGTAGCCCTGCCGCCTCACACAAAGCAATCCTGGGTTCGATTCCTGGCTCGGGTGCTGCTTTCTGTGTGGAGTTTGCATGTTCTCTCCCCGTGTCCGCGTGGGTTTTCGCCGGGTACTCCGGTTTCCTAGCACAATCCTAAGAACACGCCGCCTAAGTCATGTGGCGTATCGGTGTGTGCTGGGTTATTCAGGCTCTTTTGAGCGGCAGTGTGGGCATTAGTAACACCCACACTTCACAGAAAGCAGGTCCTGTCGTTCTCGTTTGGCCTCGTTCGCCTTTCTGTGTGGAGTTTGTGTATTCTCCTGCGTGCTCTGCGTGAGTATTCTTCGGTTTTCTCCCACAACTAAAAAAGACTCACATATTTATTGGCAGAAACCGTCATAAGACACGCATTGTCTGGTGGGGGAGGCAATGATACGATCAGCACCGGCTGACTGCATGGGTGCCTTCCCCCACCTCTCCGTGATTGCCTGCATCACTCTGAGACCTACA
This sequence comes from Mordacia mordax, assembly GCA_036362905.1. Taxonomy (NCBI): domain Eukaryota; kingdom Metazoa; phylum Chordata; class Hyperoartia; order Petromyzontiformes; family Petromyzontidae; genus Mordacia; species Mordacia mordax. The sequence goes on along the minus strand of JAZEWT010000009.1, from coordinate 18,315,216 downwards.
AACTATATTAATGTTATTAATTATTATTATTATTCGTCTCATGCCCGCGTGGGTTTTCGCCGGATGATCCGGTTCCTCCCACCGTCTAAAGACACGTTGCTGCCGAGGTAAATTGGCCTGATAAGTAAATTACCCCCAAAAAATGCCCTGCGATGTACTGGCGTCAAATCCTGGGTATTTCTCTGCCTTGCGCCCTATGTCTGCCGGGATAGGCTTTGACCCCCAGCGACCCTATACAGGATTAAGCGGGTACTGATACTAAACTCTATGACACACACGCAAATTCGTAAAGCGTTCCATATTTTGCCGTTTTTAAACCCATGATTGCTGTTTATAATAGATGCGCTTCAATAGCCGTGGTGTATCTGTCAAGCTGATGGTATCATGTGGTATTGCTGTTAGGTAACGTATATGCCTGCCATTCGCAACTTGACAATGTACAATTAATCGTGTTTCACCTACGGTACAATGTTTGGTTTGCTTTAACCAGACTTCTATTGTGTTACCTAGGTCCCTATTGAAAAATATGCCCAATGGGTGTTACCTGTGCCAAACTAAAAGTACCTCAAGCTATGTATGCACGTGTGTGTGTGCGTGGTGCTGGGAGCGATGGTGCAGCGGTTAGCGCGCTGCGCTACCAACCTGGCCGTCCCAGTTCGATTCCTACTCACAGCCAACACCAGTGACGATTTTTGCGAATCGGTCCTGGTCTTCTCCTAGGTCTGTTGAGGGTTTGCTGCATGTGCCCAGATCGCACCTCTGTTCGATGGGTGACAGTCTTTTCGCGCGCTGCTCCCAGACTCTGGAACTCCCTTACATTGGGAATTTGGTCAGCTGAGTCCCTGGGAATCTTCAAATCTCGTTTCAAGACTCTCTTGTTCCATAAGGCCTTGAAGTCCTCTGGTTAGGGCTGTTGATGCTGCTCACTGTTGTGTGATTGAGTGATGTTATGCTGTTGACCTGTGCCTGGTGAGGTACACATGTTCCTTCGTTCTTCATTTAACAATCATTTCATTTGTTGTAATGATGTAGGTTTTCACGGCTCCATACATGACGATTGCTTCCAAAAGCTGCTCTTTCGGTATGGCTGAGTCGATCGCTCTCCCTCTATATTATAGATGTCCTTCATTGATTTATTATCGTTATTTGACTTAATTTATCTATTCTGATGTTATTGTTGACATGCCGTTCTCTCCCTAGCTCTGTGCAGCGCATTGTGACCCTCAGTTGAAAGGCGCTTTGGAAATGCAAATATTATTATTATTGAGAAGTTGATGCGGTGCGTAGTAAACACCGCCACTAGAGAGACAAAGGCGACCGGGAGTGGTGCTGCCCACCCACCCACTCGTGCGCCCTGTCAACCTTCATAGGTAACAGCACTTGACCCTGCAGCCTGCTAAGGCTATAGGGGGATCTTTGTCTTTTTGTGTGCGCAGTGTTGGCCACCCACCCACTCGCACGTCTAGTCGGCCTTACTAACAGCACTTGCCCCAACAGTCCGTAAACCCTACACGGAGGATCTTTATCTTTACCTTGTGAAGTTTGATGACTGATATGGCAGGAGGTAGGAATGCTTTTGACAAACGCACCCCCATCCCACCGCTCCCCGACCCCTCCGACCCCACGTGAGGGTCTGACTCTCCCTCTCCCCTTCCCAACACCAGAGCCTCCCAGGGCGCGAGACAGCTCTTGGAACCCAGACAGCAGATCGTGAGATAACCCCCACAGAAGAGGATGAGGAGGGGGAGGAGGAGAGGGCCCTTAAAGTGAGGAAGGACACGACAAGATTGCGCGTACACAAGCGCTGTGGTTCTCCCTCGATTGATGGTGACATGGGGTTAATGCAAGACACCTCTGAGGCTCAAACGATCCGTTGGGAATCGCCACTTGCCTCGCAAGACAACATGTCAAATAGAGGTATCGGCCGGGGCAATTACTTTGTTCTTGCTCCGTGTCGATGCTATTGTTAGCCGGTCAGTTTATATATTTCTTTAACCGAGTGGGATCTCAAGAGAGCAGGATTTGAGTCTCATTTGCAAGAGGTGGCCGGGGCGGGTGGCCGATCTTTTAGAAATGTATCAACCACAACACTGTGGTGTAAATTAAATCGGCGTAAAGCGATCGATTTACAGGAACGAGCGAATGCTCGCCACTGAGCGTGACTCCGTGATTGGAGACACACACTGAGAGCCTGGGTACGAATCCGGGTTCCAGCTGCGCACAATGAGACTGGTTTCACACTCAGGTCTAGTGAGTTGATAGTCTCAGCTGAATCATCAACGAAACTACATTATATAGATTTGTTTCACTGCATAAATAAACTTTCACATTTGAGAATTTTGGGTTTGGGTTTCCCAGCTTTCGTGTCTTTATGTGGTGTGCGTATTCTCTCCCCGTGTCCGTGTGGGTTTTTTGCCAGGTGCTCCTGTTTTCTCCCAGAGTCCAAAAACACGCTGCTGCCTTGGTAAATTGACCTGCCGAGTAAATTAACCCAAAAAAGTGCTCTGCAATGTACTGGCGTCACATCCTGAGTATAGCCTCGCGTTGCACCCTCTGTTTGCTGGGATAGGTTCTGCCCCCCCCACCCCCCACCCCCGCGCGACCTTGTACGGGCTGAAGCGGGTACTGATAATGACCGACTGATTTGAGAAATCGCTGCACGTGTATGGGTCTGGCTGCCAATGCAACGCGCGTTTTAGCTCGAGTAGGGTGCGTTTGAAGATACAGAGCCCCCAGTGCGAACGCTCGAGCCATTGGAAGGGCTCTCAAAAGTAGGTTTGTGACATCTGCTCCCGTGTGTCGTTCTCTAACACAGGGCCGTGCAGTGCTCCACGGATGACCAGGCAGGAACCTCTCTGCCTTCTCACTCAACTGGACACATTCTGGTGCAACCGAAATCCAATTTAGAACTGGGGCATAGGCCTTAAAACGCTCATACTTGTCTCATCTCATCTCATTGTCTGAAACCGCTTAGTCCTATACAGGGTCACGGTGAAGCCGGAGCCTATCCCGGCAGACACAGGGCGCAAGGCAAGGATATACCGATGATGGGACGCCAGTCCATCGCCGGGCGCTCATACTTGTGGGCATTTTCTAATATCGTCGCTAGACTCACTTGTTCCGTAAGGCTTTCAAGTCCTCTGTCTAAGACAGTGGTTCTTCACCTTGTTGGAGGTACTGAACCCCACCAGTTTCATATGCGCGTTCACCGAACCCTTCTTTATTGGAAAAATACAATGTGATCACCTGCAGCCAGTGATGGCCAAGCGGGGCGTGTCATCACGAATCACATGAGTGAGGTGTGTGTCTTGACCTCCACCGAACCCCTGAGACTGACTCACCGAACCCCTGGGGTTCGATCGAACCCAGGTTAAGAACCACTGGTCTAGGACTGTTGATGCGGCTCACTGTTGTTGTGCTGGGATGATGGCTCGCTGCCGACCTGCTCAGGGACACTTATTCCTTCCTTCGTTTGCTGAACAATTATATTTTTAGCTTATTTTATGACCTTCTCTAAATTATAGCCATTATTATTTGAATTTAAATTGCACTGCTCTGATGTTGTTGTTGACATGCCGTTCTCTCCACAGCTCAGATATATAATGCACTACACAGAGCTGTGGAGAGAACGGCATGCCGTTCAAATGTCATTGTTGCTGACAAACGTGATTGTTGTTGATTTGCTGTACTTATGTCGTTATTGTTGCTGACATGCCATTCTCTCCACAGCTCTGTGCAGCGCTTTGTGACCCTCGGGTGAAAAGCGCTATAGAAATGCAATTATTATTAGAGCAGTGAGAGGTGGCTTTCAGTTCACACCGAAAACAAAGATCCCTCGTATAGCCTTTTACAGATGTTTGCGGGAAGTGCTGTTATCGACCACCAATCAAGGCCGACACGGCACAAGAGGGGATGGGTAGCCAGCACGGTAGCATTTATCCCACCGGTCCAGATCCTCATTTAAGACTGAATCGCCCTGGACCGATTCAAATAGTCGTGACGAATCGCTGGCGATTTGGCACCAGGCGCACACACACGCAAACAATCGCACACTATCTGGAGGAAGTTTTGTCTTCGTATTTCTACATTTTTTTTTATGTTGACGTTGATCGCAATCCTCGATGTACGAGCGCCGAGCACCCCTCCTGACAGTTGGTTCGTGTCTGCTGGGCAGGATGCGGGTGAGTGGGTGGGTGAGGTTGGTGGGTGAGCGGGTGGTTGAGCGGGGGGTGGGTTGATGAATTCAGTGTAACAGGCGGGAAGAGGTCGCGCAGATGTTAGCGCGCTGCGCTGCAGACCCGAGTTCGATTCCCGTACACGGCCAACAGCAGTGACGATTGCGTGGTACTTTGAACACCACCCAGTACGTACCTCTCTAGTGTGGTAAGACTATCGATCATTTACTGATGGTATACCGAGGATCTTTGTCGTTGGGTAGATGACTGGGTAGATTAGTGGGTAGATGAGAGGGTAGATGAGTGGGTAGATGAGTGGGTAGGTGTGTGTGAAAGAGTCTGAGTAAGCGAGCGATTGGCTGTTTGGGTGAACGAATGAATGCGAAATGGAATGAAATAATAATAATTGCACTTCTAGAGCGCTTTTCACCCAAGGGTCACAAAGCACTGCAAGAGCTGTGCAGAGAACGGCGCGTCAAATAACGTGTGGATCTTTGTTACTTGGAGGGGGGGAGGGGTCTCCCTGCCCCCCTCTCACCCTGTACCGCGTGGGAGCTGATGTTTGCATTGAGACGTGGAGCGGGCGAGTGCGGGTCCTGTCGCCCAGTAGCTGTGGTTGATAGCACATAGAGACAGAGGGAGACAGAGACAAGAGCAGACGGGAGACAGACTTGCAGACAAGAGACAGAGGGAGACAGACAGATAAACAGTGCAACAGAAATAAGTAACAAAAAGACAGAGACACGACGAGGGAGAGGAGCGATCAGACAGAGAGAGGCGATGAACACCCAGAAAGATACACACACAGAGACATAGACAAAAACAGATAGACAGAGTGAACCGGATATTTCTAAGTCTCGGGCCACCCACAAAACTGGCTGCGTTTACAGGCTGAGCTGATAAAAGACGCCATAAACAGCTCGTGTTTATGTGGGTGTTTGATCGTGCTGTGTGTATGTATGTACCGTGTTGCTATGCGTGGGTATGTATGTTTGTAGTGTTTTTTTTGGTTTTTTGGGTGGCAGGAAATCTATGCAGTGGTAACATCTACCTCCCACAGAAAGTCCTGTCTGAGGCGGTCAGATTCCCACCTCGGGCGCCTTTCTGTGTGGAATTTGTGTGTTCTCTCCCCCAAGTTGTGCGTGGGTTTCCTCCGGGTTTTTCGCTTTCCTCCCACAACTAAAAAAACCCCCATTCAGTCATTAATTGGCCGATACTAACATAATATACAGGACGTAGTGTCTGGCAGGTTGGCGCTGGCTGACCGCGTGGCTTAACTCCCCCACCTCCCTCTCTGCAGGATACTTCGCGCCTCTGAATTGCTCTGTCTTCGAATGAATCATCACTATCAATAATCGCTTAATTCTGTAGAGTATTGCGGGGGGCCGGAGCCTATCCTGGCAGACAGAGGGATCAAGGTGGGGTTATACCCACGATGTGACGCCAGTTGGTCAATTAACCTAGGCAGCAGCGTGAGTTTATAGACGGTGGGAGGAACCCTTAGAAATTGGCTATGTACCGCGCGTTATAAATTGTACGTATTTATTATTTACACGAGGGTGTTGGTAAGCGTGTGTGTGTGTGCGCACTGACGTGGGGGGCAGAAGCTCAGTGGTTAACGCGCTGGGCTCCAAACCTGGCGAACCGAGTTGGATTCCCGGTTACGGCCGCCACCCTAAGTCGACTCAGTCTCAAATGAATACCTTGTGCAATGTTGAAACATTGCTACTCGGGAGACAAAGGCGGCCGGGCGTGGTCCTGGTCACCAAACCGTCACTTATATGTGCCTTGTCGGCCTTAATAGGTGCTCGATAACAGAACTTGACAAAGCAGTCTGCAGAGCTATGGGAATAATTTGTGTCCCTGATTTACCCAAAATGAAAATTTTCCAGTAACAGACGTAAACTTCGTCTGTGCCAAATTTTAACTTTCGCTCATGTTTAGAGCATCACGCGGAATTCACATCACTCAGGCACACGGTGGCTGGCGGGCGGCTTCCTGACAGCTGTGTGCATGCGTGATTGGTGCACACGTGTCGGCATGTCCTTGCATGTGTTAGCACACACGCTGTGTATGTACGTCGATTGTGCGTATGTACCTGTATGGGCGTCTTTGTGTCTCAATTACCTCACAGCAAGAAGCGCCCTGGTTCGATTCCCGGCTCGGGTGCCTTTCTGTGAGGAGTTTGAATGTTCTCTCCGTGTCCGCATGGGTTTTCGCCGAGCACTCCGGTTTCCTTCCCCAGTGCAAAGACGCGTTGATGCTATTGTCCAGGTTCATTGGCCTATTGAGTAAATTGCTCCCGGTGCCCTGCGATAAACTAGTGTTCACTTCTGGGTATTACCCTACCTTGTGCCCTGTCTGTTACCTTTCCACGATGGACAGCTGTCAAAATATCGGTTCCTTCTAGCTTGATTTTTTTTTATGTGAGTGACAGATAGGGGAGCGGTGGGGTAGCTGTTAGTACACTATGCTTTGAACCTGACAACCAGAGTTGGATTCCTGCTCACGGCAAACCCCAGTGATAATTTTCTGAACCAGTCCTGGGCATCTCCTGTGTCGACTCAACCTAAACTAAGTACTTGGTACGGTGTGTAAACATCGCCTCCAGGAAACAAAGGTCGCTGGGCGTTGTGGTATCCACCCACCCCTTCAGAGTACTTGCCCCGACAATCTATAAAGCCTATACGGAGGATCTTTGTCTTTTTTTTCAAAAGGTGCTCGCGAATAGCATTTGGAATATCAATCACGCTACACCAATCCACATGAACTAAGTTAGATTCCTGACCCTGTGATGCACATAATAACTATGAGCGGTGGCAATTGGCATGTCGTCGTGTTGGCATGGCCTACACCTAGGTCGGCTCGACCTAAAATTGCAGATACGAGGAGAATTTAGGGCACTTTGTTAGGTTACGGTGCCCACATCATATTTTCCAATCACACCCTGTCAAGGAATTTCCAAACAGGATCGTGGAGCAGTAAAAGGTTTCATCTCAGAGGTTGAGTTGACTTCATAGAGAGTCTGTCAGTTTTTTTATTCAAGCCGAACGGAACCGTCGAGCTAAGTAGCTCTTTTTAACAGTTGTCCAGCGGGGAGAAGTAAGTAAGTGACAACATCTCAGATCACCGAGGAGGGGGGGGGGGCTATTTAGTCAGGACAATTATCCTAGGCAGCATGTATTTGGATTGTGGGAGGAAATCAGAGTACCTGGAGAACACCCACACAGACAGAGGAAGACTATGCAAACTCCAAACAGAAACGCACCCGAGCCGGGAATCAAAACCGGGACATTTTTCGCTGCGAGGCAACAGTACTACGACCCCACGCTACGGCTCCACCGGGAGACATCACAGAGCCTCCCACAGACACCGCTTCCTAACGCGTAGTCCTCACCACCACAACGACAACCAGCCTTACCTCCTCCGACACCTTCACCTTCATCTCAACAATTACCGCCACCACCACTGCCTCCAGGGCGGCGCGGTGGCCCAGTGGTTAGCGCTGACGCCTCACAGCAAGAAGGTCCCGGGTTCGAGTCTCTCGGCTCGGGTGCCTTTCTGTGTGGAGTTTGCATGCTCTCCCCGTGTCCGCGTGGGTTTTCGCCGGGTACTCCGGTTTCCTCCCACAGTCCAAAAGCATGCTCCTGGATAGGTTGATTGGCTCGCAGACTAAAATTGCCCGGCGATGGACCGGCGTCCCGTCGTCGGGTGTATTCCTGCCTTACGCCCTGTGTTTCCGGGATAGGCTCCGGCTCACCGTGACCCTATATAGGATTAAGCGGTTTCAGATAATGAGATGAGACCACTGCCTCCACCGCCAGCCACCACGAGCATCTCCACAACCGCGGTGCGGTGAGGTATCGTGTCCGCGTAGGTTTTTGCCGGGAACTCTGTGTTTTTTCCCATCGTCCAAAGACACGCTGCTGCCTAGGTTAATTGTCCCGACTTAATTACTCCCCTTGCTCTGATATGTTTTAACTTTCTTACTCATCCTCGATGGACAACTGTCAAAAATAGCTACATAGCTCAACGTTTCCTTCGAACCTAAATGAAAACTGACACAACGACCGTTGCCACCACCACCACATCTTCACTGCACAACCAATCAAACATCTAATCGCTCTTTGCTACACAAGCACTGGGCTCTACTCAACACACGGCATCGTCATTACCAAAAATATCCCGATAATTCTAACACTAACCATAATCCTGACCATAACCATAATCCTAACCATAACAACAATCCTAACCCTAACTATAATCCGAACCATAATCCTAACCTGAATAACAATCTTTACAAAACCTCACAAAACCCGTGTCATCTCCCTGCAATACAACTCTCACCGTAGCGACGGACTGAGGCTGAGCCGAACTCTGACCTTTAACCCAAACCAGAACTGAACCCCGAATCCACCCACTTGATTTCCCACACAGCCTGTCAATGTCAAACCATAAAATTACAAAGCATATCTGTAAACCGGAAGATAATTTTAACCCTAATCTCAAACATGGCTATATAATTCCGACTCTATTTAGAACCATAATTCACACCTAAATCCACGTTCTCTGCGTTATCTTACACAGTCCTGTGCTTTGTGCCCCCTGAACCGCATGGACAGCTTTACAGTGGTTCGCAAACAACGGGGGGTTCTTTGGGACCCCCTGAATTTTTATTTTTAAAAAATAACTAAATATTCTAAATTATACACACGAAGTACAAAAGCTGCACAGTGTGCTGAGTATTACTGACTTGGTATCTTTGTCTCCACACTGGGCAGAAACTAGTGCTGTATTATGCAGGTGTTAAGATCTTAACACCTGCATAATCGCCAGATACGGTAAAACCTGTTGTAATCTTATATAGTGCTATATTATTGTAGAATTAATGGTAATGACAATCGTTAGCTTTAGAATTGCTCTCCATAGCTGTCGTGTCGGGTGTTCATTCTCTCTCTCTCTGTTTCACGATGTTTCCCCTCTCAGCGAAAAGCGGTAAGAGCGCGAGTAAAGTTGCCTTCTCTATGATTAATTCGTGCGGTCCAGACCAGCACACACGGTTACACACGGACGTAAATCAGACTCGCGTCGTGCTAACTCATTTTGTTCTGCGGTGACCTTCACTAGTCAGAATAACCCCACCCTATACCGCTTCTCCACATCCCACTCGCACAACCCGTACCCTCCCACGCATGCATTGCACATGCAATAATGAAATCAAGTACAGAGAGCCTCCAGCTGTAAAAAGTAACTCACTCAAACATCTCTAGTCTGTCCTCCTCCCCCTCTCCCCTTCTGCCCCCCTCCCCTGGTCCTCTCCCTACTCCTGCTACTGTTAGATTTGTGAGCGCACACATCACCAGGTATATATCTAGGCACCCACGCAGATTTGCCATACGACGTAAATATGTCCCTGGGTAGCTGTAAGTGAGCTCACTATTACGTCACTGCGCGTCACAACCACCATTTCGGGTCAGCGAGGCACGCGCGTGGGAGTGCTGTGTGGCCACGCCACCCACGGCCAAAACGCGTGACATGGCTGCCTTTGTCTTCCCAGTACTCCTGAGCGTTCATGATCATAGCACCTAAACCTTTGTCTCACTTTAAGGCTCAGTTGACCTAGGTGAAGCCGAGGCTAGCTTGCGTTTGTCGCTAACGTTTTGACGCATACATTAGTGAGAATTGTCTCCTCACGGTCGTGGGGGTTTTCTCCGGGCAAATGCTGAAATGCACAGCTTGAAGTTGGTCAAACATTTCACGCCAGACCTCCTTTCCACGGCCGGCCGCAACGTACTCGTGCTTCCCACGCTCTTGCCCATCTGTTGTCTGTCGTAAACAGGCTATGTCAGCTGCAGTGTGAAGCTGTGGCTCTTAGCGAATGGACGTCACCTATTTGTTGTGATCGTCATTAATCAGCACGAACCAGAGATGCTCAGCACGAAGAGGAGCCAAATATAGATGGGTTATACAATGTCTCCATCACATCTCTGTCCCGTTACGAGCCCTCGTACGGACGGATGAGGACTTTTGGCAAATGAAGGGGCATTCATCCAGCAGTGGATAGACCGTTGCTCATATCGATCGCTCTGAAGATGTGTGTTTAGACAATGGAGATGATGGTGCATATGTGATAATAATAATATTTGCACTTCTGGAGCTCTTTTCACCCGAGGGTAACAAAACGCTGCACAGAGCTATGGAGGGAACGGCAATGTCAACAACATCAGAGAAGATCAATGAAAGTAAAATAATGACTATAAATCAATAAAGGACATAAAATAACAGGCAAAATAATTGTTAAACAAATAAATTAAGGGATAATAATAATTACATGATAATATAATTACATTAAATGATAAGTATCTGTGGGTGGTGATCGACTGGAAGGCGCTAAAGAGATTTGTTCAGCAGCAGACTTTCGAGGCCGTTTTATTTATTTTTTTATTCAACAGTTGGTGGTGGTGTTTCCACTCTGCGACCGAGCGGATTATTGAAAGCAGACGCCGTCTCGCCGCCCATATATGTCCACACGAGTCACATTATGATTGCGATCCTTTAACTAATTTATCGCCCCGTTGCCCTTTGCCGTTATTTCATGAACTCGGTCCCTGGCAGCAGCAGAACCGGCAGCAGCCACGGCCCTGTCGTCGCTCGACAGAGAACGGGGGATAAATGTTGCATCTACTTGTCTGTGTGTCTGTGCGGTTACGTGTGGCTCTGCGCGTCTGTGCGACCGTGTGTCTGTGAATCAGTTTGTGTTTGTGGCTGTCGTGTATCTATGTGCCGATGCGTGTGTCTCTCTGTGCACGTCAGTGCGTCTGTTGGGAAGTTTGATTCCCGCTGACGGCGAACACCAGTGACGATTTTCTGGACCGGTCCTGGGCCTCCCCTAGGTTGACTCAGCCTCAAATAAGTACCTAGTGCAATGTGAAAATATTGCCACTAGGGAGACAAAGGCTGTCGGGCGAGGTGGTATCCACCCACCCCTACGTGTGCCGTGTCGACCTTCATAGGTGCTCGCTAACGGTATTTGACCCGACAGCCTGTTAAGGCTATATTGGGGATCTTTTGTCTTTTGCAATTATGATGATTCTTTTGCCTATTGATCGACTCTCATGTTGTTGTTGTCGACATGCCGTTCTCTCCACAGCTCTGTGCAGCACTTTGTGACCCTCGGTTGAAAAGCCCTCCAGAAGTGCAAATATTAATAGTTTGTGTGTCTGTTTCTATGAGTCTATGCGTCTCTCTGTGAGCAGTGGTAGTCTAGTGGTTAGCGTACTGCGCTTCGGACCCTGCGACCCGAGTTCGATTCCCGCTCAAGGCCAACACCAGTGACGATTTTACTGAACCGGTCCTGACCCTCAAGAGAGTACCTGGTGCGACGAGCGGCTGAGCGTTGGCCACCCACCCCTCTGTGTGCCGTGTTGGTTTTTATCGCTAACAGCACTTGGCCCCACGGCTTGTTAAGGCTATGTGGGGGATCTTTGTCTTTGTATGAGCGGCGGCGCAAAAGTTCCTTGTACAGGAACGGTAGAACGCTGAGAAACACAGTCTCACTGGAGGCAGACTAACCGCCGGTCGGGTCATAGGACAGTGACATTGGTTGTTTAGCCTTTGACCTTTGTGGAATAGAAATGCGTTTCGGTGAATGAGTAACGAAGGTTGTCCTTGCTAAACGCGCGTCACACTGTGTGCCTCCCTCCCAGTGATCCGAGACAGAAGTGAAAATTCCACATTCCTATGGCAAAACGCAGTCCATCCAAAATCTCACCATAAACCTCCTACAAAGCCGCATTGATGATGATGATGATTGTGTATGATTTATGGCAGTGATGATGATGTTGATTATTTTACTGAAAATCATGATTAAGCGATGAGGATATATATGATGGGCGGCGCGGTGGCCCAGTGGTTAGCGCTGACGCCTCACAGCAAGAAGGTCCCGGGTTCGAATCTCTCGGCTCGGGTGCCTTTCTGTGTGGAGTTTGCATGCTCTCCCCGTGTCCGCGTGGGTTTTCGCCGGGTACTCCGGTTTCCTCCCACAGTCCAAAAGCATGCTCATGGATAGGTTGATTGGCTCGCAGACTAAAATTGTCCCGCAATGCCCGGCGATGGACTGGCGTCCCGTCGTTGGGTGTATTCCTGCCTTACGCCCTGTGTTTCCGGGATAGGCTCCGGCTCACCGTGACCCTATATAGGATTAAGCGGTTTCAGATAATGAGATATATATGATGGTGCTGATGATAGTAGATGATTACAGAGTTAATCAAAGCAAACATAAAACATAATCACAACGACAATCATCATAAAGGATGTAATATGAAGAGGAAAAAGTTTCCTGTTGTAAATATATTTTTCTTTTAAGGCGACAGAGTGTTATTGACACAAACGTAAACTTTGTACCCTTCGTGCACCACTGCCAATACCGCACTGTATCAGCAACCAATGATGATGAGGGTCTTATGGTGAGGATGGTTACCGAAGATGACGAATACAATGCTGCTGATGATACTGGGGGTGCTTCGCCGAATCTCCCCATGACCGGAATTCGAACTCGCAACCTTTCAGCTGTGAGGCCACAATCTGCTCACGCAGGCAAGATGCGCAGTATTTTAAAACGGGAGAATGTGATGTTTATATTTGTGTTTCACGGTGCACCGTGTGCGTGTGTACGTGCGTGTATTTTTGTTGTATTTTAGTAAACGAGTGGAGAGTTTTTTTTGTATGTTTTTACAATTCTGTGTTTTAAGAGCCAGTCGGTGTAATTCCCACAGCCAGGATTAAAAATACTAACCGGATACTGCGACTCATTCCTTCCGTACCCAGCCCCGAGCCACAACAAAAAAAACCTGGCTCGCTGTCACACAGACTACACCCTAATACGTCCCTTACACTACAGCCTACACCATAAAACATAGCCCTACACTACACACTACTCCCTAACACACACCCCTACACTACACACTACAATCTAATACACACTCCTACACGACACACTACACCATAACACACACCCCTATACTACACACTACACCCTCACACACACAACTACACTACACACTACAATCTAATACACACCCCTACACGACACACTACACCCTAACACACACCCCTATACTACATACTACAATCTAATACACACCCATACACTACACACTACAATCTAATACACACCCCTACACTACACACTACACCCTAACACACACCCCTATACTACATACTACAATCTAATACACACCCCTACACTACACACTACAATGTAATACACACCCCTACACTACACACTACAATCTAATACACACCCCTACACTACACACTACACCTTAATACACACCCCTACACTACACCCTAATACATACCCCTACACTACATACTACACCCTAACATACACCAGCACTGCACACTACAATCTAATACACACCACTACACTACAAACTACAATCTAATACACACCCCTACACTACACACTACAATCTAATACACACCCTACACTACACACTACAATCTAATACACTACAGACTAAACCATAACACGCTCTATTACACTGCATACTACACCGTTACAATAACAACGCCATTTCCCACTAAGTGGCGGTGACGTCACCATGGAGCCTGTGTCAGGTCATGTGCACCTTGAGGCCACGTGAAGTTTCAAAGGCTCACTGTCAAGAGGTGAAGAGACAGATGCAGGTGTTAGGGGTCAAGAGGTGAAGGGACAGATGCAGGTGTTAGGGGTCAAGAGGTGAAGAGACAGATGCAGGTGTTAGGGGTCAAGAGGTGAAGGGTCAGATGCAGGTGTTGGGGGTTGCCTGATTGAAATGACTGGCAGATGCACCACCTCTGCTCCTTAACTGTGTTTCAGTTGCCCGGCGCTCCGCTCGTTGTGAGGGTCGCTCCTCCGCCCTCCGTTGTTGTTGGAGGGCGACTGCCTTCAACTGCCCCGTATCGTCCTTCACGATCCTCCTCCACTGAAGTCGATTTGGACACCGCTGGTACCAGTCTTCAGCAAGTCCACTCAGCTCCAGGTCCTCCTGTGTCACATCGGTCCATCGCTTCTCCAATTTGCGCCACGCCCGTTTGGCTCCCTCTATCCATACAGAAGTTGCTTGGGCATGCGGACTACATGACACAAAATACCCAGGCAGGTGCTTGGTTCTGGTGGAGCTGATGGTCAGACACAACTTCTTTGTGGCACGTACCAGGTTCAACAGCATAGCCCCCAACTCCTCCTCAAAAGTGAGCGGCAATCACCAAATCGTCGGCATACATAATATGGTTGGTGAGTAGAGAGCCATCCCTTGACTGCAGCTGGGCATCGATCAGCCTCCCATTGTACCTGTACAAGATGGAAAATGTATTGTTATATCCACCGAAAGCCTCCCGAACAACGTGGTTACAAACATCTCATCTCATCTCATTATCTGAAACCGCTTAATCCTATATAGGGTCACGGTGAAGCCGGAGCCTATCCCGGAAACACAGGGCGTAAGGCAGGAATACACCCGACGACGGGACGCCGGTCCATCGCCGGGCATTGCGGGACAATTTTAGTCTGCGAGCCAATCAACCTATCCAGGAGCATGCTTTTGGACTGTGGGAGGAAACCGGAGTACCCGGCGAAAACCCACGCGGACACGGGGAGAGCATGCAAACTCCACACAGAAAGGCACCGGAGCCGAGAGACTCGAACCCGGGACCTTCTTGCTGTGAGGCGTCAGCGCTAACCACTGCGCCACCGCGCCGCCCGGTTACAAACATGTTACATATATTAATAATTAATCATGTTATCCATCCACCAAGATCTTCATCATCCTCTCGACGTGGAGGTGAGGGTTTGTGGATCTGCTCCCATCAGTGGTTTCCACCCCACATTTCCTTTTACAAAATCTATATGCCGTTCTCTCCGCAGCTCTCTGCAGTGCTTTGTGACCCTCGGGTGAAAAGCACTCTATAAATGCAATTATTATTATCATTATTAATGTAGGAGCCAGATGGGATCCCTGTCCCACCCCAACATGAACAGGGAATGGCTCTGACTCCTGGCCACGTAGCTTTACCTAGGCTCATAAATGTCCTTAATGACAGTGACCCTTTCAAATGAACCCCCCCCCCTTTCCATTGTTCCTGGAAGGGAGTGACCCTGTAGAAGGGAGTGACTTAACATATACAGAGTAGTCGTACACGTGACTCACATACAGAACGCCTGAGGATGCCTATAACGGGGGAGGCTAAAAATCGCGAAAGAGAGAGAGAGGATGAGCGATCGACGCGGCTATCCCAAAAGAGTGGCTTTTAAAAGCAATCATCTTGCAGGAAGCCATGAAAACCTACATCAGTACAGTGAATAAAGACCCCGGGACCCCCGAAAGCACGAAAAACAACCAACAACCCTTGCCTATTGATGGTATCGTAGGCCTTAATCAGCTCTATAAAGCAGAGATGCAGGTCCTGTTGCAATTCCCTACACGTCTGCTGTAGCAACCGGACAGGGAATATGGAGTCTGTGCAGAACCACACCGGTCTGAAACCTCAGCTTGCCTGGCAAGTCGATGTTGAATAATCCTCGCCAGGACCTTCCCTGGCACCCTTAACACACACCCATACACAACACCTTAACATGCTCCCTTACACTACATATTACACCCAAATTAGCCCCGCTTCACTGACACCTGTAAACGACACACTAACCCCGAACACAGACCCTTGCACTACACGCTACACCCTATCACGCATCATCACAATATCAAACACTACGAAGGAAACCATTTCACACACCACTACACTACACCCTAACACACACTGTTACGCTACTACAAACTTCCATTACACTACACTATAACGCACACCATTACACACTGCTGTACCACCACCCCATACGACACCGCAGCACCATTACCACTACGCTGCGCTGGTTTACTTTACAGCTGAGGCGGTGAAATTCGATCTCGCCTTCACTAGGTTCAACAAAGGACACAGAAATTAGCAGTGGTCGTCCAGTGGATATATTGGTCCCCAAAATAGGAATGTGGAGTATCCACCAGTGGCTTGGGGCCACAAAGCCCGCTGCCCCCATTGAGCCCGAGAGCAGGGACGCCGGGGTTTGCTTCCCACAGCTCTCAGATTAAACGAGACTCTGGGTGAGGGACGGGGTGAGGGAGGAGCGCTCGGGGTGACGATGTGAATGCGTAGGCAGTCCGCGTGTGTGAGTGCGGAGTGAGTGCAGCCATGAGCGCGTGGAGCGGTGAGTGACTGTAATAGCACATGTAAGCATAGTACCACTCTGTGTCGCCACCGTTCTAACTTTCTGTAATTTCACTTGTAACTGTGCTGCCGCTCGCCGAGGGGCGATCTCTATGCAAGCTGACCTACACAGCAGGGAGTTTATAATTTATCACTGCATGTTCTGCATGTCGCACATTGCGCTGTTGTTTTTGTGCTGATTTCTATTTACTTTCATTGCTGCACTTACATTACTGTTTATTTTCCTTCAGTCAATCAAGTGACCCAGGTCACTTGTAAATCAGACACAACCTGGCCTCGAAACTTGAAACATAAATAAAACACGTTTATAGCCCATAAGCTTTTGGCTTTGCAAATTAATGTTATCCAGTAACATTTGGTGACGCATCCAAACTCTAGACCAGTTTTGACCCCCGGGGTCTCATAAGCAGAGTCGGATTTGATTAACAAATACAGCTAGATTATTAGCTTGTAGTGGTAGGAGCATCCGATCACAGAAGCAATTGGCCACCAAACCCATTACGCGGTGTTGTGGATAACGACGGATGAAAGTTTCACTAATAATGAGCGTATATACCGTTGCGACATAGCGAGTGAGTTTGGGAGCGATTGAGCGAGCACATAACCGAGTCATTGGTCGAGTTGATGAAAGCGTGAAGCGGGGTGAGAGGGGGTGAGCGGCTGGGGGCAAAGTGAGTGCCTGGAAGGTGTTGGTGTCTGAGCCACTCAAGGTTCAACAGCGAGCTGTCAAGGCTGTCTGCGTGAGCTGCGATTGATGTTAACGTGGCTCCATCTCACACGACGCCACGGGGAGGGCGGTTCGTGGACACAATCGCCTTTAAAAGCCTCACAGGCAGATTCACAGCACACGTGTCTCATGCTCTCCGTGCCGAGTTCCCTCTTTAGAATCCCGGCCAATCCTATCTAGGTCATCCCGTCTCATCTCACTCATCAATCTCACGAATCACACTCATTCCCGCTCAGTTACGGTTGCCACCTCGGAGACACAAATAACCCAGACTTTGAATGGCCTGGTTCGTGACAACTCACAGATGTCCCAGGAGAACAACTGCTTCCTCCACAAGGAGGATGATCCGGGGGAAACCCGGACAAGTGGCAACCCTACTCTCACTCTTCACGTTTACCTACATTTTGCTATTTACACAACTTTACACCACGCCCTCCTGCTCTACTCCGGGCGGACGATGATGATGATGATGATGTTCATGGTTGTTTAGACAATGACAATGATGGCAGTGATCATCATAACGATGCGCATCCTGCAGGATGCGAATGATTACCATGAATATCTTGATGATTATTACTGATTCCACGATGATGCTGATGAACGAATGATGACCATTATTGATTGATTATGATGATGGTGGAATCATGCTGATGCCAAAGAATGCAGATTTTGGGTATGACAATGATGCTACTGCTGAGCTAAACTCTGACCTTGGTTTGACCTCAACCGCTCCCCGCTGTGAGCCGGGCAGTCTCTGCCGCAGATCAGTGCCGGGATTCTATTTTTATAAAAAACATTGCAAACGCGTTTTTGGCTTAGCAAGAGTGTGACGCTCGGTAAAACAGGGCCTGGGAGAGAGAGAGAATGAAAATCCGCCCCTCCTCCCAACCCACAATCATAATAATAATAAAAGCGTAAGCGAAACAGACGGAGATTTGTGAACTTTAAAGCAAATATAAAAAAACTGATGAAATCCAAACTCTACTCGAGCTACCTTCAGAAGACCCCATCTCCCCCCAAACCCCCTGCCCTCTCTTCGCTCTCTCCGCGCGCTCTCTCTCTCTCTCTCTCTGCCCAACCCTGCCCGCACACTTCATGTGAACAAGATTACACAAATACCGGGCGCGCGTTATGGACTTTCCTGTGTTGCAGATCAAACGCAGTGCGAAGGCCGTGTGTCGTGCAGAGCCTCGGCAGAGAGTAGGGAGGGGGGGGAGATGGTGGATAGTGAGATATAGCCGGTACTACTGATGGTGCTAGGTTGTGTAACGCAGTGATGGGGCTGCGTCATTCCTGTGAAAGCTGTAGAATTATTTGAGATGAGGGTGTTTTGGGGGGGGGGGTCCNNGGCTGGGAGAGGGGTGGTATTTGTCCGGGTGAGTTGAGGGGGGGGGGCTACTAATCTTGCTTCACGAGTTCTGTATCAGCCACAAAAATGTGTTATGACTGCAGATGTTTCTTGTGTGTGTTCGAGCGTCTTTCTGTGTGTACGTGATTCTAGATCCACGCGTGTATTC
Organism: Mordacia mordax; assembly: GCA_036362905.1. Lineage (NCBI taxonomy): Eukaryota > Metazoa > Chordata > Hyperoartia > Petromyzontiformes > Petromyzontidae > Mordacia > Mordacia mordax. Next base: position 18,296,536 of record JAZEWT010000009.1, on the reverse strand, counting down.
TGCGTGGTTGCGTATGTACTCTTCTGTCTATTTGTCCGTTTGGATGTCCGCACGTATCTGTGTCCAGATCTGTTACTTCGTCTGTCACTTTGTCCTTTCACGCATTCATTAATCTCTGTTCATCTTTCTGTGCGTGTGTCTGGTTCATATGAGCACGTGTATTGTCTGTGTAAGGGTCGGCAGCGCGACGAATAAGTGGATCCTGTTGTGCGGTGACGACAGCAGGAGGCGAGCAGCAACTATGGTACAAACAGCTCTCTTTATTAAGAATGCGGAGATACAACCGACTGGAGCAGTACACGGGTGTGCGACAGCGCGGAGTGAAATGAAGTTCCCGCCCCACTCCTATGGCGTAGGCCGGTTTATATAGGACCCGTAATTGCCCTGATTGGGTGCCCGTGCACAGGTAAGTGGATTATTATGCACCTGTGCACGGGTAAGTGAATTATTAGGCAGGTGTCCCAATCATGGCGGAAAGGACCGCCATACAACCCTTACAGTCTGCTGATCTCTGTGGTTACTTCCCTTCTCTCCACCGCGATGCTAAACATTATTATTCCGGGTTGTCTCATCTCATCTCATTGTCAGAAACCGCATAATCCTGTGCAGGGTCGCGGTGAGCCAGAGCCTATCCCGGCAGACACAGGGCGCAAGGCAGGGATATACCCACGACAGGACGCCATTCCATCCCAGGCATTGAGGGCAATTTTGTCTGCAAGCCAATTAACCTATGCAGCAGTATGTTTTTTTGACTGTGGGTGGAAACCGGAGTGCCAGGCGAAAACCCACGCGGACACGGGGAGAACATGCAAACTCCACACAGAAAGGCACCCGAGCCAAGATTCGAACCGGGGACTTCTTGCTGTGAGGCGACAGCGCTACCGACTGGGCCACCGTGCCGCCCATTCCGGGTTGCGCATTGCATTATTTTGTACCCATAATTAACAGAGAGGGGTCTGGACTCAAACACCCGCAGTTAACTCGCACTGATTTAAGCAAGCCTGACTCTGCTGATGAGACACTGCTTGTACAAACTGGTCCAACATCTGCCTGTGCTGAATCAATGCTGCTGAAATTATACTGGCTGTGTGCCCTCCGAGTTTTGTAAAGAACATGTTAACTGTGTTAAACGTGGGGACACGCTGAGGGAACGTACTTGTGTGGCCGGTACAGTGGCGCAGTGAGGAGGCCTGCCGCCTCAGAGCAAGAAGCTCCTGGGTTCGATTCCCGGCTCGGGTGCTTTTCTGTGTGGAGTTTGCGTGTTCTATCCCCGTGCCCGCGTGGGTTTTTGTCGGGTACTCCGCTTTCCTCCCACCGTCGGAGGACACGCTGCTGCCTATGTTAATTGGCCTGCTGAGTAAAATGCCCCAAAAAAAGTGTGCCCTGCGATGTACTGGCGTCACATCCTGGGCATAGCCCTGCCTTTGCCGGGATAGGCTCTGGCCTGCCCACGAACCTGTACAACATTAAGCGGGTATTGATAATGAATGAATGTATCTATTTTAATACAATTCACTAACGTGTTCGTCTGCCATTCCATTCATGAATCTCTTTGTCTACATGTGTCTGGAAATCTCTCTCCATATCCGTTCTTTCGGGATAGCCGTGTCGAGCTTTCCTCCTATCCTGAAGGAACAGAGCCGGCTGGGCGGCGCGGCGGAAATATCTGTGCCTCACACAAAGAATGTTCTGCTCGAGGCGGTTCAATTCTCTCCGAGGGCGCCTTTCGGTGTGGAATTTGTGTCTCCTCCTCGTGTTTTGCATGGGCTTCCTCCGGTTTCCTCCCACAACTAAAGCAAACCTCATTAATTAATTTGCCGATAACTTCAAAATATACAGAACACATTGTCTGGCAGGTGTTAGCATTGCTGCCTTCCCCTCGCCTCTCTGTGGTTTTCTCGCTACGCCTCTGTAATGATGTAAGTCGCCAGTATGAGGGCGTCTGCTAAATAATAATTAATACATGGAGCCTGTCTGTCTATCTCTTGCATGTTCATCCATCCAGTTGTAACCGTGTCGGTGTCCAGTCTCTCTGCATGAATTCCTACGGCAATCCATCTGGCTGTCGATTATTTGCTTCACCCAAGCACCCACTCGCTCGCTAACCCACCCATTCTCTCTCTCACACTCACCTACCCACTCAGTTTTCCACTCATTTACCCACTCATCTACCCACTCACTTAGTCTTGCAGTCATCCACCCACTCACCACACACTCACCTCCCACTCCGCCCACTCACCACCCACTCACCTACCCACTCACTTAGTCTTGCAGTCATCTAACCACTCACCACACACTCACCTCCCACTCCGCCCACTCACCACCCACTCACCTACTCACTCACTTAGTCTTGCCCGTGTTTACGCGCAGACACCGCGCGAACTCTGACCTCCAGCGGAATATTTCACGAAAATCTGGGAATTCTCCTCTCTCTCGAGTGCGCTGTCACCACAACTCAAACGCTCCTGCGCATGAACTTAATGCGGCGGTGCACGTGTGTGTACCCGTGTGTGAACCTGTGTGTATGTGTTGTCACTAGGGAAACAAAGGCGGCCGGGCGTGGTTCTGGTCACCTCGTGTGCCGTGTCGATCTTCATAGGTGCTCGCTAACGGCACTTGACACTACAGTCTGTTGGGGTATGCAGGGGGTTCTTTGTCTTTGTGTGTGGAGAGCGGTGACGCAGCGGCTAGCGCGCTGACCTACAAATCTGACAACCCAAGTTCAATTCCCGCTCACGGCCACCAATACCAGTGACGATTTTCGAGAAGTGGTTCGGGGCCTCCCCTCTGTCGACTCAGCCTCAAATGAGTACCTGGTACGGTGTGTAAACATTATCGTTAGGGAAACGAAAGTGACCGGGCGTGGCACTGGTCACTCACCTCCTCGTGTGCGTGTCGACCTTCATAGGTGCTCTCTAACGGCACGTGACCCTACAGTCTGTTAGGGCTATATGGAGGATCCTTGTCTTTGTGTGCACTTTGTCCTCTGTCGAGGTATGTGCATGGGGGAGCGATAGCGCAGTGGTTACGAACCCTGCCATCTGAATTTAATCTCGCTCACCACGAATAACTGGGTCGATCCTGGGTGTCATCAAGATCGACTCAGCCTTAAACGAGTTCCTGCCCTTGGTGTGTGAAACACCAACAGCAAGGCAATAAAGGCGACCATATGTGGTTCTGGCCACACATCCCCGCGTGTGCCGTGTCGGGGTACTTGCCCCGGCAGCCAGTGTCGGCTATACTGCATGCAGCACACGGTGACTGTGAGAGTGAGTGTGCAAATGCGCACGTGTTCCTTGTGACTTAAAACGAGCTTATCGCACATCAAAGGCTCTCGCTCAAACGCAGACCACTCGCTTCAAGCCTTCATCACAGCTGGCCACCACCACCACCATCGTGACCTGTCCCCTCCGGCTAAACCTTAAACTTCAACCTTGGTATCTTGAGACAACGGTTGTGATCACGAGCGGAAGAACCGCGAATGTGACCTCAACATCTATATCGCCATTATCATCAACCATGGTCAATCCACTGCTGGATTGGTGGATTGCTGGACGACTGGATTGACCACCACAACTCAATACTATGTCAGACTGTACTCCAATGATTATATATGGTGATATGTGGGCATGTGCGTGTATGTACTTGACCATACAGTCTGTTAAGACTCATCTCATCTCATTGTCAAAAACCGCTTAGTCCTGTACAGGGTCGCGGTTAGCCCGAGCCTATCCCGGCAGACACAGGGCGCAAGGCAGAGATACACTCACGATGGGACGCCAGTCCATCACCGGGCACTGCGGACAGTGTAGTCTGCAAGCCAAGTAACCTATGCAGCAACATGTTTTTGGACTGTGGGAGGAAACCGGAGTGCCCGGCGAAAACCCACGCGGACACGGGGAGAACATGCAAACTCCACACAGACAGGCACCTGAGCCTAGACTCGAACCCGGGATTCTTGTTGTGAGGCGACAGCGCTAACCACTGGGCCACCGTGCCGCCCTCTGTTAAGACTACACAGGGGATCTTTGACTTTGCGTATAGGTGCGGTGGTGGTTAGCGCGCTACGCTATCAACCCGGGCGACAAGAGTTCAATTCCCACTCCAGATAAACAACAATGGTGAACATTTGAACCGGTCCTGGACCACTCCTCGGTTGGTTCAGCCTTAAATGAGTTCCTGGTGTGGTTTGTAAACATCGCCAATAGAGAGAGAAAGGCGGCCCACACCAGTGAAAAATTTCTGAACCGGTCTTGGGTCTCCCCTAAGTCGACTTGGCCTCAAATGAGTACCTCGTGTAGTGCGTAAACAGTGCCACTAAGGAGACAAAGGCGGCCGGGCGTGGTGCTGGTCACCCACCCCCTCGTGTGTTGTGTCGACCTTCATAGGTGCTCGCTAACGGCACTGGACCCAACAGTCTGTTAAGTCTATACGGGGGATTTTTGTATTTTTTAGCATATGAGGTAGCCACCCAGCCATCCTGCCACCCCGGGGGAGCCGGCAGGCTTCCGCAGATGTCTATTATCACCAGCTGACAGCCCGAGGTGTTCCTTCACATAAGCGCTGCCGATCTTAATTGAGTCCGTGCTACAGACTTGATCGGCTCAGTGACAATGGCCTCAGGCAAATAGCTGAGCTCTTTCAAGGGTCGGCGCAGTGAAATCTCCAAAGAGATCGTGGAAAACGGCTCAAAGGAGGTCCCAGCCCACGGTCCAGCTGCTGGAGCAATCGCAGCTGTGTGTAGCTTCCTTAAGGACTTGAGGCAACGAGCGATCTCGGAAATGAATATCTAACAACACAACTTCTCTCTCTCTCTGACGTTACAAAGCACACAAAAGAAAGAGATTCCCCCGAATAGCCTCAACAGACTGTAGGGTCAAGATATGTTAGCGAGCAGCTCCTATAAAAGCCAGCAACACGTCCGGCCACCTTTGTCTCCATAGTGGCTATGTTTAAACATTGCACTAGGTACTCATTTGAGGCTGAGTCGACATAGGGGATGCCCAGAACTGGTAAAAAAAACTTCACTTGTATTAGCCGTGAGTGGGAATCGAACTCGGGTAAAAGTCGCAACTCTCTTAATTTGTTTACACAATATGTCCCGGGTTTTTGTGCCTCGGAGGTGGCAACCCGACAGGTCAACCGGCCTATGTGCAGCCTCCGCCGTCTCAATCGTATCTCGCAAACCCCGACCTTCCTCAAGTTCCCGCCATCTCCTCATCATCCTCTTCACGCCCGGAGCCTCTCGAAGCAGTCAAGGGTCGCTTCTCTGTCGCAGCTCCGCTCGTTTGGAATGCGTTCATGTGTGCAGTGCTTTGTGACCCCTGGATGAAAAGTGCTCTATAAATGCAATTATTATTATACTGTCACTGCTCTGTCAGGATATGGAAACATCTATCCCTTTTTTCTCTCTTTGAATAATTCTGCCGCGCGTCTGCATATTCACTTTTAAAGTAATTTTTTTTTGCGAAAGAAGGTCCTGACCCTGACTCGGGCGTCTCTCTTTGCGCAGTTTGTGCGTTCTCTCCCCATTCTGCATGGGTTGCTTCCCCCCAAAACTGAAACACACTCCTTAATTAATTGCTCGATCCCATCATAATATTATTATCATATATACATAGGACGCAACGTCTGACTGGTTGGCACCGGCTAACCACGTGGCTGCCTCCCCCTATCTCTGTGCGAGTCTCTGCAGTGCCTTGGGGAGGATAAGACGATCATAGCACGCTTACATGCCCCATACGGTGGGTAAAATCGAGGATGAATGGATAAAATGAGTACCACTTTATTGTAAGTTAATAGTGGTTGCCCTGTGGCCAGGACCGGTCCCCGACACGGGAATGTGGAATTCTCAACAATAACGGAGATGACCTCTGCCAGGTGTTCACGTGCGCACGTGCGCAATGTTAGTGTTTGACACGTGCTCCGTACACAGTATACACGCGGCATATACACACACGGGGTGTAGGTACACACACCCTATATATAGCAGACACACGGTACGAACAGACACGGATGCACGACCGTGGGCGCGCACACACACACGCACACTTTCTATTTTAAACATCGGTAAGGATAAGAAAATAATCGCAGCTGTGGTGACATCAGGGTCAATGCTAACTAGACTGTCCTGCTAGGGCCGCACGGATGGCAGGGAAGATTATGATGCTCATGTTGGTGACAGATATATCGGAATAATCGTGTCAAGCGTTCCTCCTCTCTCGCGTTCGCGACGTTTCGCCCTCTCACGTTGGAGGCATCATCAGGCTTCATCAAACGCCTGATGATGGCTTCAGGATGTTTGGCTTCCGAGGTTTGAGACAATATCCGACACCATCAACGCCTCCAACGTGGGAGCCGGCACGTCGCGAAGTGAAGAGCAGGTACGCTCGACAGACACGACTATCCCGAAATAGCAGCTTTTAAGAGCAATTCTCACACATCGAAGCTTGAAAACCCTACATCGGTGCGGAGGAATGTCTATCTGTTGGTGGTGATGGTGGTTGGTGGGGCAGGATGCATGGTGTAACAGTCCTGGTATGGATGATTGGCAGTGCCTTTGTCTAATCATTTCGGTCATCTCACGCAGTCAGAGCCCCTTGCACCTGGGTCTGTCCCGTGACCTCCTGTCAACGGGTCTTTGACACTTCCCGTGATAGCCTCAAAGTGCACGTGGCCTGGCACAGACGCCGTGGAGATGTCACCGTCATTTGGTCGCAACTGCGGTTGTTGTTTATTGGTAGAGACACTCGTGATGGTTTTGGTGGTAGTGCTTGTGAAGGTAACGGTTGTGGTAGGGTTTTCAATGGTGGCAGCGGAAATGCTGTGTTTGAGCAAGTTTTGTTAGCGAGCGCCTAATATAAGCCAGCACTGCTGATCATAGGGTCGGGTGACGAACACGGCACCGGGCCGCCTTTGTCTCTCCATTGGCGATGTTCACACATCGCACCAGATACTTGTGGCTGAGTTGACCTAGAGGACGCCCAGGACTGCTTCAGATAATCATCGCTGGCGTTGGCCGTTTGCGGAAATCAAACGCGGGTCGCTAGGATTGTAGCTCAGTGCGCTAACCACTGCGCCACCGCTCCCCAAAGTTGTCGCGTACGCACACTCCCACGCGAGTGCACACTCTCTGTATGTACTCACACGAAACGTACATGGACATGTACACGTATGTGCGGGCAAATGTTCAAATTCCATTCCTTATTAAACTAAACAACCGGAATGGATGGGGCGGTGAGGGGGTGTGTTTGTATGTGAGGAGCGGTGGTGCAGCGGTTAGCGCGCCGCGCAACGAACCCGGCCATTCGAGTTCGATTCCCGCTCACGGCCAACACCAGTGACTATTTTCTCAGCCGGTCCCGGGCCACTCCTAGGTCAACAAAGGCGGCCGGGCATGGTACTGGCCATCCACCTCTTCGTGTGATGTTTCTGCCTTTATAAATCTGAGGTAACATCCCTTGACCTTAATGGCTGTCAAGACTGTACGGGGGTAGCTTTGTCTTTGTCCTGTGTGCACGAGTATATCTGTGTGTGTGCTCTCACTTGCGGTCGGCGTGGGTCGGGCCCCCTCCCCTCCCCCCGCACGCCGTGCGGGCCTTAAAAGGTGCTCGATAGCAACACATCCCCATCACAGTCTGATAGGCCTATATGGTGATCTTTGTCTTTTCTTTGTGTAATTGCCCCGAGACCAGGAAACACCCACAATGTCGCCTTCTACTTAACAGGCATCCACATAGGATTGTCCCGAATGGAACCAGAAATGGCCTGGCCTCGGCTGATGGCAGTGGCAAGCTCGTAGCTGAGGCTGGCATCTTCTCCTCGCCTCCTAATACCGAGCGGAAATGGGTGAGCTTCACCAGTGTGACCCATGCAGCTGCTATAGCAGAGCAAGGAATTTTCTTCCGATCGTCCCATTAAGTCTGGCTTAAGCGATGAGTGTTCCCGCTCGCTGTGAATAATCAGTTGCCACATTCTTTAGAATTCTTAATTCTCTTCTGAAGAATGAGGAGGCTTGCTGTAGCCTTCCCTGAGAGGTTTTGAGAGGCGTGCGGTGCTGTAAGGCCAAGTGGTGATTGTGTGTTGCCGTGGAGACATAAAGTGCTTCGATGGCCCGTGATCACAAAATACTCTGAACAATACAGAAATGAAAATACTTTGGGCCACGCCTCTTCGCGTGTTTCAGACAGCGCACGGCAACTGACCTCTGACACGTTGTTGATTGGTTTTTCGGATTTGCTGAATATGTCTGCTTAGAAAATATATATCGGGGAAGCTTGGCTCTCTGGCGATCGGCCCACATATGTTGGAGGAAGCACCCATTGTGTACCGAATTGAGGTGCCATTCGCTCAAATGGTGCGAATACTAAGTTTTTGAAAGCGCCCTTTGACGCAAATGTCTCAGTGCGCTGGGAAAAGATCTGAAGTCTACGACTGTGTAAAGCAACGTCCGTCATTCAAGGCCCGCGGGCCACTGGCGGCCACTTGTGGCATAAAGCGCAGCACCTGATGTGCGGTCCGCGATAATACACGCACACGTGGAAACACCCTATCGTCATAATCCGCATCATAAACGCTGTGAAATGGACCCAGTGGTTTCAAATGAGTGTTCCAACGCGAAGCGTAAAAGTAACACAACTGCATCAGTAGGTGGGAGTAGACGAACATACATGGCTGCCTCGTAGGCTGCGCGGGAGCTCTCACACGACGTATTATCGGCGAAAGTGGTCTCCCTCTGCAAAATAGTGACGTTACTGACTGGCATGGATAATCTCCCGAGCTAACCGCAGGATTTGAAGGATCTCCTAGTGTCCCCCACCCCCCTTCCTCAATCCACTCCACTCCCCAGCCATTACATGTGTGATGGTCCCCAAAACTAGGGTCCCTACCTCCGTAAATATTTTCCCTAGATCTCCAGCGATCCCTAACTCCTAACACCAATCTCTCTCGGTCCCTGAGTGATCACGCGCAGCGCTCCGACACACGGCGTGCGCGCGTTCTCTCACACGTACCGCGCTCAGACCACGTTCTCTCACACCACCGCTCTGATACAAAAATACCCGACAGCAGATGTCTTGGAAGCCTTTTACTGCTGCAGACTTGCGCTCCGCGACGAGGTCCGTTTTCAGCCGCCCCAACTGCTCCCTCGCTACAACACTACGCGGCACAACCACTTGGGCATAGCCCCTCGGCACAGCCCGGGCACAGCCCTCGCACAGCCCGGGCACAGCCCTCGCACAGCCCTTCGCACAGCCCTGGCACAACAGTTCACACAGCCCGGGCACAGCCCTCATCCCAGCCCGGGCACAGCCCTCGCACAGCCCGGGCACAGCCGTTCGGTACCTTTTCAGCCGCGCCAACTGCTCCTCTACATCACTCGCTACGCGGGACAACCGCTTGGGCCCAGCCGC
>JAZEWT010000009.1:18256247-18274595 GCA_036362905.1 Mordacia mordax | reverse complement strand
AGAAAGGCACCGGAGCCGAGAGACTCGAACCCGGGACCTTCTTGCTGTGAGGCGTCAGCGCTAACCACTGCGCCACCGCGCCGCCCTTCAAAACAATTATGCTTTAAGTATTTTGATTCCTAGTGACAAGTGCAGTAATTGACTCAATAAAGATCCATTTCCCATTAACTTAGTGCTTTGCAGATTGTTTTTCAGTGCTTCACAAGTATGATATTGTCTTTTTTAATAGAGTATTAAAGTATCATTATTTCCTGTGAAATCGAAAAGCTTTATACATCTGTAAAATTGCCATAATTGGAAGACTTAAATCAGGTTTACATTGCGCAAACTGCAAGTGAAAAGTTTTGAAGTCATATTAATTCTGCGAAAGTGGAACAAAGCGCATAATCAATGCAATAAAGCTGCTCCGTTCAATAGTAGCATTATTGGAAAATAAAATCGAGCCTGTTTTTTCAAATATATCGCACCGTGATTCATATTACGTGGGAGCCTTAGGCTTGTATTCACCACGGCCACAAGTGGGCGCCGTTCTTCCATCGTTTCCTCAAAGTACCGCACCATATTTCTCTCCACAAGCAGCCAGCAGACAGCCACTTCGAGCTGGGATGATTACTGCTAATATACAGTAATTAAGTCCTATGAATAGATGTGAATAGATTATAAATAAATGCAATGTGACACCTAGAAGCAGGACTTGATTGCAGCCTCTCACAGTATCTTATCAGTGATGCTCATGACCATTATGAAGCAATACTCTTGGGAGAGACAGACACCTAGTGCGAGTGCTTGAACCAAATAACAATGTATCTAAAGAATATAAAAGGTTTTTACCATTTCTGGCAATTATACAGGTATTAAGATCTTAAAACATCAAAATAGACACCTTTCACAAGTTGTCTAGTTTACAAAAGCCACACATACTTGTGGCGAAATATGCAAAGTTTCATAACATATGCATTGTCCTTCCAGCCTGATTGTCGGTGTTAGCCAGATGTTGCCATAAGGCAGTCAACTCAGGACAATGCAATATCAATGCTTTAGTAGCTCAGGTCGAGCTGTTTAAGCTATGGATACTTTTCCCAGTGTACATATGTAAAGAATCGAAAAGGTTTTACCATTTCTGGCAGTTTAAGATCTTAACGCCTGTATAATTGCCAGAAATGGTAAAAACCTTTTCTATTCTTTACATGTGTACACTGGCAAAAGTACCCATACCTAAGCAATGTATCTGTCAGTTTAAATCATCAGCCCACGACGTGTGGGTGGAAATAATTGACTAAAATTATTGCATTTCATCCATTGCCATTGGAATTCCAACACATAAACCGTGAAAATACTACTAGTACTCTGTCAACTACACGGAGAAATATAATTTAAGACCTTTAAATTAAGTTGTCATCCGGAATTGTGCCAATTCATTGACCGGCGATTAGTGGGGAAGGGTGGAGGGACAATTTAATGCCTTCCCAGTGGTGTTATCACACTGGCCCTTACGCAACTGTAATGAGAGCACCTTTGAGTGTAAAGGGGCTGGCAGGGCAGCACATCGATTCACACGCCGCAGTGTATACTCGGAGACCTGAGTTTGATCCTCCGCCACCGCGATCTGAACCAGTGCTGGCCGCCCTCCCACCCATCACCCTGCCATCGCTGAGCCTCCGAAACTGTGTTCACGGCGCTGTCGTGCCCTCCTCCCGAGTGCAGCTGTCGGTGAGCAACGAGACGCGCGAGGGGCTGCTGGCGCTGATCAGCGAGGATGTGACGGTGGCCGAGGTGGCGCACGCCGTGGGTGCCCTGGTGGCGCTCGACCTACCGCTCTCCTCGCAGCAAGCGGTGACAGCGCTCGCTGTCGCGCTGGCGAGGGAGGACAGCCCCCCCGCGTGGGTCCTCCATCCCATCGTGAACGTTTTATTAGCAGGGTTCATTTTTTCATTCGTTCATTATAAGTCCCCTGCTAAATCCTGTACAGGGTTTCATTGAGTATGTTGAAAGGGTTAACCCTTTGTGTATTAGAAAAGGTTCAAGGTAAATTGCCACTGGTGATAAATTCAATATCACCGATGACAAGCTAATTTTCAGATGTTCATCACATCGATCAAATCAATGGGTTTTTAAAATTCACAAACTGTAAATTATCCGAAGTAGATTTTAAACTAAACTTTTGTGATAATATATTTGTGCCATCGTTAGTAAGTGGGATAACACCATGAAACTCCCTACGCTGGAGAACCCAGTTTAATTGCTGATGGCTGGAACCCAGGTTTTCAGTTATTCCAGCACCATGCCACCCAACTATCTCATGATTGTAAATGTCCACACTCGAGAACAGGACATTGCAGCACAACGAGATACGTTAATGTGTGCACAACATAAACTATGTAATGCATGTGACATAACATTTACCTGTACAGTGTTTTCTGCTTTCCTGCTCTTAATAAGCACCATTATTGAATATAATGTTAACATATGTAATAATCAGAACACGTTTTCACCATTTCTGGCAATTATACACGTGTTAAGATCTTAAAACACCAAAATGGACACATTTCACAGTGTGTCTAGTTTGCAAAAGCCACACATACTTGTGGCAAAATATGCAAACAGGAAGCTTTGACACCAAAATAGACACATTTCACAGTGTGTCTAGTTTGCAAAAGCAACACATACTTGTGGCAAAATATGCGAACAGGAAGCTTTGATAACATATGCATTGCCCTTCAAACTGATTTGCCTACATCAGACATGGCTTTCTTTTGAGCCTGATTGTCTGTTAGCCAGATGATGCCCAAAAAGCAGTCAGCTCAGGACAATGTAATTTCAATGCTAAGAAGCTCAGGTGGAGCTGTTGAAGCTATGGGTACTTTTTTGCTAGTGTACATATGTAATAAGTGAAGATCTTAACACGTGTATAATTGCCAGAAATGGTAAAAACCTGTCCTACTTATTACATATGTACACTGGCAAAAATGCACTCATAATGTTAACATGTTGATATTTTGTGATCCATCAGTCATGATGATGACTATATTATGGCGTCATCAAATTAACCCCATAACATTTACAACATTCACTAATTCTTTTTTTACCTGAGGTGAGTCCATTTTCACGGCACATTTTTAGTTTGCATTTTTTTTTGCCAGCGATTACATTTCAAGTAATGCATACCACCAACAGGTTAGCCAATGATGGACTTTCAAACAAAAGGTTAACTGGATCATAGGCATCCTATATATGTTCATTACAATGTGACAAGACATAGCTAAGAGGGTCGGATGATGAACACCTCGGTTTATTTGAGATTCATTCTCTGCGACTTAAACTGGGTTCCCAAGTGTAGCAAGTCAATGATGGTTGCCCAACCACTGGGTGGTTCACTGCTCGCTGAGAGACATGCAAATGTGTTTGACACGAATACTGTACTGCAACAAGCAGTGGGGTTAAAACAAAACTGAGGTGAGGAGAGAGTTCACATGACTAGGAGTAAATTAGCATTTGATTGGCAATGGCACCACTTGAACGTCTCCTGTGCCCCTAGAGATAGAGCGTGGGAGAGGAGCCGCTACCGTAATTTATAATCAGGAGAGTTTTCACCGCCTGTCAAATTCCATTTGTCTTAACACTCTAGCCTAATTAGGTATCGTGACAGCTAGCCCTGGCTGTGATTAAATTTCACACGTAATGTTTCACTACAATTATGTTTTTGCTTAAGCAAAAGTAAAAAAAAGCTACTCCTGCATTGGAAATTGAGTGATGTCAACAGGGTTTGGTTCTGCATCCATTAATGAGGACAGCAATTAAATATTGTTCCTGTTGTACAGCACTTTCAATTAATAGCAACACCAATGAGAGATTGTTGTTCAGCACCACTGCCTATTTAAGATGATCGCCATGAATGATTCTGGCTTTTGCACGTTTAGCCTTTGAGCTTTAGTTTACCAAAAGCTGCTTTATGTTTGTGACTCTAGTCATTTAACCAAGTCTGTGTTTAAATCTTCAGGACGATTCAGGCCCTGTTGGCTGCTTCCTTCCTCTCACAACAGGCCGACCTCAACCGCATCTATCAGGAGGTGGAGGTGAGTGTGGAGATGGACGACAACATCGACAATTGCCCCATACCACACGCTACACACTGGTCCCCGTAAAGCATTAAACTGTTGAGGTAAGTTCTCTAAGCGAGCATCTGTGAAGATGCGAGGGGGTGGCAGAGCTACGATGGGAGAAAGAAAGCTGAGAAAGCCCATGAGGCTGGCTCATCAATTAATATCAAGGGACTTTACATTTCATTGGAAAAACTCTGTTGACGTTGCATCACCCCAGACGTCTGTGTAATACTTTGATGGGGTCGCTGCTCGAAAGTTATTGTCAATGTTAGTGTTGCTTTGTAGGATTTGGCAACACGCTGGCTATTTCTTCTCAACCTTCCGCCACAAAAACCATTGTGAATCTCCAGTATTTGGGAGCAATACCCCTGAAGATGCTCATAGTGGTGCGCGAGACCACAAGTGGCCTCGAAAACCCCACGTGCTAAATCCCTCTGGGTACTATATTCTACGGGACGGTCTTCTACAAATCTCTTCTCTTTGAACTTCTAAGATCGTCCACTGTTGACAAGTTCATCCATCTCGAGATACTTAACATAAGTTAGTCTCTGTCGTTCGTGATCTCTCTTTCTTTCAATTCCTCCAGTTTTAACCAGATTTTCAATTTCCTCTTTCCTCAATGTGCTGGAGAAACTTTGACTGTCTCCTTATTGCATTCAATACCTTCTTTCTACTTCCCATTGTTAACTAAATTTAATTAATTTGAATTGTGACTTATCCAGGATACCTTCAAGATGCGTCTAAAGAACCACATTTCAGTTGCTTCAATTCTCTTTTCCATGCTTGGTGATATTGTCCAACATTCTGATGCATACGTGATGTAATGTAACAACCGATAACTCTTAGATTTGTCTCCATAAAAAATATATTTATCGGTGTCTTTAAAAGCTCTCTTTGGCCATCCCTATCTGTTTTATTTCGTAAATCTCATCTGCCTGCATTGTTTTGTCCCGTGCCCGCAGGACCTGGTGGCACGAGCGGACGAGCATGGGGGGCTCTACCTGCAGTTCGAGGAGGGGCTGGAAGTGACCGGCCGTTTCGTGCACGCAGCGTACAGCCTGGCCGAGCACATGGGCACTGCACCCAACATCAAGCCTGTGAGCAGCAACACCCACAGTTCCACCACACTCATTATCATGCCGTTGTGACTAGCCTGGCACTCGGATGTACAGTAATACAACAGTTTACGTTATGGATGTATTCCTGAAACATATGACGAATATATTAACGCCAAAAATCAAATGTTTCGCTAGGGGTCAGTTGCTAAACCACCGGAAGTGGTTTTATGTTCCAGATGACATCATCCCAGTTGGATACGTGGTGGATGATGGCACCCTGGTAGTGTCCAGGTGAGGGTGGGTAGACGTGATGGCCCAGGCATCGACGGATACGAGAAATTATGGATGTTGTCGGTAGCATAGGTGTGGGTTGAAGCGACGGAAATCTGGTATTGATATGAATATAGTGGTGACATAGAGAGGAGACGTAAATCTGTAGCCCTAACCGGACTTCCACATTGTTCATTCTCTCTTGTCACGAAATTCCTAGTATCCCTCTCAGACCCACACGTGTGTGTACGCGTGCCCATACAGCTCCAGGTGTTGCAGCTGAGTAATGCGGTGCTGGGCCGGGGCTCGCTGGCAACACTGGCACAGGCGTCAAGCGTAGCGCTGGCGGCCGCCAAACTCGCCAACAACCGCTTCCATGTGCCGCTTGTGGTGCAGCCGGACGGCGTGCCAGCGCTGTCCCACCAGCAGCCCATCCTGCGGGTAAGGGGCACCACCTGGCACCTACCTGGTTCTCGATATCGAATGCTTTACATTTGAGGTCAGCAGGAATAATGCATTAGCGCTCTCTCTTTTTTTCTCTAACATATTTCTCTCTGTAGCATCGATTACATAAGGATGTAGGAAGTTTGGGTGTAGAAAATCAGCTAATATGTTTAAAAGTTAAACTATGCACTCCCATTCAGGTTGCTCTTCACCTCGTCGGTGAGGTCATTACACGGGGCATGTGTCTTGCAACGTTGCACAATATGTTCCGCTTTGTATGACTTAATCTCACTGTGCCATTCCGAGCACAAAGTTATCACAAATTTCCGAAGATAAACACACGTTGAAACACATTTCGGAATCCGTGCGTACGACTGCTTTTCATTTATATATATTTTTAAAATAACTTACATTCTGCAGCACATTAAGGGTGTTAGGATTGTCCCATTAGTATTTTGAAGGGCAGTGCATTACGCCGCAATGATCCGCGGAAACGCGTTCTGTAGAACTTATCCTGAAATCGTCTTAAAGGACCTTTAAATTTTCACTGGAGGGCGCTAGACTTCTCAACAAGCCCCATATGTGTTACGTGGCAGCCAAATTTAAACATGATTTTATTTATCTAATGCTATCATGATAAAAACATGTTTAATTAGAGATTTCACTCTTAACTCTCAACTGCTTTAACAAAGCACACTACTCCTTGCCAATTACTGGATGGTAAAAGTTGAAGCATTTATTCTGTTTGATGATTGTTTCGAAAAGCTGCTCTCTTGGGACAGCCGCGTCATTCGCTCCTCTCCTCGCGACATCCTGAGGATGCCACGTTAGAGGTATCTGTCCCGAGGGAGCAGGTTTTCGAAGCAATCATCATGCATCGAGTTGTGAAAACCTACATCATTACGTTATTCTCTTTGTAGAACATTTCGGGCTAAGTTGACCTTATGGGTAGCACTACCCGGAGGCTTTTTCAGATGGAGTGGACCTGGAGGTGTCCTGTCATTGTTACGGACGCAGCGTGCTAATCGTTCTGACATTACTCTGGTCCTCCCACGCTGCGTTTCATTTTAACAGATGCTGTATTCTGTTCGTCGGACTCCAGCTCATAATCTCTAGGGCTGTTTGGTTCATTGCCTGCCTGCATTCATGCATAACCGTTTATTTGACAAGACGTCAACAGAAAACCCAGCCTAAGTGGGTGGTCGTAATGGCTCTGCAGCAATAGTTTTGGTTTTTAATAAAGCAATATAAACGTGACAAGGTGAATACAAATCATTGCATTTGATGTAAGCTGAACGGACACCTCTGCCCGACGTAGCCTCGATTCAGCCGCAGAAAATTAATACATCGAGCCTCCTTGTTGTGTTTACCTCGTAAATCTTATGAGGTCAGCGAGAATGGGCATGCGGTAATGAATCCTGCATAGAATTCTCAGTGGAATACTCGTTAAGCTTGTTGTTGGCTGTACAGGCGAGATTCTCATCCTGCTCAGAAGACCGCGTATTGACTTTTTCGTAACTATCACCCACTTTAATTGGCTGCACCTCCTGTTTACTATCCTGCCATTAATTACCAAGGCACACCTTGTAAATGTCGGGCTGACACTGTTAAAAATAGAATGCTTCTTTTGCCGCTTGCTTGCAACAATTCGCAAAACCGAATCAAGCCTTGACATTCGTGTTTGTGTACATTGTGTCGCCTTAACCTCTAACCCTTGCAACCTTTACCGTAAACAGTGTTCAGTAATAGATCTGACCCAGTCCCCATAATGACCGTATTGCTGATCACATTTCGATGGCAATAAGTCGTTTTAGCCGGTACTATTTATTCCGCCACGTGTCACTGGTGCTTCCTTCTGATAGAGCACATAGCTATAGCAGTCAACACCCAACCTCAAGGTTCAGTCTAAGAGCCTTAATGTTTATCATAACTTGGCTCGGGCTCATACTATAACATGGCTCAGCTCAGGCTTTAGCCTCTTGGTTGCTTTCAAAGACATGCGAGCATTTCTGCCGTGCGTTGGCTCAGGCTCAGCATATTGATAATCCTGAGCTTGGCTGGGACCATACCCATAGCGAGCTCAAGTCAACCGTATGTTTTAGAGGCGGCTGACTTCAGCCAGAGTGAAGCCTGAGCAGAGTCCTGACTGAGAATATTTGGCCTTCTTAACCTACCTGGCTCACCAGGGCGGCACGGTGGCCCAGTGGTTAGCGCTGTCGCCTCACCGCAAGAAGGTCTCGGGTTCGAATCTCGGCTCGGGTGCCTTTCTGTGTGGAGTTTGCATGCTCTCCCCGTGTCCGCGTTGTTTTTCGCCGGGCACTCTGGTTTCCTCTCACAGTCCTAAAAAACATGCTGCTGCATAGGTTAATTGGCTTGCAGGCTAAATTGCCCCCAGTGCCCTGTGATGGACTGGCGTCCCATAGTGGGTGTATCCCTGCCTTGCACCCTGTGTCTGCCGGGATAGGCTCCGGCTTACCGTGACCCTGTACAGGACTAAGTGGTTTCTGACAATGAGATGAGTTTTCTTAACCGCCACCGTCTGGTCTTAAGCCTTCTCTTCCGCTTGGTCACCAATGCCTTGGTGCCGATCCAGTGCCTGTTTGTAACTGGGCTTCCTCCGCTCTACCCACGTGTCTCATTCATTAGTCTTCTCCTGCTCATTATATCTGTGCCATAACACCATTCGCAATTGTAACCTAACAAGGCTATATTTTTTTAAGTCAGCGTTGAATAACATGTCTGCAACTTTAATAATAATGACTAACCCTAAGAACAACCAGGGGCGGTCTCTATTATGATGGTATCCCCACAGTAGAATGTTGACACTGCCTTAATATTACCATATTGACGATAATAATTACATTCATTATCAAAATCCTGGTTTCGATATTAACCATAATCCTACCCCATTACTGTCTATTTTTTATTTGAACCCTGTTCCCTACCTATCACAAATTCCATCATCCTGACACTGGTGTGACCTCTAACCCTGACTCCTATGACCCCGGCTGTAGTGCTTTACCTGTGCATGATCTTTGCACTTATGGCGAGCGGTAATGCAGCGGTTATTGCACTGCGCTACTAACCCTGCGATCCTTGTTCCATGCCTGCTCACAGCCAACATCAGTCCTGTAGTCAAAGTTGGTTTGGATAAATTACTTTAAAGAACCGTTAATAGAAAGATTGAAAGTTATTATTCCTCTAGCATATGTTCACCCTCACCGTATTCTTTTGCAATAAAACGTTATTGTTGCTGATTTTCCGTTGTAATGTCGTTGTTGTTGATGTTCCATTCTCCCTGCAACTCTGTGCAGCGCTTTGTGACCCTCAGGTGAAAAAGTGCTCTATAAATGCAATTATTATTATTATTTAACATTTTCAGATCAACGCCACCTCAAACGAGTACCTTCTGCGGTATCTGTACACATTGCCACAAGGGAGACGAAAGTGGCCGGGTGTGGTTCTGGCCGTCCACCTCGCCGTTTGCCATGCCACCCTTTAGAGGTGCTCGCTAATCGCACTTGACCCTACTGTCCGTGAGAACTATGCGGGGGACCTTTGTCTCTGTGCGTGTCTCAGCTCCGTGTGACGGATGTGCTGTCACGCCCCATCCACGGCGCTGTCGTCATCCTGGAGAAGGCGCGGGAGGCCGCCAGCCGCCGCGCCGTGCTAAACCAGGTCGCCTTCACCGAGCGCGGGTATGCCCTGCTGCCCCCTGCTTCCCCGCAGCTGCCCCCTGCGCCACCTACTGATCGTGCTCTAGATATATGGCCATCCCTTTCGAGTGCTCCTCTCACTCTCCCTGGTGTAAATTGCCAAGCCCCATTGCTCCTGATACACACTGCTGCCCCTAGAGAAAACTGCTGCCCATTATTTTTTCGCCTGCTTTCCACAGCTTGCTGTACACGGCTGTTTCCTGCTGCGCCCCCCATGGACGTCCTGATGGATAGATAAATGGACAAATATCTGAAGAGATGGATAGATTGACAGACTGTCAGACCGAATGTACAAGCACCCTGCCACTCCATAGAACCTGCTGCCCCGCGTCATACCGGCCGCCCCTCGCTCGCTGCCCTCCCCTCTCATACTGCTGTACCCACAGGGACGTACACGAGTTCGACTTCCTGCAGGCGAACCCCAACAGCGGATACTTCTACCTGAACCTCGTGGTGGAGGGAGACTCTCGGCTGCTGGGCAAGGAGACGGAGGTGAGAGGAGTTTCTCTGCCTGACTTCCGGTCAGTGTTGGTCCCTCAAGCTCATGTCTATCTTGTTTGTCTAATTGTGTCCGTCTCTCAATCTCATGTCTATCTTGTTTGTCTAAATGTGTTTGTCCCTCAATCTCATGTCTATCTTGTTTGTCTAAATGTGTTCGTCCCTCAATCTCATGTCTATCTTGTTTGTCTAAATGTATTGGTCCCTCAATCTCATGTCTATCTTGTTTGTCTAAATGTGTTGGTCCCTCAATCTCATGTCTATCTTGTTTGTCTAAATGTGTTGGTCCCTCAATCTCATGTATATCTTGTTTGTTTAAATGTGTTGGTCCCTCAAGCTCATATCTATCTTGTTTGTCTAAATGTGTTGGTCCCTCAATCTCATGTATATCTTGTTTGTTTAAATGTGTTCGTCCGTGCCTTCGTGCGTCTGTCTCGATGTACTGATGCAGGAATTCACGGGTCTGTGTATGAGAATTGCTCTCGAGCTGCTCTTTAGAGATAACCGGGCGAGTATGCCTTCTCTGTCGTTTGCAACATTTTGCCTCCCACATTGAATGTGTTAACCTGCCATCTGTATGCGTGTGTGTTCATTAATTTCGTCAGGTTGTCCTTCATTCTGTCCATCCCTGTGTCAATTCGTCCATCCTGGTGTGTAGTTCTCATCTCATCTCATTATCTGAAACCGCTTAATCCTATATAGGGTCACGGTGAGCCGGAGCCTATCCCGGAAACACAGGGCGTAAGGCAGGAATACACCCGACGACGGGACGCCAGTCCATCGCCGTCATCTGTCAATACATGTGTCCGATGATTGCTTCGAAAAGCTGCTCTCTCGGGACAGCCACGTCGATGGCTCTCTCGCCTCTCCTCGCGACGTTTCGCCTAAAAGCATCATGAACCGAAAACAAGAAATGCATATAAAACTCAGCCAATCCTGGAGGCCAGTTATTGAAGTCAGGAATGCATAGATATAGAACTATTACGTGTGGACATCAGAATGGGATCGTCCAGGTATGTGAGGGGTTTCTTTTCATCAGATGCAAATTAGGGGATTCGCCACAGACAAAGAGGGGAGGGGGTAATTACAGTTGGGGGGGGTGGGAATGGGATAAGGAAATTAGTGTCAATGTGACTCAGAGGCGGACTCACACAACAAAGGATGACTCGACACATGCATAGTGCCCACACATATAAAGGATCAACGAGAACTACGCACGCACACTGCGCCTGAGAATCCCTCTAACGTGAGGCAAAACGTCGCGAGGAGAGGAGAGAGAGAGCCATCGACGCGGCTGTCCCGAGAGAGCAGCTTCTCGAAGCAATCATCATGCATCGAGCCGTGAAAACTTACATCATCACAATACATGTGTCCATTCATTTAATTTGTGTTTGTTCACGTGTTCATTTGTTTAATCACCTAATGAATGGACGTAAGACAAAGGTCCCATCCAGTGGTTTGTCTGCCTGTCCATGTCTCTGTATGGCAAGAACAAAGGAGGTGGAGGGTGCATACAGTGCATAGACGGACAATACCGGCCAACAACAAAATAATAATTTAATTAATTGAGCTTTTACCCCGAATCACCACGGTTAATATAACCACGTGTGAGGTGAGAAAAGGATGCTTTACGTATTTTCACGTCGCTTTCTCGGGTTTCTCCAATCGATTCCTTGAGGTGGATGACCACATTAATGGTCGCGGATGTGCTTATATCGTTATCGCTTTCAAACAAAGGAATTGCGCAGATGCAGTCGTTAACCTAAACGGTCGTGAGTCACGACTGTCACGTACGCTTCCACGTCTCGCGGGCGGCCTGCGCAGGTGTGGCCTCAGTCTCGACAGCACGCACATAAGTCTGCACGCAGACGCGCACCTTTTGATGTGCGGGGTCATTGCCCCGGATGGCTGGCGGTAGCAGTTCCACGACATTGCTGGGTCATTGCCTATATGAGTTGTTTCTTTGTGCCCTTAATCAAATAAGTCTTGAAAGGTTCGTTAACCAACATTATTTGAAGATGAAACAATGCAGCCCTGCTCTCCGGGTTGCGATTTCACTCCCTGCTGTTGGCGTCGTGAGATTGCTGGTTGTTAAGAAGGCTAAGTTTGACGTGATGGGATGATTCACAATTTGACATCCCATTTCGATTTACCAATTAAATTTTCTTTTTGTCCTTGTGGAACACGTAGAACTCTTAATGAATCGCCAGAATTGATTGCACTTTAGTTACTCTCAATTTGTATGAATCAGCCAATAAATCGTACACAAGCAATTCAGCTTCTTTATTATAACCCCAAGACTCAAATTACATCAATCGTCCATTAACTGTGATAATAATACTGCTTTTTACCAAGGGATGTCATTGACAGCTATGACATTAAACAAGCAGTCTTTCACATGCATCTTTTGTCACATTCATAGTTTAACTTTTGCTTTGATTACAAAGAGAGTTACGTAATAAATGATTTCACGGTTATTTATTAAATCAAGCGCGCAGTCCATCTCTTTGATGTCCAGAGGCGCATCTCAACATTAACTTCGTTTGCTGCCATTGACAGCCCTTACATTTGAGAAGCCCATCCAGATACAATAACACATAGCTGGAGATCTTGTTTTGTTGCCAACATATAATTAACATTTACATATATCAGTCTATTCGCCTGTTGGACCTGTGTGTACCAGCAGCATTTTTAAAGATTAACAAACGCTAGACTAGTTTTGACTTTTCAGAGTTTCATCTGCATTCAAGTTTTTTTTGTGACCTAAGTGACCAAAGGCATGAGTCTGCTAGTTGCGAGTGATGGTTCCTGTGCCTAATCCCATTTCAGTAATCTATGGGTCATTTTGTAATCCAGTCGGTCAGTTTTTATTTAAGCTGGAAGGAATTGTTGAGTTATGTCATTTTTTTAAACAGTTGTCCAGTGGCGAGAGGTAAGCAAGTTAGTAGATTACCTGGGCTACACCTGGAAGAGTCTATCGCAGGGCACCAATGGCAATTTAGTGAGCAGGCTAATTAACCTAGGCAACAGCATGTCTTTGAACTGTAGGAGGAAACGGAAATACCCGGCAGAAACCCACGCAGACACCGGTAGGACGTGCAGACCCACATAGAAAGGCAGCTGAGCTGCGAATTCAACCCAGGAGCTGCTTGCTGTGAGTTGATAGCATGACGCACATTGACCCTAACATCGACATACAGCGGCCTACTCTTGCGAACGTCCTTTGACAATCACTGTGAATGTAATGATGTAGGTTTTTTCACGGCTCGATGCATGATGATTGCTTCGAAAAGCTGCTCTCTCGGGACAGCCGCGTCGATGGCTCTCTCTCCTCTCCTCGCGACGTTTCGCCTCCAACGTGTGAGGCGAAACGTCGCGAGGAGAGGAGAGAGCCATCGACGCGGCTGTCCCGAGAGAGCAGCTTTTCGAAGCAATCATCAATCACTGTGAAGTTGACGGCATGTCGTATATTATGCGTGCTATTCACCTGCAGTAATAACCAGGGTGCCCTTTAGATTCGGACGGTGACCCTCTGCAGCAAACGGCACATGTAGCAGTGCTGCTGCTGGGGCACGTCACAGCCGCTTAGGCCATGTGATCTCCCTAGCGTTATAAGCAAGTGGCCTACAAACGGAGAGAGATAATCAAATAAAATACACAACCAATAGTATCATGGACTCCATACAGCAGGAACTGAAGAAGCTGGCTACCCTGTCCATTAAAAGAGCCTGGGATTCATTTGGTGATTTGACTATGCAAACTTATTTGTGCGTGGCAACAGACGCATTCAAATATGCACACAACGTAATGCGTTTACCATTTGAAACATTGTTTTAAAGTGGTTTGTTAAAAATATAGCCAACATTAAATTCAACATGGACATTGGTGCTAAAGATCTTTACAATATGTATCAATAGCTAATTAATATAGTTTCAGATGTAGACAGACAGACGAGCAAAATATTGCCAAAGCGGCAGTAACTATCTCTGCTTCTTTAAACACCGTTAGCATTGTGAGGTGACAAGCGGCTAAATGGATTAGGGATTTTTGAGCCAGCAACGCTAACATTCTAATTTGAATCTGTCGAATGTTTTATTATGCCTCGTCTCAGCTCGGCGAGAGGATGGTCTTAGCACAGTAACCAACGAGTGCCCAGCGAACATGATCCTCAATTAGTTTGTCTATCAATTTAGTAGTCCCTGCCAGCTCTGTTTTAGTTACACGCTTGAGACAGTCTTCACGAGGCATTTAGGAGGTACTCTTGTGGCGTGGATATACAGAGTGGGCCATAAATAACTGACACGTGTTTAATATCGTAAGAAATGCGTTAATTATGTTTGTCCCACCCTGTACATGCCTGTTGGATTTATTTAAAAAATAATTCAGTGCAAGTGTATTCTGGGGGCCGTTCACGTACCGGGCGGTGCGTTCTGTGAGAGTTCCGATCGGAAGTGTCTTTTGCCTTGTGCCAACACGACACTGACTTAACAACTAAAATATCATTTTCGCGGGAGGTTGGGATAGCGGGGCAGAAAAAATCTTTGATCCTCCTGTTTGCTCTTTCTCACACAACTATGTGAAAGGTGAAACACTGTCCAGCCGGCACTCCCTTTATTTGTACAGCAAATAACTTTTTTTTGCTTCATCTCCTCTCTCCCTGTTGGTGTGTTTTTGTTAGTTTTCCTCTGACTAATCTAATCGCTTGCCAGCCCTCGGCCTCCCCCCATAACGCCGGCTGCTGGTGTTTGTCGTTGAGCGCGTTCATACCCTGACAACGCCACGATTCCCGCTCCCGCCCCCTCTCCACCGTGCCGCGTGCCCCGTTCGTGCAGCACCGGGTAAATCCCACGGTCCATTCAACCGCTGGTGGCCCAGCGGTTAGCTCACTGGGCTATAAACCCGGCGACCCGAGTTCGAATCCTGCTCCTGGCCAACACCAGTGACGATTTTCTGAACCGGTCCTAGGCCTCCCCTAGGTCGACTCAGCCTCAAACAAGTACTAGTGCAATGTGAAAATTATTGCCACTAGGGCGACAAAGGCGGCCGAGCGTGACGCTGGTCACCACCCTCTCGTGTGCCGTGTCAACTTTCATAGGTGCCCGCTATCAGCACTTGACCCTACAGTCTGTTAAGGCTGTATGAGAGATCTTTGTGTTTTTGTGTTTATCCACGTGTGTTGTATTTTTCATCAATGTTCTTGTAAGTGTCCTTTGTGCGCATACTGAGTGTTTTGCGTGTCGCTCTGTCTCTGACAGGTGTATTCAGGTCCGTGCGTGTTTGTCCGTGTGCCCTTTTAATCAGTGCGTCTTTGTGCATCTTGCTTTGTCCATCTGTTTGTGTTCAATTTTTGTGGTTTCCTCTGACTGTATCATGCTCTTGATCCTAGTTTTAGGTACCTTGAGCAACTCCATTGAAAATGACATTATCACAAAAAAATTCCTTATTATCGCCAGATACGGTAAAACCTGTTGTAAAAATACCTTAATTAGGCTGCCTGAGCATCAGGATCTAACAGTGTCGGTGCCTTCAACTAACTATGCAATGTTTTCATATAGATGTGTGCATCTGCCACTTATTAATTTATCTATACAATGTTAAAAAAACCCCACTTTAGCAGTAGAGTTTTGCTTGCCGGATGTTGCGACCATTCCGGTCTCCCCCACATGCCATTTACTCTCTAATAGCTGGTACAACCAATTATTCAAGATTATATCCAAATTGTCTTGATGCTATTGATCTTTGCTCGTACGTTGAATCGACCACTGCATGAGAGCCACTCATAGGCTGCTTTGACTAATTTGTGAACAATGTCTATCTTGAAAATTATCTCGTTCATCTAGATAGACTTTTACCTGGCTTAAAATAATGAACGAACACCATTAGAATAATGTGAATTTAACGAAAACCCAAATTTAATATGATCTTGTTCCGAGTGCATTCATTAGTGATCAGGCTGTGATCAATCACCCTGCTTCCATCTGGAATACTGTGTCGTCACAGATGGGGGTCACCGACCCAGAATCGAACCCAGTATTATGTGGGCTATGTCGGATCAGTGTAAGCTGCTACCTTGCGTCTGCTCACCTCCCGTCATTTTGTTTTGTTAACAGTTGAAAATAAAGTTCGCCACCGAAGTCGGCGTTGCCAACGTAGATATCGCAATTGTGGATAAGGACCAGAGCATCACCACCAAGACGACGTCGTAAGTTGAACTCAATTTACCTCTGCTTTCCGATACCTGGGACAAATTTGCGGGGTAGTGTTTTTCAGAAAAGAAGTCCCTAAAGTGTTCTTTTGCCACTCGTCTTTGACTGTAATGAAAAGCGTGGCATCAGAATAACTGGATGTTGCTTGAAACGATATCAAAGATTTGAAGCTGTGAATGTGTTCTCAAGGTTGTTCCTAAGAGGTAAGTGCTGCTGGCAAGCACCTAATGAAGGCCTTCGGAGCCATAGTGGCAAGGTTTACACATCGCACTGGGTGCTAATTTGAGGCAGAGTCATACTAGCGGATGCCCATAATAGGTTCACATGTCACTTGTGTTGGTGACCATGAGCAGGAATCGAACTCAGGTCACGGGATTTGTAACTCAGCATGTTAACCACTGCACTACTGCTCTTCACTCCACACAGGCAGGACAAGCACCTGACACGCACATCATATAAACAGCAGATAGCATGGAAATCGTGCTGTTTGCATAGTTACACGATGCTGGGAGCACTTTTCACCAATGTTTATCAGTAAAACATGCCAGAGGGGATGGAGATGAACGAGACAGCGCCCCAATTCCATGCAGCCAAGTCGTGTTCCATTTGCGGGTTGGGTAGTGCTCTTATTTAATATAGACTTGCCAAGCCACCTCTTTTGGTCTCCAGGGTTTGTTTGCTCTCTCCCTCTTTGTGAATGCGAAAGCCAAATGGGAGAAGGCCTCACTGTGTGGTCAGATCTTTACTGAGACGTGCACTTTGTCACGTCCACAGGCACACAAAACAAAAACGCAATGATTACCCATGAGGGGGTTCGGTGTCCCGTATCACGCCCAGCTGCTTTTGCCTCCCCGCTGGTGTTTTCTGTGAACGGGAATCGAACTCGGGTCGCCGAGCGTTTGACGCGGGGTGCGGACTAGTAGAATATTGTGCACTTTTAATTTGCACGGGGAGCATTGACAAAGTGGTTAGCGCACTGCGCTGCCAATCCCAGTCACATACAAGTTCTATTCCCAGCCGCTGCTAACGTAAAAATAATTATTCGGTTTATAACGCACGCAAATTACACGCTTGGTCGTGGTCAAGACACGGATAAGGATGCGTGAGGAGACTGCAGAGAATGGGATGAGTCAGCCAGGTGGTCAGTCGGCACCATTCCGCCAAAAACACAGCTTCCTTTATATTATGACATTATCGGCCAATTGCTGAGTTTTTTTAGTTGTCAGAGGAAAACGGAGAACCTGGTGAACACACAAATTCCATACAGAAAGGTGCGCGAGGCAGAAATCAAACTGCCTCAAACAGCACTTTCTCTGAGAAGCAGATGTTACCACTGCACCACCGCGCCACCCATCAGTTGCAAGACCTGTGTCTGTACACAACACCTGCTCCATGATATGTAGGTTACTGGAACAGAAAGGGGACCAGAAAAAAGGGGCAGGGTTTGATTCAGACCTCGTCACGACTGCTTGCATAATTGTTGGCCAGACTGTGGTCTCAGATCACGATTTTCCTAATGGATTTTGAGGCTTTAAAGATGGAATGTTTGTCTTAATGTCTTTGTGTGTGTGCGTGCGCGCGCGTGCGCCTGTGCTGTCCCTTACACAGTGTGGCGTACCCACACAAGGCAACCAGCACCTTCACAGCAGATGGACACCAGAATTTCGTGCTCACCTTCCAACTCATTGACCTGCACTCAGGGGCTGACCTCTCCCCTCACCAGGTGCAGGCTTCATATCCTCCATCAATAAGCCATATATGTTCCATTCACCCAGCCATCGTGCTTAATGATAATTTACAGCTATGTTAATCGACTAAATTACTGTACTTACTGACGAACAACTGAGTCCTAAGTTATTGACGAGGGTGAGGAGTTGGAGCACCAAGTGATTGCCTATGAATGACTGAAGGAGTGACTGACTCATTAACCACATAAGCAATCAACTTACAAAGCGACTGAACTGAATGAACAGCTGACTGGCTGAAATAATTACCTGCCGAATAACCGACTGACTGACTGAATACAAGTTAGTGACTGAATACTTGAGTGATCTCC
>JAZEWT010000009.1:18228720-18256204 GCA_036362905.1 Mordacia mordax | reverse complement strand
CCAGGTGTTTGTGCGACTGCAGCACGAGCGCAGCGGCCAGGAGGTGCTGTTCGTGGCCGAAGCGGACGCGCGCCACGTCTACCGCTTCGAACTCGACGTGCTGGAGCGCCGTGCCGAGCTCGCCTCCGTTGCCGGCACGTATGCAGTGCACCTGCTTGTGGGGGACGCCGCCATCTACAACCCCGTGCACTGGCTGCTGGTGAGCGGGCTGCGTCGTCGGTTTGAGGGCCGCTGATAATTATATAATTATTACGACGACGTATTTTGACAATATTGAGAATATTCAGAAGTTTGTTTCAATCTGGCCAGTGTAAGTGTGTATTATGGTCGCTGGACCATGCTGTGGGTTACAGGCTGCTGATGATGAGGATGATGTGATATTTTAAATCTCCCCGCATAAATGTGCATCAGCCCTAATAGGTGTCTTCTAATAGCACTTGCCTCTGTAAAGAGTGGAGAAGGTTTTTACCATTTCTGGCAATTATACAGGTGTTAAGATCTTAAAACACAAAATAGACACCTTTCACAAAGTATCTAGTTTGAAAAAGCCACACATACTTGTGGCGAAATATGCAAACAGGATGCTTTGATAACGTATGCAAAAGGCAGTACTGAGCTGACTGCCTTTTGGCAACATCTGGCTAACACTGACAAACAGGCTCAAAAGAAACTCATATCTGGTGTGGGCCAATTAGTTTGAAGAACAATGCATACGTTATCAAAGCGTCCTTTTTGCATATTTCACCACAAGTATGTCTGGCTTTTGCAAACTGGACACTTTGTGAAAACTGTCTGTCTAATTGGTGCTTTAAGATCTTAGCACCTGTATAATTTCCAGAAATGGTAAAAACCTTTTCGCTCTTTACAAATGTACACTGGCAAAAGTACCCATAGCTTAGCACTTGCCTCGTCATTGTTAATGGGTCATCGTGAGATTTTTTTTTGTTTTATTTCTTTCTCTATATGACCGTGTGTTCCAGGGGGACGTGCTGGTGAAGTTCCCAGAAGAGGAAAGCCCTGCAGCCGCCAAATCCCAGAGCCTCTTTGCACCCAAACCCGAGATCAATGTACGGCTCCAAAAAACATCCTCACACTCGCCACCCTCTACACCCTCATAACCCTCCTGGTTCTCACAGCCTGCTGTCCCTCATACCATCGACTCATAGCTTCACCATCCTCTGCACGTCTCACCAACTCGTCAGTGTTAGAGAATCGCTCTTAAAATCAGTTTTTTGTGTTGCCATATCAAGCGTTCTTTTCCTTCTCATTTGCGACGTTGCACCGCCCACGTTGGAGGGATCTTCAGGCTCTACATCTTCCTGGGTGGCAGGGTGTCACAAATGTGTAACATCTGCACCTCACAGAAAGAAAGACCTGCCATAGGCAATTCTGTTCATGGCTTGGGCATCGTTGTTTGAGAAGTTGGTGTGTTCTCCCCCGGTTCTGCTTGGATTTCCTCCCAGGTTCTCTGGTTTCATCCCACAAATAAAAACCTCAACAATCGGTAATTAATTTGCCAATAACATCCATAACATACTGGTCACAGTGTTTAGAAAATGTCACCGGCTTGCTGCATGACTCCCTTCCCTCTGCCTCCCTGTGGCTTCTTCGCACCTCCATATCCATGTCTCATCCATGATCAGGCATCGAATTTGAGCAGCGCATTACAAATCACATTTTTACCATCAATACATCGCCAGCGTTAACCATTGCTAGATGCGAGCAGACTTGAATGCGTTCCTGGCGCGTGGATGCGAAAATCCAAATGTCGCAGTGTGGTTGTGGCCATCCCACCCGCTAATGTGCCTTGCCGATCTTAATCGACGCTAACAGCACTTGCCCCTGCATTCTGTGGCTATAATTGAGAACTGTGTCCTGTGTGCATGGTGTGTGTATGTGTGTCTGCGTCTGAAGCAATTACTCAGCAGTTAGTGCGCTGGGCTACAAAACCGGCGAGCCAAGTTCAAATCCCGCTTACGGCCAACAGCAGTGACGATTTTCTGAACTGGTCCTGGGCCTCCCCTAGGTCGGCTCGGCTTCAAATGAGTAACAAGTCAAATGTGTAAATATTGCCACAAGGGAGACAAAGACGGTGGTACTGGTCACCCACCTCCTCGTGTGCCGTGTCCACCTAAATGGATGCTCGCTAATGGCACTTGACCCTACAGTCTGTTAAGGCTATATGGGGGTCTTTGTCTTGTGTGTGTTCGTGTGCAGCACTTGTTCCGCGAGCCTGAGAAACGGCCATCCCTGGTCGTGTCCAACGCGTTCACGGCGCTCGTGCTGGCGCCACTACTGCTGCTGCTCATCCTGGTACGCGGGCCCTGCCCTCCCTCGCTCTCTCTCCTACCATCTCTCCTACCCTCTCTCATCTCTCCTGCCATCTGTCCTCTTTCCTGCCCTTATCTCTCTTCTCTCCTGCACCATGCCTCCCCCCTCTCTTGCCCCCTTCCCTACTCTCGTACACTCTCTCCATTATCTCTCATCTAGCTCTCCTCTCATCTTGGTTTCCCACGTAATCTGTCAAATTACCTCTCGACCCATCGTCACTCACCCCTCTATTCCTTTCCAGAGACTGTTCTCTCCCCCCCACCCTCTCTGTTACCCCACTCAGCTGAATTTCTCACTTCTCCATTCTAATTCTATGCTAATAGTCACTGCACGTGATTGCATTGTGGTCACTGATGCTGTGCTTTCGAAAATGCGGTTTGCAATCAGACATCTGTTCTTCCAAAAGCTGCTATTTCCGGATAGCCATGTCGATCGCTCCTCCTCTCTCCACGACTCTCCCGAAAGAGCAGCTTTTAGAAGCAAATCATCATGCATTGAGCCGTAAAAAACCTACATCGTTAAATCTGTGCGTTCATTTCCTGGTTGTTGCCGACTCAGCCCATCAGTCTCTCTGGTGCTAATAAAATGAGTTCCACGTAGTGGAAAGCTCAACAGTGGTTGTCCCCACCCCTGCCATAGGAAGGTGTTGTTTCCACCACTGGCTGTAAACAGGAATTTAATACTTCCCCAATGCTCATTTGAGCAGGAAATGACTTGACATTTCGACCTGGATTTGATCTCTCCACTTTCTGCTGTTTCTGATTTCTCAAGTCTTGAATTCGTTGACAGATAAATGAAACATAATAACTCCTGCATATATATGTGATGCATAAACAATCACACATGCTTACATAATATATGGCAAATGCATTTATGCATGGTTTGAGAAGCCACTTGCAGAAATGCACACATTAGCACTCAGACTGTGTATAAGCAACCTTGTAAAATATTGGACCCTGTATTTTTTGTGGCCACTGCACACACACACACACACAAAGTAATTCGTGAGTAATCCACACTTCGAACTTAATGTACCCAAATTGGCGTTGTAGGCGAACTGAATATGAAAATAATAATAATTGCATTTATAGAGAGCGCTTTTCACCCGAGGGTCACAAAGCGCTTCACAGAGCTGCGGAGAGTACAGCACGTCAACAACAATGGCACCAGAATGTAAAATCAGCATCAATAACATTTTTGGGGGCTTTTAAAAAATATACACATGGTGACAGAACAACAAGTAAAACATGATCAGACTTTCAACTATACTTTTAAAATGCGCAATTATCGATGAATATAATACATATATTGGCAAATGGTTTCATTTAACATTTATCGTATAATAGCATTTCTAGAGTGCCCCACTCAAGGGCCACAAAGCGCTACACAAAGCCGCTGAGAGAGCGGCACATCAACAACAACAACGAGATATTAACGGCAAATCAGCAATAACAACAAACTATAGAAGGACAAAAAATAAGCGATAAAAATAATAATTCTGCTACAAACATGGATGGAATAAATGTTCACAAACAGGTGCAGTTCGGAGAATTGCCATTATCCCGGCATAACAACACCGAGCCACATCAATCGACCTAGAGAGCTGCGCATCCATGAACAGCAGGGGGAATGGATAAGCATCACAGTGTAGAGATGGGAGTCAGTGTTCGAGATGGGAGTTCGAGATGGCAATCAGTGTTAGAGATAGGAGTCTCAGTGTTAGAGATACGAGTCAAGAGTCTTAGGCGGAGGACTTGAAAGCCTAACGGAACAAGTGAGTCTTAAGACGAGATTTGAAGATGCCCAAGTACTCAGCTGATCGATTCTGCAAAGGAAGAGTATTCCAGAGTCTGGGAGCAGTGTGCGAGAAGGCTCTTGTCACCCATCGAATGGAGGTGCGACCTGGGCACACGCAGCAAGCCCATATTGGAGGATCGAAGTTTTCGTGTTGAGGAGGGTTCCTGAAGTAGATCATGGATGTATGTCAGAGCAGTGCCAGTGAGAGCCTTGTAAGTGAGAAGGAATATCTTGAATTCAATCCTGTATTTAACAGGTAACCAGTGGAGAAACATCAGCACTGGGGATATGTCATGGTGGATGGGTGTGTGGGTGAGGATTCTAGCAGCAGCATTCTGCACGTTGGAGACGATTGATAAGGTAGGCAGGGATACCAGTACAGAATTACAATAATCGATTGGTGAAAAGATGATGTGGATTAGCTTCTCAGCGTTGGAGGGTGACAGGTTGATGCAGTCTGGCTATGTTTCTGAGATTGAAAAAGGCTACCTTCTTCACCTTGTTGATGTGTGTCTCGAAGGTGAGAAGTCAAGATTTACTCCTTGACTCCAAACTGCCTTAACACTTCCAGTGGTCTGGTCGTCAAACATCTAACGGATAAGTTCAACCTTGGACAATTGGTGTGGAGTTCTGAAAAGCAAAACTTCTGTTTTGTCATCATTTAGTGTTAGAAAAGTTGAATTCAGCTAGGCCTTCACAATTGCCAGTGAGCACGACATGCAAAGACCGGACGCATTGATGGATGGCTGGCGTAGATATAGATTTGAATGTCATCGGCATAGCAATGGTTGTTAAGATTGAGGCTGTGCAGGATATGGCCAGGTGGTTGTATGTAGATGCTGAAGAGGAGTGGACCGAGAACTGAATCTTGAGGATCTCCAGACAGAAAGAATGGATCTCTGAGTTTTGTCCTCCGAGGCTGACAAATTGCTTCCGGTTGGACAGGTAGGAGCTCAGCCAATGCAGACCACTGCCAGAGACCCCTATACCCTCCAATCGCTCAAGTAAGATCAGGTGGTCAACGTTATCAAAGGCAGCGTTCAGGTCCAGGAGGACAGGAATACTTGGCAAGCCTTCAACTACTTTTACCAGAGCAGTTTCAGTACTATGGCCAAATCTGCATGCCATTAATAGCCTTGACAGTTATCAAAAGAAGAAATAGTCATCGCTTTCAGAAAAGTGGTGCTCTCACGGTAAATATTTTAGAGTCTTTTGTGGCTGCGCTTGAACATCAAACACCCCACAACTTCAGAAGCTGGTTTAATCTGAGATGGATGTGTGCTACAAGTACGTACGGCTGTTGTGAGTGAAAGTGGGAGCCATGGGTTCAGCATTTGAACCCATATCTCGGCAGTGCTGACCATGGCCAAATGCTGTGAATTATCCATTGTGTGAGCCTACTAAAGTCACCTCATGTAATGAAATCAATGTTAGTGGTTTGTTATTGCTAAAGCATCTTATACGTTCACACACATTTTGGTAGCTTTTAAACAGCATCTCATCTCAACACGTTTGAATGGGCTTCCCCAGAAACAACTGTCCATATGCTACAAGGTCGCTCAGCACCTGGCCTGCGAATGGGCAATACCCTGCCATTAGGGGGTATTGATCGTTGTACGTGATTCAGAGGGAGTCAATTTTGAGTGAAATTTTTTTAATTGGAAACTTTGCCGCCTCACTCTGGCACAGTGTCCCACTCATATGGAATTAAATCAACGGAGCATTAACGCCCACTGTGAAGCAAATGGCAGACATTCATAAGGTTATTTCACTGGCAGTTATGTTTATTATTATTATGGAGAAAAGTGGGTCCTACTTTGTGCATTAAGTGGACGAGCCCTCGATTTTCTAGTGTGTGGGTGTTGGCGTGCATGTGTTTGTATGTCTGTGTGTGTGTTTTTGTTACGTAGGTGTCATTTTATATGTGCCTATAGTTGTGTGTATGCCTTTTGTGTGTGTGTGTGTGTGCATTTATATTTTTCTTCTGTCTGTGTCACTCCACAGTGGGTAAAACTTGGAGCCAACATCTCCAACTTCAACTTCTCGCCCAGCACATTGTTGTTCCACCTGGGCTATGCAGGTGTGAGCTGGTGTTTTTATCTGTAAAGCACGGATTCCTCTTGCGCTCTGCCTGCAGCGAGCAGTGCACAATTCACATGCCTTCCAAGTGCACCTAGCCTGGCACGAGCGCCGTGGTCACAACACTGACACTTAAGTGACTAACTGCAGCTGTTACACCTCATGCCTGTGTGCGTCTTGTGTGCGTTTGTGTGTGCGAGCAGGCATGCTGGGGCTTATGTTCGTGTTTTGGACGCAGCTGAATATGTTCCAGACACTCAAGTATCTGCTTCTGCTTGGCATCATCACCTTCCTCGCTGGAAACCGCGTGCTCGCTCGCATGGCAGCTAAACGGTACACACGTGCACATTGACACGCTAAGTACAGACACGTACAAGCACACGTTCATGCTCACACCATTATAACGCTTGCATACACACCATTATAACGCTTGCATACATACATACATACCCAGCATCACAACACACCAACACATATGCAATGTCATACACTCAGAGCAAAGATGCGGATGCATAGCAGGAAACTGCTCACAGGGCAATCAATAATGTGCCTGCATCCAGGCACTTGCTCACAGGATCTGATCCATTGTTTATCCTTATTGGCAGGTATCATTAGCGACCATCTGTTTGGGTCTGCTAGGACAAGGGGAGACAATTTGTTCTGAACCACAAGTGACAGGTTGCTTCTCTAGTGCTGATGTTTGTGCACCACACTCGCGTAAGGCGGAGTCAACCTAGAGAAGGCCTAGGATGGATGCACATAACACTGCTGCTAATCGTTGTGCCGAGACAGCCTTTGTTGGTGTTGAAAAGCACTCGAGCTCTTGTTGAGACAACAGTCGCTTCAGGTTAGTTTTACAAACTCTGGGGTCAAGTACTATTAATGACCTAGTAAACACAGCTATCCCTGCTTGGCACCTTTCTCCCGTATATTGCCTTTCTGTGTCCTTTTTCTTTGTGTGTTCTGATGTTTGTGTCAATTTCTGGTCTGCTTTTCATCACGTTATATTGGCCATTGTTAAACAACCCTCCCTCGCACCTGTTTCCTATAGCTTTTCTTTCATTTCACCTCATTTCTGCCCTTATTGTCCAACTTCGTACCGACTCCCCAACACCTGTAATCCATCCTTCATATCCTCTT
The DNA here is from genome assembly GCA_036362905.1 of Mordacia mordax. Taxonomy (NCBI): domain Eukaryota; kingdom Metazoa; phylum Chordata; class Hyperoartia; order Petromyzontiformes; family Petromyzontidae; genus Mordacia; species Mordacia mordax. The sequence goes on along the minus strand of JAZEWT010000009.1, from coordinate 18,248,857 downwards.
AATTTTATTGACTCCGCCATCTATCCATCCACTCATTCGACCCCAACCAACAATGTCCTTCTACTCGGTGCTGTTTGCCACTACCCTCCAACCATATGTTCCCTCGCTTCTCAACCTTCCTTACCTTTCTCCATCTTCCCCACCTATGTCCTTCTGGCTTACCTTGCTTTCCCTTTGCCCACCTCCCTTTCTCTCCCTCTCTCCACCTCTCTTTTCTCCTGGCCCACCTTCCTGTCCCTTTGCCCATTTCCCTGTCTGGCCCTCTCCCAACCTCCCTCCCTCCCTCTCTTACCAAACCCTGGACCCGGCTGTTCCTACTGTGGCTGCGGGCTGCGTTGGCCTGATCTGCTCCAGGATTTCGCACGAGCACCTCAGCAGGATGGCGAGGTTTAGGTCTGCGTCGGGGACGGGAGGCGTGCGACTAAAGTGAGGCGAGGTTGCCGGGCTGCTCGCAATTAGGAGCTGCTTTGTGACACGTTTTGAGTTGGATCTGTTTTTTTTTTAATGGGAGAACATCACTGTGAATCCGGCACTTTGGATGACGCAGGGATCAGCGAGTCATGGAGAGTGATTGTCGTGTTGATGAGATTCCCAATGTGCAGGGATATAAAAGTGGCCACGAGATCACGGTGCAGCAAGTCGTTCAAGTCAGGTGCAATAGCTTGTGCCTGCAGTTCAGCACTTTGGAGGTGGGGGTTGGTGGATCATAAATATGAAAACCCCAAATCCACTGAGCTGCGAGAGGATCAGGACTTGGTGATGGAAGAGTGGATTTTTATTATTATTTTATATTAGGCTTTATGTGGTATCCAGTCCTATCAGTATGCATTCCCAATTCCTCCCAAGGAATTGGCCAAACATGCTAAGTAGAAATATTTTGAAGAAGAGCATTGGAGGTTTAGTTTGTGTTTTCTGGGTCAAGGTGTATTATAAAAAATGTAATGTAGGCTGAGTAAACTAGCTGCTTTGAGTCTGAATGCAAGGTAATCATTTACATATACTTATAATTCCACTGATAGATAAAATCTTGCCCCCACACCGTGCTATTTAGGGTGGTTGTTTGACCATACTTCACACTGTTAAGTGTGGGTTTGCGAGTATAGGGAGGTTGGTGGGGAGTCACAATGACGAGTGTAGATATCACTTCATTCTGATGTTAGCACTGGCCCGAATCGAACTCATGTAGTTATTTTCATAGCCAGGTACTCCACTCCCTAAAAGAATTACTCGCTATTAACAGTGCTGCTAATTTACTCGGCATAAAAAATTGCTCTCAAGTAGCCCTTTTGGGATTTCCGTGTCGAGCGTTCATCCTTCAGCAAAATTGACAAGGAATGCTCGACTCTGCCACCTCCAAAGTGCAGCTCTTGAGACCATCTCTCATACGTCGACCCTTGTAAACCTACATTGAATGCATTACTGAAGAGCTTTATGTGTATATTTTATACCTAAAGCTCAACATAATCGTAATTAACACTGCCCTAAAAGGAATCCTATATAAATAGGTGACGTTTCGGTGCAGTGGCCGTTATTCACTGCATACTTTTGTAACGTATTTCGTACAATATAAGGTATTTTCCCATTGGAACATTGTAAAGCTGTCCGGTAATCCTGAAAAGACAAAACGCTGTGTATGGAGCCGCCAGCGAGAGCACTTTTCTTTGAGAAACTCTACGAGGTACGCAAATATGAACGCAGGATTATGAGGAGGGGGGATTCCTATTATGGTGTGCCATACTGGCTTCCGTGCCTTCGCTAGAGATTACAATGGAACAAATTGTGTGTTATGCGTGTACATGCTTATGTACGTACGCACGTGCGTGAGAAATAAACTTACACGGGTAACACTCCCCCCTTCCCCCCACCTGTGTTCCTCCTGTCTCCTCCCTCACCCCACAGCAAATCGAAAGTTCACTGATGGCTGACGTGTTGTGACAAACGACAACTCCCCACCAGGATTAAACCGTGGTCTGAGACAAGGGGATGGACGGGAGTTGCGCAGATAGCGTGGGGTGGTTTCTTTGTTCGGGAGGTAGATGTGGGAAAGCGTGGGGGGGGGTGGGAGGGAGAGGGGTGGTGGTGGTAGGAATTGGGACTGGCAATCGGCCAATGGGATCAGAGTTAGGGTCCTCAGGCTGTGGTAGCTCTTGGATTGGTGTTGGGCAGAGAATTTGGAGGCAGCAGCATCGGGGTCAGCAGGAGACATGAGCCCGTGGGGTCTCACCGCAAGCTTCCACCAGCACACAGCATCAGTGCTCGTTGTCTTAACGAGAGAGCCGTCATTGATCGAGCGGTGCGTTGGGGCGTTTGTGATTTATTTCTCTGGGGTGGGGGAGGGGGTAACCGACCTCCATACCAATGTCGCTTCCTCCTCATTAAGTGAACAGCGAAAATATATTACTGAAACCTCACGCTAAGAATATCATTTCAGCGATGTCGAAAAGCCCTTTAATTTAATGATCTTCATGGCTTTTTATTGCGCGGTGGTGTGGCTGGATGTTGGCTTTCACAAAATAAAGTGTAAACAACACAAGAGGGACGTGTTGTAAGCGTGGGTGATGCCAGCGTCGACCTACTTGCATTTGTCTCGCAAGGCTTTCTGCAGATACCCCTTTGTTTTTTGCTTTGAAATCCCAAAGTCACCACTGAGCAGTCGGTGTTAAGAGACGATCACAGCTCGTGTGACCGATACAACCACACCTTGTTGTAAGAAAGGCAATGCGTGTCCTTCAAGGTGGCTATTCAGCGGTAACATCTGCACCTCAAAAAAAAGTCCTGTCTGAGATGGTTGGATTCCCTGCTGTGGTGCGTTTTTACGCTCTCCCACTGGTGTGTGTTCTTGGGGTTCTCTGGTGTCCTTGCACAACTTCTCATTGTCTGAAACCACTTAGTCCTATACAGGGTCACGGTGAAGCCGGAGCCTATCCCGGCAGACACAGGGCGCAAGGCAAGGATATACCGACGATGGGACGCCAGTCCATCGCCGGGCACTGCGGGGCAATTTAGCCTGCGAGTCAATCAACCTATGTAGCAGCATGCTTTTTGGATTGTGGGAGGAAACCGGAGTGCCCGGCGAAAACCCACGCGGACACGGGGAGAGCATGCAAACTCTACACAGAAAGGCACCCGAGCCGAGAGATTCGAACCCGGGACCTTCTTGCTGTGAGGCGACAGCGCTAACCACTGGGCCACCGCGCCGCCCCCTTGCACAACTAAAAAACGTTAATGAATCGGCCGATACCATCATACAGCATGCAGTGTCTGGCAGGTTGATGACTATCGGCGTGGCTGCCTTCCACCCCACGTCTTTCCTGCAGTGCTTTGGAACCTCTGAAAATCTGGTTCCCGCTAGTCATGGCATTCAAGAACAACACTGGCATCGCTGCCACTGTCTACGTTGCATTCTTGGTTACTCACCACTGGGTGCCACTCCCATGCCAGTCTCAGTGTCTTATCTTCATCTCCCGCACGTGTCCCATCACAACATCATTTTCTCATTTACATCCATAACGTTCCTGCTACATTTACTGACCTTCCAGTTGCTTTCCAACGATACCAATTGGCATCCTATTTAAACTGTTAATTCAGTAAATGAAACGAAACCTGAAGTCAATTGTGTGAAGTTTGCCAATGTTTATTTCATCACCACCAATCCACATTTCTGTTGTGTTCACAGTAGACACGCCCTTCAAGTGTTTTATTTGCCATGTAAACAAACAACGTGACACAAACACCAACATATGAGATTGCAAAATCCGCGCTTAAAGCCTTGCCTGTCCACACGTTTTTTTACTTCTTCAAACAACCTCTAGCACATTTTAGATCTGCTGTCCTGATGAACAGTGGCCAACATTGCTGTGGTGAATTCACAATACGACGACAAGCATGTATGTTTCTTCTAAACCGCTTCGGTCGCTAAAGCTCATACCGGGAGTATGGCCGCGGTTGACCGCACGTAATTGCGAGGTCACGTTCAACAGGCCTTTCGCCCGACACGAGATATCTCTCCAGTTATTTACCTAAAACTGCCACGAGTTTGGTGCAGAGTGCGTATAATAACCACTGGAGTTAGTAAAACTCTGCGCACCGTTATCGCGCGGAAGGTCTCGTGTGGACCGGTCGATGTCATCGTCCTGCATCCGTCTGGCTGAGGCTCGTTCAATTGAGACGACATTTGCGCATTTCTTTACGAGCAGAGTTGCTTTTGCACACAAAGGCACACACCGACAACACACGCTTTACAAGCGTATAACCAGGGCGTGACAACGTCAGTATTAACGTAAACATTTAATAAATAAGATTCACACAGGTCCTTGGCAAGAGGGTATGGGGTGTATGGTGGGGGAGGGGGGAGCTGACATTCAGTACTGAAGGGGAGTCATGAACGCCTGTTCCAAGCGAGCGCCCTTCAAGTATTGCAGTCGAAGTTGGGCTCTGGATCGATGTTGCTGCGGAGATTTTGGGCGGCCATTGTGATGGCCCCCCTCGCCCTGCTGCTGGCGCTCATCACCCTCGCTGGCATCCTCATCGTCGTCCCAGGTGCCCAGTGTCTCCCGTTTTAGCGGTACCTGGCGCTGGCTTCCGTCATCTGCAACCTCGTACCTGAAAGTTTGCGATGGTGTTATTAGTAGTGGTGGTCGTGGTCGTGGCCCCAACTACATAGACTCAGCCTTAAATGAGTGGCGCAGTGCGCAAGCATCAGCACACTGCCCCTTTCGGGCTCCGCGTCAGCCTGTGTTGCTGTGTGCATGACGGTCACCCATCAAGTACGATCCAGGCTCCAGCCCGCGCATGACGAGCGGTTTAGGCTATGGGGCTACTTGGTGGGCAGCAATTGGTGTCCAGGTGAGTGCGTGTGTGTGCGTGCGTGTATTCCCTTGACTCAAGTCATCATTATCAACACCTGCTTAATCCTCTACAGAATCGCGGGGTACCGGAGCCTATCCCGGCAGATAGGGTGAAAAGCGGGGCTATACCCATGATTTGACTCCAGTACATCCCAGAGGACGGGGCAATTTACTTAGCAGGCTAATTCATCCAGGCAACAGCGTGTCTGCACGGTGTCCGCGTGGCAAATAGCCACGCCGACACCGTCCAGACACGGGCAAAGCACACGCCAAGTCCACATAAAAAGGCACCAGTGCCAGAAATCGAACTCGGAACCGTCGTGCCGGGAGGCGACTGCGTCACCGCGCCGCCCGACTAAAGTCCTCGATCATATTAATTTGCCTTCGTACATGCTGCTCTGTGTTGCAGCTTTTATTGCGACGTGGCTCTTAGTTGTACAGCTCGTCCCGTGTTTTGATAAGGTTTTTTAAATCTAATCAATAATTAGCGTTACATGCGAGTGCGCACCTGCGAGGCCCAGCCAGGAGAGCGCGGAGTGCGTGTCTTGCCGCCTCCTCCCCCAACAGCTTGCTGTAACGGTGCGTGAAGAAGCCATCCACGTGTCGCGGAAAGCTGTGGTGACGGGGGGGGGGTGATATCTATGACTCACCTGCTGCAAGCGCTCACTCACTCACTCACTCACCCACCCATCTCGGTACTCGCCCACCCAGGTGCTCATCCCTCAGACAAGTGCTCGCTCACCCACCCAGATGCTCACACAGCCAAGTGCTCATCCCTCAGACAAGTGCTCACTCACTCACCCATCTAGGTACTCGCCCACCCAGGTGCTCATCCCTCAGACAAGTGCTCACTCACTCACCCATCTAGGCACTCGCCCACCCAGGTGCTCATCCCTCAGACAATTTCTCGCTCACACACCTAACCAGGTGCTAACTCAGATACCAACTCGCCTTGGTGCCGACTCGTGTAAGACAGATGCTGACGCGTCTTGCTGGTGTTGACTCACCTGGACAGAGTTCTTCTCCCACTCGAGGAGCCCGCATCCCAAGTCTAACCTTGGTCGCGGGAACTTACATGCGAGATGGTTGGAGTCCTTCCCAGTGGTCCTGGGTTCCATCCCCAGGAGCGGTCTTGTCTCCTTCAATCGCGCGTCTGTACTGGTCCGGCCCAGGGAAGGAGAGGCGAAGGAGGCGACCTCTCATAGCGTCGAGGCCCCCTGTATGAACACATCGCCATCGGTCAGTTTTTATTTAAACTGGAAGGAGCCGTTGAGCTGCGCAGATCTTTTCTTACGAGTTGTTCAGCGAGCAAGGGTAAGCAAGTTACAACATCTCGGTATCTTTCCTCTGTGTCCTTTCCCATAGTATTCCTCTATTCAATAATTCTCTCCTTTCCTCCCCCAATGTCCCATTTTCTTTCCCAATTTCTCTCTTGTCCACAAATGTCTTCCCCCTCTCATCTCCGGCACCTGCTGTGTCCTCTTCCCCCCACATGAGAAGGAGGCGTAGGAGCCCACCAACCACAGGGGTACCAGCTCTGGGTTGAAGGAATGCGGGCGGACGCCCTTGAACCGGGAGCAAGGAAGCCTCTCTGAGCCCCAGCAGCAGCAGCACCAGCAGCGCTTCCCCGCAGCGCGGAGCGCACTTGCCCTGCATGGCGTGAACCTGTGATTCGCAGAGATAGGCGGCCGTTGAGAACACGTGGCCATATACACGGTGGTGAAGATGAGTACATGGCGATGTACGCATTGTTGTGGTGATACGTTCACGCGGGTGTGCGGATTATGATGTTCGTGTGTATGAGTATGGGCTGTGATGCTATATCTATCTGTTCCCGTCATCATCATCATTGGCCCTACTGTGTAGCGTAAGGCTGGATACGGCATTGAAAGTATAAGTGAATTTAAGGATACAAAGAAAACTGCACATTCGGAACCCACAAAGGGCGTGTATGTGACAATCGTAATACTGAGATCTCATCTCATTGTCAGGCACCGCTCAGTCCTGTACAGGGTCGCGGTGTGCCGGAGCCTATCCCGGCAGACACATGGTGCAAGGCAGGGATATACCCGCGATGGGACGCCAGTCCATCACTGGGCACTGCGGGCAATTTAGTCTCATCTCATCTCATTATCTGAAACCGCTTAATCCTATATAGGGTCACGGTGAAGCCGGAGCCTATCCCGGAAACACAGGGCGTAAGGCAGGAATACACCCGACGACGGGACGCCAGTCCATCGCCGGGCATTGCGGGACAATTTTAGTCTGCGAGCCAATCAACCTATCCAGGAGCATGCTTTTGGACTGTGGGAGGAAACCGGAGTACCCGGCGAAAACCCACGCGGACACGGGGAGAGCATGCAAACTCCACACAGAAAGGCACCCGAGCCGAGATTCGAACCCGGGTAATGATTGTAATAATGAATATGATATGTCCAGGAAAGCCTTACTTAAGTGTCAAGACTCCTTTTCAGAAGGGTCCTACGTTGAGATGTTTGGCAAATGCAAGTAATAATTGGCACGTGAGAGGGAAACCGGAATATGCAGAGATAATCCACCACGCATACCTGTGGGTGACACTGAGCACTGATTTCACAAGCTCAGGTAGTCACCCAAACAACCGTTAACCGGGCTCAAACCTTCTCAGCTGCCAAGATGTAACGAGGTGAACCGGTGCTAATTATTGTCTAAGCTCTATAGTCAACTTCGCATTATGGTGTTATCAGCCGATTATTTTATTCTTTGTGTTATGTGCCAAATCTATGTTTTTTCCCACTGGAAAAAGACTGGGATTTACATCACTTACAAGCATCTATATAAGATGTGCAGACGCTGATGCACAGGTGTGGATGATGATGATGTGTTTGGCTAAGTCACGATCGTATGTATAGCTGCAGATGATGGTCATGACATGTGAATGATGATTGTCATTATATGTATATTGTAATGGCTACATGTTCAACTGTAGTCGCCCATATGCGAATAACGAAATGCATATCTACTGCACGTGTGCGGATGATGATAGTGATGCCAGCGATACAAACATGATTGCGTTTTACGCAGCACACCATGCGGGCATCTTTACTGATCGTAGACAAAGATAGCAGGTCTACAGATAGCTGGGTAGGGGTCAGATGGAGCGGCACGTGTTTGGACGCGTGCTCTTATCACTCACCTGCACGTGGAGGCGCTGTCCACCTGCGGGTGGTGCTGAATCTCCCGGGATCAGATACAGGTACCGGCTGCCTTGATAGTCCAAGTACGGATCGATACCCGTCTCATGCACCGGTTTCAAAGAGCAAGTATATACCGCCTTAGTGAACCGGTTTCAAAACTAGATTTAGCAAACCGATCTCACGGCGCTGTGTATACTCGCTCTATGCCGACCTCTAAGCGCGCGTATATGTGAACTGTGTGCGCGTCTGTGCAGGCAAGTACAAGACAGTCGCTGTGGAGGTGACACCTTGAGCGCTGGTGCTTTCCTCGTCCTGCTCTCAGTGAGAACACCTGTGGTTTTATAGTCGGGGCGACGTGGGGGAGAGCGGGTGCTTGTGTGCGTGCGCGGGTGTGTCTGTGTAGGTGTTTGCTCGTGTGTTTGTGTGTGGGGTGGATACGTCGTGATTAGTGTACTGCTCTACGCAACCCCAGCTGCTGATCTTGAGTCTCAACTACGGCCAACACCAGTGTTGATTATGTGAATCGCTCCAGGGCCTCCCCTAGGTCAACTTAACCTTAAATGGCCGAGCGCTTCATAGCTTATGTATACATCAACACTATGCAGAGAAATGCAGATGATTGTTGTTGTGATTACACCACCCCTCACGCACGTTGCCAGCCTTAATCGGTACTCGCTAACAGCACTTACCCTAACAGTCTAAACAAAAATTGTGTGCGCGTGTGTGCAATGCACGTTCCAATAACCTGTATGCAGAGTAAGAGTCGTGCGTATGTTTTGTAAATGCGTGAACATGTTTCCTTGTACACTCTATGTGCTTGCGTGTATGTTATGTATGTAGTGCACTTCAAAGTGCACATTGCCTGGCACAGGTGGGGCGGTGACGTCACCGCCACTTGGTGTGCGAATGGCGGTTGTGTTGTTGTTTAAATGTTGTGTAAGCTGTGTGTGTTGTGTATACTGTGTGTGTGTGCTCCGTTTACAGGGGTGGTGTGTAGAGGAGACGACTTTCGTCAACGATTTCTTTCCAAACTGCTGCATTGGTTAATTGGCTTGCAGACTAAATTGCCCGCAGTGCCCGGTGATGGACTGGCGTCCCATCGTGGGTATATCCCCGCCTTGCGCCCTGTGTGCCAGGATAGGCTCCGGCTCACCGCGACCCTGTACAGGACTAAGCGGTTTCTGACAATGAGATGAGATGAGCGCGACACACGAGGGAATGGTGCGGACAGCACCAAACGAGGCCGCCTGTGTCTCCCCCAAGCGTTGACACTTTTCGTAGGAGTTTTAACCTACGGTTGATGTAGGCTTTCACGGCTCGATGTACGAGCGTTGCTCTCTATAGCCGTCATTTCGGTTTATGCGTGTCGAGTGTTCCTTCTCTTTCCTCGACACGACTATCACCAAAACAACAATTGAATGCAATTCTCACTTGTACATGAGTCGACCAAAGGAAGGCCCAAGGCAGATTTTGATACTTTTGGCAGTGATGACAGAAACGAGCCGGCTTCGAGCTCGGGCCACTGGCTTCGTAACACTGCGCTAACCATTGCGCCACCACTCCTTAGACAAGCGCCAACACAACTGCAGGTTCAAGTGCTGTTAGTGAGCACCTGTTAAAGGCAATAAAGAACAGTCACTCGGCAAACTCTCCGCATCCGACAATTGCATAACATCACTATTTAAATAATCTCTTACTCCGCCATGAAGACCTCACCGAGACTCAAAACTGTTTGTCATGCTGGTCTTGCTACATTGCGATGTTTGGCCACTTACATACGTGTTTCCCTTCCTGTGGGAGGAAACCGGACAACCTGTGGAAATCCCCACCTCCCTGTTTACGAAGAGGCTACACTAACATATTCGCGCGTATGAATTCGAGGGCCCATTATTTCATCTCATCTCATCTCATTATCTGAAACCGCTTAATCCTATATAGGGTCACGGTGAGCCGGAGCCTATCCCGGAAACACAGGGCGTAAGGCAGGAATACACCCGACGACGGGACGCCAGTCCATCGCCGGGCATTGCGGGACAATTTTAGTCTGCGAGCCAATCAACCTATCCAGGAGCATGCTTTTGGACTGTGGGAGGAAACCGGAGTACCCGGCGAAAACCCACGCGGGCACGGGGAGAGCATGCAAACTCCACACAGAAAGGCACCCGAGCCGAGAGATTCGAACCCGGGACCTTCTTGCTGTGAGGCGTCAGCGCTAACCACTGGGCCACCGCGCCGCCCATTATTTATTAAACAGTATTTAGTATTCGACGGTGTGGGCTTTGGAATGCGAAATGTTTTGAAAAAATATCATCTTCCGCTAAACCAAGGAAATGAAATTCAAATAAGATGTCTATAATTACATCAAAGTGTTGCAATTACGCTGTTGCTAGGGAACACTCTCATTTACACGTACACATGCATCTTGTGCACTGTCTGTAACGTCTTAGAGTGGCTTACACATCTTAAACGACATAACGCTGAACATTAATCGTGATCAAAATGATCGATATTACCGATTTCAAATACGAGACGTACTCTTTATGGATTAATTTGTATTCATTATTAATGGCCATATATTAAAATGAGTGTTGATCAAAAGATGTCTTCCGGGTTTTTTTTTTTGGGGGGGGGATATTCGAGTAGAATCTCTTTCACCAATTTAGTTAAAAGCGAGCCTCCCATTTCCATTGCAGATCACATGAATAGCAACGAGCCGTAACAATGTCCACTCTCTCTTGCCATCCCAATCTATACCTATATCTCGCACTAGCAACTCACACTAGGACTAAGGCTAACACGAGCCACCCACACTACCTCAATCTCTAACACCCACCCCATATTTAACACTAACCAATTACGCTAGCCCCATCTCCAACACGAACCAATCACACTAGCCCTATTTCTAACACTAGCCACTAACACTCATACCAGCCCAATCTCTAATATTGGTCCATAAAACTCTGTCTCCACCAGAGGGCGGTCAGAGCCCATTTACTGTGGTCCCACATGGAAAGCCTTGTTCCCTACTGTCCTCGACCGTCCATACGTTCAACAAATTATAATAAAACCAAACTTTAAATTCGAAACATTGATCCGACGACCCCTTCCGTCTTCTCCAGACTAGAAGACACACTTCAACCACCTGGTAACGGGCATATCTGAACTCGTCATGGTCCTCTCTCATAAAATGTTTGCTTCTCAAGGTTGGAAACATGATACGTGGACATTACCGTTCATATTTAGTCCTGTTGCGCATACCCTTCACCTGGACCCAATCAGCATTAGACAAGCCTCTATACCTGTGACGTTCTCTCCGCAGCTCTGTGCAGCGCCTTCTGATCCTAGGGTGAAAATCGCTCTATAAATACAATTATTATTATAATGTATGAATGGGTGGTGGGATAGTTGTTCAAATGGCATTGAATTGTGATTTTGATTACGACCCCCCACCCCCACCCCCCCAATAATTAACAAACTTCTTTCAAATACTTTATTTTGCGTCAGAATATATTATTGTAGGATTGCTACATTATAAGTGATTAAAAACAACGTACAAAAGTAAATGTGAACTGAACGTTCTGAATCTTGTAGATGTACTGTAATAGCCTCCAACGTGTTTGGAGAAAGGATGGACGCTTGACACGGTTATCCCGAAAGAACCGCTTGGGAGCAATTATGGTCCGACATCGAGCCGTGATAAACCTATATCATTAAAATAATTCATCCTGTAACTGCAGAGTTGACGTAACCCATAACCATGACTACCACTCGTAGTCGGTTTCAAATGAAAATTTGACGCCCAATTGTACGGTCCTTGATGTGTGGTGTCACGGTCAACACGGAACGTGTTTTCATCTGAGCAGCGACTTGTAGGAGGAGGGCGACTCCCTCTCCATTTTTCTCTGCTACAAATGGAGTGAATTGGGAATTGAAGGGGCCCTGGTCGAGGGGGACCTAGAGCCGCTTTTGCCACAATCGTCAGACTTCCCATACTATTTGCTGCCCGGGCTATAAGGTTAATGGGGAACATCGCCATTAACAGATAAACTTGTCATACCATCCGTATACAATTTAAGTACACATAGAGATGAAAGAAACAGGCGACTGTTTGAGAGAGACGAGCCGGGAAACATTCCAGCATTGGAGAGAGAGACAGCTGTTGGAAAGGCGAGGGGGGCCATTCCAGTGGCGGAAAAGTGAAAACTGGTCGTGCAAGCCAGTGGCGAGAGAGAGAGAGGCGGCTAGACAGACAGCAGAGTGAGAAGGCAGTGCAGCAAGGAGGGCCGAGGTTGGTGGAAAGGGGCGGTGCTACGGCGCCGGCAGAGAGCGGAAGATCTGCGCAGGCAGTTTTCAAGAAGAGGCCACGGGACCGTGAGTACGTAAACACATTGAGTCCCTGGTTAAACCGTATGGTGTGTGTGTGTGTGCGCGCGTCCTTAGAGCGCGACGGGAGAAGGTTGGGAGTGAGCGAGTGAGCTGCGTGTGAGCGAGTGTGATCTGGACAAAGTCCCATTGGTGAGCTCCTCCGGCAGGCGAGGCTGCGGTGGCTGGGTCATGAGTCCGCATGCCCAGCCACCGCATGCCCAGCAACTCCTGTTTGGCCGAATAGAGGAGGCTAAACGGGCGCGGCACAGGCTAGAGAAGAGATGGACTGATGTGGCACAGGAGGACCTTGAGTGGACTTGCTGAAGACTGGTTTCAGCGGTGTCAAAATCGACCTCTGGAGAGCAGAATCGTGAAGGACGTTACGGGGCAGTTGGAGACAGTTGCCCTCCAACACAACGGAGGGCGGAGGAGTGACGCTCACAACAACGAGCGGAGCGCCGGGTAATTAAAACACAGCGAGTTCGTACACTAGGGAGTACAGGAGGTGTATCTAGCAGTCATTTCAGTCGGGCAACCCAGAATACCTGAGTCTGCCCCTACACCTCTTGTCACGTGGCTTCAAAGTGCACATGTTCTGGTACAGGCTCGTGGTGACGTCACCGCCACTTAATGGCGAATGTGGTTGTTGGCCGGACAGTGCCGCGAGTGGCTTGGGAGGCGAACGCGTAGTGGAGTTGCGCTCAAGGTGGCAGACGCCTCCTGTCACACGGCTTCCTGCACCACAGTGGCTTGTGCGGCAGCAGCTGCTCGTGCCTTCGAGGAGATGGTCAACCGTGGCGCCAAATGAGGTGGACTCATCGTTTATGACGATGTGGCTCGTGTCCACCACCCGCTCGTGGCTCTAGCACAGCTGTAGCACAATACCACGCGGTACTGGATAGGCATGCACAGCAATGCTCTCGTGATATTAGGTTATAATAATCATTGCATTTTTAGAGCGCTTTTCACCCGAGTGTCACAAAGCGCTGCACAGAGCTCAATACCGTTAGCAGTCATGTCATCCACCTGAGGTTGACGAAGTTGATGATACAGTGTAGTATAACGCAATTTCTGAAGCTTGCACAAACATTTTTGCGTGGTACACTTAAGTATATGGGTTTGTAATACTGACTTAGTGGGCAGCTAGGTTTATATTGCGTTATTCAGATATGAATGGCGGTTTATAGTATATAACGCAGCCTACATCTAATCTATTGTTGGGCAGTGGGCCCAAGCACCGCAGGTTGATGTTGTTTCGCTTTTATTTAAGCTGGAAGACACCGTTTGGATGTGTATTTGTTTTTACAGTTGTCCACTAGAGGGGTAAGCAAGTTACAACATCTCAGGGCCACCGACAGAAATTGTTGTTGGGACAATTAACCTAGGCAGCGAAAAGCCACGCGGACACGAGCAGAAACATGTCGCAGAACATGCAGACCGCTGTCTCCAGGTCGCCCATTCCACGTCGTTCCCGCGACGATCTTGCTGGCATTGGGTGGTCGTCCTCTCTCTCTAGGACAGGCATAGTAGGACGCGACTCACGAGCCATTATAACACCCAGGAGGTTTATTGACTGGTGCCGAGCTCGTGATACGGCACCACACGGGTTCGGGCTCAATCACCACAGCGAAACTGGCAACCCCCCCCCCCGTCTCCTTTTATTTCCCCTCTGACGTCATCATGATACCTCATCTCACAACACGCTCTTCCCCAATCCGTTTAGCCCAGGTCTCTCTATGTTTCCATCCCCCTCTTCAGCCCACGTAATGTTTACCTCCCCAGGAGGTACAATAAAACGCACTAAATGCACCAACCCGGAGACAGGGTGTTGGACTTAGGTCGTCCCCATCGTATCCCCTGGGCCCCGATGGCCGCCGACCCTCCAACGCCCATAGTCGCCGCTCCGAGGCCTCTCCTGCGTGACTCATCTCCAGAGCATTCACTCGATGTTGGATGTCCTGAAAGACGTTGCTCAGGTCTGCTGGGTTCGTTTTGGGGTCGTTGTGCTGCACTGTCGCCACTCTACCGCCAATCGACGCTGCGTCCCTCTCCTCCTCCTCCTCAGGGTCCCCGCAGGCCAGAAGTGCTCCCTTGCATTTGCGGCCTCCACCACGTCCCGCACTCTCACAAGCCAGGGCCCGGGCCTCGATCTGTGCCAGGGAAAGCTCAGGGTGCTCAACGTCCTCCTGCTACCAGTTAGTTCCCTGAAGGTACCCTAGTACTTCCAGTTTAATCAAGCCCCGAGTAAAGGACCGTTCCTCTTGTGCGGCCGCTGGTACCACTCGGTCGAACCACTCCCCAAGTGCTCATCTGAGCAGGGACCAGTCATCCTGATCTCAGCCTCCAGCCCATCCAGGAACCATGCTGCGCATCCCCACAGTTGTAAGAGGACACGCCCCGCGGTCTCCGTGTCCGACCAACCTCGCGGAGGTTATGCGCTCGCAACGTGTTGCTGGAATTCCTCCCACGACTCCGTAGCGCTGCCCCCAAACATCAGCGCGTTCGCAACCCTCTTTCTCATCCCCGGCATGGGTTCGTACCCTGCATCTGACACCAAACTGTTGCAGAACATGCGGACTGCTGTCTCCAGGTCGCCCACTCTACGTTCCCGCGATGATCGCGCTGGCGTTGGATGGTCCTCCTCTCTCTCTAGGGTAGACATACCAGGACTCAACTCATGATCCATTATAACACTCCGGAAGTTTATTGACTGGTGCTGAACTCGAAAGACAACGCACGGTCAAATCGTGATACGGCACAACACGGGTTCGGGCTCGGGCTCAATCACCACAACGAAACTGACCAACTCCCCCCCGTCCCGCTTTATCTCCCCTCTGACGTCATCATGATACCTCATTTCATGCCACACTCTTAGCCAATTCGTGTAGCCCACGTCTCTCTATGTTCCCGTCTCCCTCTTCAGCCCACGTGATGTTTACCACCTCAGGAGATACAATAAAACGCACTGTGACACCACGGCTTCGACTGCGGGCTTGTGACGGCTTACAGCGGCAACACCACGTCGAGGATCATCACCCACTCCGCGATAGATCAGCCAGCGACCACGGATGAGCAGAGACTTCTTGATTTTGATGCTTTATTGAAACCAGCAAGACACGGGCCAGAGTAGCGGCACACAACGAGCTCCTACATGGTGACGCTCCTTCTCGTTCCCCCAGGAGACTCTCCTCGTTCCCTCCAACCCCCCCGCCTATATATCTCCGCGGCTGACGTCACCCTTCTACCGTGAAAGTCCCCCACCCCCGCAGCCCGTGCTGCTGTCCGTCCCCACACGTGGCTCTTCTAGAAAGTTCTAACTGACGTCACCCCACATGGCTTTGTCCCCCCTCTACAGTAAAAGTCCCCCCTCCCCTATTCCTTAACTCTGCAGCACTAAACGCACCAACCCTCAGTCGACCTTACCCGTCACCTGGTCACCCCTGGTGACCCCTTCCACTCACAGCGCAGTGACCCTAACACTGCCTGTTCGCCCTGGCACGGGCATCGTAATGCACCTGTCCTAGCACGGCGTGAGGCTTGACACCACACATGCAAACTCCATACAGATTCCCAAGCCGGGAATGTGACCCGGGTTCTTTTTGCTCTGAGGCAGCAGCGCCACTCACAATACCACCCTTTTAACTGTCACGCTGTGACAGATAAGAAGCGCAGCTCGCGCGATTAGACGGCTGTCACTTTGCCCCCTACATGGAGGTCAATATAAAGCATTAATATTGAGCGTTCACTCGTGATCCTCGAGGGCAACCAAACTGTACCGGATAATTCAACCACAACAGCCACTCTGTGAGGTGTATGCTTTTATTCAGGAAGTGTGTTTTTACACAATCAGCATATATTTTATCTTGAACGCAAAAGCGGCAGCAGGTTTTATAAGGCATCGGACTCGTGGCTAAGTAGCTAGGATTAGTGGTAAAGTAAGTACTAACGGCTGGTTGGCTATAGTCAGCTCATTGACGCATAAATTATTGGCCTGTCCTCCCCAATGGCATTTTGTTGCTTTTAACGTTTTTTGCCGTTGTTCCTCTACTTTGTGCATGGCATAACCAAGACAGGCCCAATTAAAATACTGTCCTGCCTGCTTTTTAGATCGGTGTAAGATTGTTCTTGTAGTTTCCATTGTAGCACTAAATTAAAAACCACATAGGGCTTTTGTGTGAACTCTGCCATGTAAATGAGACCAATGAACCATATTTTTTGGACGTCAATGTTGATGGTTTTGTTTAGATATTTCTTCAGTTCCAACCACACCATGGACCTGTGCCAACTTTCAGTTCTTGTTCTTTTCAAGTTGAAGTTATTTTTTGCTCGAATGACCATTGAGGCATTGCTGATCTCCTATTTACAGCCATTCATATGACTGTAACAATTCTCTCCATATAAAATAAAAGCCATTGCGTTATCCACTAAGTGGTGTTTCTTTTTTCGACCTTTGAGGGATGATGGGCAGAGTCAACCTCCAATCAGGATTTGAAATTATAACCTTACGAATGTGAGTCGTTCGCTGCACCACTAAGCCACCTGGTTGTATTAGTATTTCTAAATCATCGTACATTTCTCTCACTCATTTACAATTATCTCTTACAATTTTAACTGCTCAGTCAAATTCGTCTCTTTGTATATGATCTGCATATATACTTTATATGTCTCTGCAGCTCTGTGCAGTGCTTTGTGACCCTCGGGTGCAAAGCGCTCGAGAAATGCAATTATTATTAATAATTATACGCCAGTCTGGGTAAAAAGAGAGAGATGTAGTCAATCGTGCTCAGATCCGAGAGGTGGCTTGATAGATACAAGCTGAGATACTATCCAGCAATGGAGCGGAAGAACTGGTCAAGTGAGCCAGCAGAGAGAGAGAGAGGCAGCTTGAGAGGGGTGAGCTGGGATACATGGGTGGCATGGTGGCGCAGTGAGTAGCACTGCTGCCTCACAGCAAGAAGATCCCGAGTTCGATTCTTGGCTCAGATGCCCTTCTGTGTGGAGTTTGCATGTCCAAATGAGTTTTTAGCAGGTATTCCGGTATCCTCCCACTGTCCAAAGACACGCTGCTGCCTAGGTTAAGTTGCCTACTGAGTAAATTGCCCCCGGTGCCCTGCAATGTACTGGCGTCACATGCTGGGCAGAGCCCCACCTTGCAACCTCTGTATGTCTGGAAAGGCTCCGGCCCCCCGCGACTCTCTACAGGATTATGCGGGTATTGATCATGATTATGATGAGCTGGGATACAGTCCTGCAGTGGAGCAGCAGAGCCGGTCGGGTAAGCAGACAGTTCAGTGGAGGTAGTGGAACGGGCGGTAATAGAACACCGACCTGCAGAGGCGATTGGAGAACAAGCCGAAAATGATTAAGCTATCAGGTCCCGGAAAAAAAAAAACTACATGGTGGTGAGGAGAGGAGAGAGAGCCATCGACACGGCTGTCCCGAGAGAGCAGCTTTTCGAAGCAATCATCATACATGGTGTCTGTCATTGTGTGCATCCTGAGAGCGCAATTGTCGGTGTGAGGTAAAGTGGTTGGGAGTACGAGCGAGCGAGTTATCCCCTGTGCGGATCTTCGCAGAGCGATTACCGTTGCATGTGTGTGAGCGAATGTGCGTCCAGAAGCTAACCCCCCCGGATCATATAACACCGTCGTACAACATGAGGGTGACCCTGCTGGGGCTCTGGTACCTCAGATAATGGAAGAACTAGCCACACCCTGTGAGTGGCTGGTGGAGATGCCACCTACAGAAGAAGTACATAAGGCAATCCAGAGCCTGAAACCAGGAAAAGCACCGGGCAGAGGTGATCTTCCAACCGAAATCCTGAGGGAAACTGGTGCTTGTCTGCAGACTGCCCTGTATGACATCATTAAAATCGTCTGGAGCACGGGAAAGGTCCCGCAAAAATGGAAGGTTGCCCTAGTGGTCCCCCTCTTTAAGAAGGGGGGCTGCACCGATTGTAATAACTACAGGGGCATCTCGCTCCTCAGTATGCTGGGAAAGGTCCTGGCAAGGATTATTCAACATCGCCTTGCTAGGCACGCTGAGGAGAGACCTGCAGAACCCCAATATGGTTTCAGGCCGGGGCGATCTTGCACAGACGCAATATTCTCTGTCCAGTTGCTACAGCAGAAATGTAAGGAATTCCAACAGAACCTGCATCTCTGCTTTATTGACCTAGTCAATGCCTACGATACCATCAGTAGGCCAGGGCTGTGGATAGTTCTTCATGCTTTCGGGATCCCTGACACCCTGCTCACCATCATTAAGGACCTTCATGAGGGTGGGCAAGCAGGTACGTGGTCGGGAGTTCACCTTGGGGTGTGACGGATGCCCACTGGCTCCTACATGATTCAACATCTTTTTTTGACCACGTAGTTCGTGGTCAAAAAAGATGTTGAACCTGGAGAATGCCACAAAGAATCGGGGTCTTACCATCAGTCCCACCAAAACAAATCACCTGTCTGGGCATTGCGCTCCATCGAATACTCCACCTCCTCAGCTCTCCATGAGTGATGGAGACAGTGAAGACGTTTTCATACCTAAGCAGTATGCTTATGGCCGGTTCCAGTTTGACAGCGGAGGTCTCGCTCTGAATCAGTCGGGCAGCGTTATCGTTTCTTCAGCTACATAATTCTGTGTGGAAGCTGCCTGGTCTGCCTCGCCATACGAAGCTTCGGATCTTTTCATGTGTGGTCATGCCCTCTCTTCTCTATGCTTGTGAAATGTGGACCCCCCTGGCAAAACATCTGCGCCGTCTTGAAACTTTCCGACTGGCCTGCATACGATCCATCCTGGGATTAACCAGGTTGAATTGTGTGAGGAGCTCATAAATTCTGGAAAGATCTGGACAAAGTCCCATTGTTGAGCTCCTTCGGCAGGTGAAGTCGCTGCGGCTGGGTCATGTAGCCCGCATGCCCAGCCACCGCATGCCCAAGCAGTTGCTATTTGGCCGGATAGAGAGGGCTTAACGGGCGCAGCACGAACTAGAGAAGACATGGACCGATGTGGCACAGTGTGACTTGGAGCTGAGTGGACTTGCTGAAGACTGGTACCAGCGGTGTCAAGATCGACCTCTGTGGAGGAGGATCGTGAAGGACGCTACGGGGCAGTTGGAGGCAATCGCCCTCCAACAGCAACGGAGGGCGGAGGAGCAACGCTCACAATAACGAGCGGAGCGTCGCTCCTCCGCCCTCTGACTAAAACACATCAAGTTGACACTGTTGGGAGCAAAGGTGGTGCATTTGCCGGTCGTCTCAGTCAGGCAACCCATAACACCTAGGTCTGTCCGTGATCTCTTGTCAGCAAGCCTTCGACACTTCATAAGTTAAATGTGCATATAGCGTGGCACAGGCGCCGTGGTGACGTCACCACCAAATGGTGGCGAATAGCGGTTGTTGTTGTCCCGAAGCTGGACAGCTTACTGCTGGTGCCTTGGAAGATGGGCACGTAGTGGAATAGCGCTCGGGAGGAAGGTCTTCCATCCTTACACTCAGCAGTCCTCTATATGTTTTATATTTTTCCAGCCATTTAATGTGCTCACACACGTGGGAGAAAACCCATGTGTATGGGAGGACAGCACTATCCTATTTAAAAAGGGGCACATTATAGTACTCCGCACTGGGCTATACCTTCATCTTCATCCGCTTGATCCGGGACCGGGTCGCGGAGGCAGCAGTCTGAGCAGTGATGCCCAGACTTCCTTCACCCCAGACACTTCCTCCAGCTCTTCCGGGGGGACCCCGAGGCGTT
>JAZEWT010000009.1:18156243-18180469 GCA_036362905.1 Mordacia mordax | reverse complement strand
GGAGCACCCCGACTTGAGGGTCATCGTCATGGAGATCCTGCAGAGCCTGGTTGATCGTCATGGCAACCGCCACAAGTTTGCAAGTGTCAGGTGAGTTGGCGGACAAAACGAGAGAGCAAAATTGACACGTGCAGACATTTGGTCAATCCATCGCTGGATAAGGGCCTTTGTATATTTCGCCGATCATGGACATTATTTGGCCTTTTAAGCCATCTTTATTCACACTCCTAGGATCTCAGAGCATGCAAAAAAATAGAGTAAACGTGTCGAGGGCTATTACCAAGTAATGGGCATATAATGATAATCGTCATATTGTGATAACATATATTTTACTGTAATGATGTAGGTTTTCACGGCTCGATGCATGATGATTGCTTCGAAAAAGCTGCTCTCTCGGGACAGCCGCGTCGATGGCTCTCTCTCCTCTCCTCGCGACGTTTCGCCTCACACGTTGGAGGCCTGAGGATGCCTCCAACGTGTGAGGCCTGAGGATGCGCCATCGACGCGGCTGTCCCGAGAGAGCAGCTTTTCGAAGCAATCATCATATATTTTACTGTATTGTGAACGTTTTAGCAGAGCAAACTCAGTGACTACGTATAAGATTACAATAGGTTTTACCGTATCTGGCGATTATGCAGGTGTTAAGATCTTAGCACCTGCATAATTGCCAGGCTATAAAGCATTGATACTGCATTGTCTGGAGCTGACAGCCTTTTGGCAGCGACTGACACTGGCAAATAGGCTCAAAAGAAAGCCACTGCCAGGTGAAGGTCGGTCAGTTGAAGGACAATGCATAGGTTATCAAAGCTACCTGTTTGCATACTTTGCCACTAGTATGTGTGGCTTTTGCAAACTGGACACATTGTAAAATGTGTCTATTTTGGTGTTTGGGATTTTAACACCTGCATAATTGCCTGGCAATTATGCAGGTGTTAAGATCTTAACACCTGCATAATCGCCAGATACGGTAAAACCTATTGTAATCTTATATTTGTATACTGGCAAAAAAGTACCCATAGCGTTATCAGTGACTACGTGTTGACATGACCCAGCAGTAGCGCATTTAACGCTTATCACAGAGGATTACGGTTTGAGCCCAGCAGGCTGCCCTAGTTAATACTGCGAGTTTTTTAGCTATAAAGTGGACATGCTCTGCTTCACGGTGAACATTAAAAGATTCCATGAAAATATTTGGAAGAGAGTAGACCGTGTGTGTCTGAGTCATGTTCCAAATTCGCCGAGTTTGATAGCAACTCGTTAATGCCAGCTGATATTGGTAAGCACATCACAATGTCACTCCTTTCTGACAGACCAATGCCTGCTCGCTGGCCAATTCTGCATGCACTTCACACCTTGCAGAGTCACTTGTTACTGGGAGTCCCCTGCTTCAGTGCACCTTGAGAACCAGGGCAAGGGGTAGTTAATAAACGACGACGATGATAATGGTTTAATAATAAATTAATATTACAATTGAGAACGTGCAGCACAGTATTCATTTACTGTCAAAGGTATTTGTTCAAAGAAAGACCAACTCAGAGGCACATCGAGGAAGCCGCAGCGAGGTGGGGGAAGGCAGTCACAGCCGTTAGCCGTGCCAACATTTGCCAGACAATGCTTTCTAAATATTATGATATTAGTTATGGGAGGAAAACAGAGAATCTGGAGAAAACCCATGTAGAACAGGGGGAGAACACACACTCCACGTTGAGAGGTTCCTGAGGCAGGAATCACGCAGGACTTTCTTTCTGTGAGGCATGGGTGTTACCGCTGCATAGACAGCCTGATGTATTGCACTGCATGCTGCCACTACAGCATCTGGCCCGACATCGCAGTTCTGAACCTGAAGATGGAGAAGTGTTCCCGCCAGGACATGCTCTTCATGAAGAAGGTGAGGCGGGCACAATGGGGGATTGGTCCGAGCGGACTTGGCACGTCGCTCAGGGGTACAAAGGGGCGCGAGACATACAGTACCGGCATGACTGTGAGGTGGCCAGGAGGTTGTAGTCCAGTAGATTTAGGCTTTGAGAGGTTTTAGGGGACTAGTACTTGAATGTGCCAGCGAAGAAGCCACATCACGATGAATGGACCTATCGATTAAAATCTGTTGTTAGGCTGACAATACTCGCATGATTACACTTGCAATTTTTGATGTGCCATTTGTCATTGGTTCGTCAAAAATCCTGCAGCTGCTAATAATTCTACGTGCACCCAATGCTCAAAAATAAATAATATTTTGACTGCAATCGTGATCCTGACTTGTGACAATTCATTTAATGGCTGGGGATGTCTCATCTCATCTCATTATCTGAAACCGCTTAATCCTATATAGGGTCACGGTGAAGCCGGAGCCTATCCCAGAAACATAGGGCGTAAGGCAGGAATACACCCGACGACGGGACGCCGGTCCATCGCCGGGCATTGCGGGACAATTTTAGTCTGCGAGCCAATCAACCTATCCAGGAGCATGCTTTTGGACTGTGGGAGGAAACCGGAGTACCCGGCGAAAACCCACGCGGACACGGGGAGAGCATGCAAACTCCACACAGAAAGGCACCGGAGCCGAGAGACTCGAACCCGGGACCTTCTTGCTGTGAGGCGTCAGCGCTAACCACTGCGCCACCGCGCCGCCCGGCTGGGGATGTGCATATTTTCAATCCTCACAGTGCACCCTCTGACAGCGAATGCATTCAACATGACTGAAATCGTGATGCTGAATTGTGACGATTCATTAAATGGCTGGATATTTGCATCCGTTCAATCAATCAAAATCAGTCACCGTGCACCAGCTGACATCGTATTCATTGAACATATGCACAATCGCTGACCCTGCTTGGCCCCGAGCTTTATTCACGAGGCGTATAACGATGTTTCCACTACTTGACACGGCAATAGCCAATGGAAAACTATCCATACCTTAACCACCGCGTGATTGTCCGGCTCCCAGTGCTAACGGAGGCGTGACACGAGGTTATTGTTCAGTGCCAGCCAGTGCTCGTGCTTCATTGCCCTGCGTTCCCTGCTTTGCCCCTTGTCTCTGTCATGCCTGTTCGCTGCGCCGTGTCCCCACCGTGCCGCACTGCAGCACAGCCAGCAGCTGTACCGGTACCTTTACCTGGCGAGCCAACGGGACGACAACTCGCAGAGGAACTTCCGCGCACTCTTTGGGACTCTGGCCGTGCTGAGCGTGGAGCTGGCCGGCGAGGAGGTGGTGGTCGACCTCGTTCGATTGGCTCTTGCCATGCAGGTGCGGCCCGACGACCACATTCGCGAGGCCCCTCGCCCTTCACTATTTTGGTCAGACCGCCGAACCTTGGCTAAGCAGCTAAAAAAATAAACAATTGGAATATCGGCACAGGTGGTGAGATGGATGCGCGGCATTTCATATCAGGGCAGGATGGACAATGCAGAAGCCTGGAAGCAAATGTGCAGCCAAGTGTTATAGATGTGATTCGGAAATAATGGCCGTGCAGGGTGGGACATGCCTAGAGTATGGGTAAACGGCGACTGCAGCGGTGGGCACCGGAATAGTTGCCATGAGTGTTGGCCCAAAGGGAACACCTAAGCACAGATAATAGGATACTGTCAGGGCAGATCTAGGAGGTCGTATATCTACTGTGCAGCAGTTGAGGGATCTGGCGGATGGTCGAAAGCATTGGCGAGGCAGTACCAGCAGCTCAGGCCACGATGATCTGTTTCCCCTTGTTCCACGTGAGTTAGTCTCTCCACATGTCTATCGACTCTGTACGCATGGTTGTCCCCGTGTCCACGTGTGGGAGAGCAGGAGGCAGCTGTGCAGGGTGAGGACGGGGCGCCCGTGGTCACGCGTTGCTCCGTGCTGGCACTCGTGGTCGCCTACTGCAGTCTCCTGAGCCAGCTCACCGCCGTGCCCGCCTTCTGCCAGCACGTCACGCAGGTGCGCATGCACACACACGCGACGATCCTCTGCGTTATTATTATAGCTCAGCGGTAAGTCGAAAAACAATCCTGATATTGAGATTCTTCGTCAAGAGATGCTCTTTCGGGATATCTGTGTCGAGCGTTCCTCTTGTCTCCTTCACGTTTCACCACCCACATTTGTGGCATCGTCAGAAGCCTAAAAAAGCTCAGAAATGTGATGATGCCTCAAACCGGATAGGCTGAACATCGAAAGGAGGCAATGAGAACGCTTTACACAGCTGTTTTGAAAACATCTATTAAGTGCAATCCTCATAAATCAAGCCATGAAAACCTACATCAATATATTTCTGAGATTAACCGATTGGCTACAAGTACAACAATAAATTAGCAACTGTCACACGGAATCTGTTTTCCTCACAGGTGGTTGACAGCAGAAGCAAGAAGGCTCCATTTCTGCTCCCTGCGCATGTGTTCACTGAGAATCCCAGGTGAGGTGGGGCTGGACGGTGATCTCGTACAGTACGCAATGCTCTACCGTGCAGCGGGGGTAGCTGCAGGATATATGAATGCATACGGTTTAGGGATTACAATACGTCTTGGAGAAAAGACACATCTATAAATTGGTGCCACTTTGTAAAAAAAGTGTATTTTTTTTACATCTTCCCGAAGATTATTATGTAGTTGTTGCTTGTAGAAGATTATTTTGTAGTTGCTGCTTGTAGAAGATTATTATGTAGTTGCTGCTTGTAGAAGATTATTATGTAGTTGTTGCTAGTAGAAGATTATTTTGTAGTTGCTGCTTGTAGAAGATTATTATGTAGTTGCTGCTTGTAGAAGATTATTTTGTAGTTGCTGCTTGTAGAAGATTATTTTGTAGTTGTTGCTTGTAGAAGATTATTATGTAGTTGCTGCTTGTAGAAGATTATTATGTAGTTGCTGCTTGTAGAAGATTATTTTGTAGTTGTTGCTTGTAGAAGATTATTATGTAATTGCTGCTTGTAGAAGATTATTATGTAGTTGCTGCTTGTAGAAGATTATTATGTAGTTGCTGCTTGTGGAAGATTATTTTGTAGTTGCTGCTTGTAGAAGATTATTTTGTAGTTGCTGCTTGTAGAAGATTATTATGTAGTTGCTGCTTGCAGATTATTATGTAGTTGCTGCTTGTAGAAGATTATTATGTAGTTGCTGCTTGTAGAAGATTATTATGTAGTTGCTGCTTGTAGAAGATTATTACGTAGTTGCTGCTTGTAGAAGGTTATTATGTAGTTGCTGCTTGTAGAAGATTATTTTGTAGTTGCTGCTTGTAGAAGATTATTACGTAGTTGCTGCTTGTAGAAGATTATTACGTAGTTGCTGCTTGTAGAAGGTTATTATGTAGTTGCTGCTTGTAGAAGATTATTTTGCATGGCTGATGGTGTCCTCCAGGTGTTCAGTTGTTGCTATGCGGGACCATCTTCCGCAAGAGATAGAACTACATTAAAACACATTTTACAGCAGACAGTGCATGCTCTGGATATAAGATGCATCCACAACTCTTTATTTATGGTGCTGGGGAAAAAGTGTAAGTCTTATAATCCAGAAAATGGGGGAGATGTAGTGTTAGTAACACATTAGAGGCACGTGATGCCTCCAGTGTGGGAGGCGAAATGTTGCAAAGTGGAGTGGAAAAACACTGAACACAGCTACCCTGAAAGAGCAGCTGTTCAGAGCAGTTCTCGACAGCAGTTCTCACTCATCGAGCCGTGAAAACATACATCAATATATGAACATATAACTACTGTGCAGCACACACGTGTGCAGAACGGTTCACACGCCACGTAGAGCACAGTCTACTAGCCGTTGTCTTTGGCGATGTCAGCCTGAGCAGAGCTTCGCTCTTCCCGAATATTCAAGCTCCACCAATGATCGTTCTGTTCACAGGCCGGTCGATCCCAGATTACAAGAAAATATAACAAAACTATTTAGGGTTACAGGTTTCTAATGAAATTGTTTAATCCGTTTTCCTGATGGTTTTTTTTTCGTAGCTTGCCACGAACCTTGGACCGGGTCGATTCTGAGTTGCTACTGCTGTCGGCGAAGATCGGAGAGGCTCTGGGCGGGAGCGGCTACAGTGTGGAGCGGCTCACAGTGCCTTATGTGCCACAGCTCGCCGGTTAGACGCAGATGGCTACGGTGCAGAGACTGTAGTCGTCCCCCCCCCCCTCGTAGGCTGTTAAATGGCATTTTGATGCAAGTGCTGATAGCGAGCGTCCGATGAAGGCCGTTAGGAGTGTGCGGTTGTGGTTAGCATCACGCCCGGCCACCTTTGTCTCCCCAGTGCTCCACATGTACGAATACTCGTACACATGCTGCTTTGTACACACACGTTTACTCACTTGTTCACATATATTTGTACATGTACACACACATGCTATATCCAGCCATATAAA
The DNA here is from genome assembly GCA_036362905.1 of Mordacia mordax. Lineage (NCBI taxonomy): Eukaryota > Metazoa > Chordata > Hyperoartia > Petromyzontiformes > Petromyzontidae > Mordacia > Mordacia mordax. Next base: position 18,174,143 of record JAZEWT010000009.1, on the reverse strand, counting down.
CATACATATGGACATTCACACGTAATATTTTGCAATGCAATCTTTCATCCACCTTGTTCTCAATGAAGTCTATGTAAACATCGAACAATTTCTTCAACCCTGCATTTCATCCACTACAGCTGCCAGCCCAAGAGTTAATGAGCCAAAGCAAAAGTTAGATACCACTTAAAATAGCAAAAGTTTTTCAGTATGATTCATTAATGTGGCTAATACGAGTCAACTATTGGAAAACCTTCTGATTTTAAAGTGGTTATTACATAATTCACTTATCAGCAAAAAAATCCATCGGTGCTACTAACGTTATGCCGCCTCAGGTGCTGCCAGCAAGTGCAATACCTGGTCCCCACTCAGGGGCTCTAGCCTGGAGACACATTTGTCAAACACAAGACTTTGATGCCTTTTCTTCTCTTAACCCTGTGCTCACCGTGTCTTCCCGCTCCGAATGCGATCGTTGTGTCTTCTTCCGTTCGGGCCTTTGGTTTAATCACCATCTGAGTCAGAACCAAGGAGACTCCTCAGGCAATCAGTAGGTCACCTTTAGGTATAAGCTGTAGCTCATGCATCTGTGGTGCAGCACTTGGCTCACAGTTACTTCTTACTCAGCCCCATCCTGTTATCCTGAATCCACTTTGTAGAGTGCAAAGATCACAGGTGAAGGCACAAGAAGGGCTTAAAATAGCTTACATTTCTTACCAGTACAGTCGTATCACAAGCCACCTTCCCACCTGTACCGTTCGGAACGATTTAGCAGTTTTTTTACCGGTATGCTGCACTAGACCGTACCTACTTACTTTTACCGCTGGGCGCAAGTGTATAATGATTAGCTCTCCTCACCCCTAACAGAAGGGCCTTTACTTGAAGGAGCTGTATATAGCCACTTTATAAGCTATTTGGCCTAATCTTATATGCTAGCCAGATATATGCTAGAAGTGTGGTGGGCTTACCAACACTGTAGCTCACCTCACGTGACCGACTGATGGACTGTCGTTCTTATACTCCATTTGTACTGCTGGATCGATCGACAGAGGTGGCTGGGACATGAGAAAACGTGCACATGTTTACTGCCACACGGGGTGCTCAATGAATGGGTAGTGAATTTTTATATCGTGAGCCATGACCCTTATTCAGTCCAGATCAGTATGTAGAAAGAAAGATTGTTTGATCCCATTGAGAAAAAATATTGGCTGAGTTAGAAGCATAAGTCATCTTCTGCCCCATTTGATGAAACTGCCAATTTACGTGAAAGATTGTTAAAATGCTGATGGTCGTTTAAGCTCTTTGGTTCTTCAGAGGTTTGTCGTTTATCAAACAATTGTTTACTGTTAGCTAAAGAAAAATATAATAACTTCAAAATCTCATGAGCCTCAAGGCCTCAGTTATTAACGGTTACAATGACCCTCTCTCAAGTGGTGCATTTGAGCTGAACCAGCATTGAGCACTCACAGTGGGAATGATTTCTGTGCGAAGCCAAAACCAAACTGTTCTACGCTGACTTCACTTGACATTTGAAATTGGTTTGGGGCCAAGCAAGGCCAGGGCCAATGACACATTAATTCCGTGCAACTTTAAAACAATTCAAATATGGCGTCGTTGTGTTACCTGCACGCATCTCGACGTGCTTGTTACGTGTGACCTGAGTGGCACGTTCACATCATGGCTCGGGTGCTGCAGTGGAAAAACAATCTGCCTGTACAGTGGAAAAGCGGTAATGGTGGGTTTTCATTCAACCATCACTGTTTAAACAAAATCACGCCAGGAGTTTCACATTTTTACATTCTTGTGAAGAAAATTGGAGGTAAAATGTAGTACGCAGTTTGCTTTGCATAAAATAATGCAGAAAACCTCCATAAACTTCAACTGGTCCAGAATTCAGCTGCCCGTATCATTACTCGTACCCCGTCCGTCCACCACATCACTCCTGTCCTCCAACAGCTCCACTGGCTCCCGGTTCAGTTCCGCATTCAATTCAAAGTCCTTCTGTTAACATTCAAGGCCATCCACAACCTCGCCCCCCCATATCTGTCCGACCTCCTCCATGTTTCCGCTCCCTCCCGCTCCCTCAGATCCTCCTCCTCCTTACACCTGTCTGTCCCCTCTGCCCGTCTCACCACCATGGGGAGCAGAGCATTCAGCCGCTCTGCTCCCCGTCTCTGGAATTCATTACCACCCGAACTCAGAAATGTCGATTCATTCCCTCATTTCAAATCACAACTCAAAACACATCTGTTTAAAACTGCCTATTCTATCTGATGCCGATTGCTCTGTCACTTTGAATTGTTTTTATATGAATAGTTTTTATATTTATATATTATTTTTATTGTTGCTTCTTTTTAATGTGTTTTTAATTGTGTACTCTGTACGGTGTCCTTGAGTGCCAAGAAAGGCGCCTTTAAATAAAATGTATTATTATTATTAATTACTCTTAAGAGAGTTGCTTTAGAGTAATTATCATTCATCGAGCCATGAAAACCAACACATACAAACCTGTCGTTGTTTTTAACGAATTTGATGCAGTGATACAGACCAGACAGTACTGCTTAATAGGTGTCAATACAGTGCATTGTATTCGTTTCGTGAAGGCCTTGTGAAACAGATTCACAGAAATGTGACTGAGCGTTGAGCGGACTCCCCTCCAGTAGCGTGCAGTGAATGTCACTCCTTAGTGCTGATAACCAATCGGAGAGAGTGGTTTCTGTTCGACGGCCAACACAGTGCGGTGTAGTGAGCGATTGTGTATCGCTCGTAGAGCTCAGTGACATCACACGAATGCCACTTCTCTTCTGATTGTCATAAGCAATGCCTGTATATCGCATGTGTGCCATTGTTGAAGTCGTGTTGAGAGAGGGAGATGTCATTTCCTTGAATTTGTTCAATCAGCAAGAGTCTTAGATGATGTTATTGAACGTCTCTAGAAGGTGACAAAACTGTTTCAATACGTGTCACTTCAGTTACCCTTCGCTAAATGGAACCCCGTCATGCTCAGTGAAGAGTGGGTCGCAAAGTGCGAGTCATTCTATATGTTTAGAAATGTTGCCCCATACGTAACCATTGGTGACCAGACTGAGACCGTGAAGCACTCAACAACGTGCAGTGTTGATGCAATACCTTAAACATGGCTATTGTAAGCCTCAAAGTTAGATGAATCTATAAGCTGTGACCCAGAATGTATGATCTCTTCTGTGTTTGCTCAGTGATTTGACACGGTCATTGAGTCACTTTGTGCCTGAGTCAATTTGCCCCCCACCCTCTCTTTCCAGATGAGGACCGTCTGTCAAAGCGTAAAAGCACAGTGGACACCATCTCCATCCAGGTGGAGGAGGAGGCAAAGGGGAGCCCCAACCATGGGCAGGTAAACCTACTCAGACAACATAGACAGACAGGTTGATGGACACAGCATGGCTGATAAATTGATGGAAAGATAGACCAACAGGTGAATACATAGACAGCTAGATAGGTAGTTATACAGGTAGATGAAAAGATATAGTGTGGCTGACAGATGACAAATACAAACCAGTATTAGAGTTGCCACCTGTGCAGGACTTCTCTGGGTAGTCCTCTCTTTGCGATGGCAGCTCTTGGAAATCATTAGGTCGACTTAAAATGTTGAACATTAAAAGTCGTGGTTTTTGTCAAATACTTGTAGCTCTCTCCGCTTCTTTGACTGTGTGACATTCTTCCACTGGTTGTTGTGGCTCCGAGGTGGCAGCCCTGATAGCAATAATGGCCTGGCTTCCATCACCTCTTTCCTGCCGTTGCAGAAAACTCCAGCGGAGGAGATCACCTTTGAGAGCCTAAAAAAGGCGATCGGTGAGCAGCTCACGTGCGGCACCATTATTGCTGATTCAAACCAGATGCATCCTAAGTAATACAGACATTAATCATGCATTACGCATTCATATAACAGGCAGATCTACAAAGGTCCCAACGATGGGCAGCAGTGCTACATTTCAAGCTTTTTAAACACGGCATTGCTATTTGTACTTTTTCTTTGGCATTCAGTGGTCCAACTCACCCTTAAATGAGTACCTGAGGTGAGAAAAGTGCCTGGGCTTAGTACGGGCCACTGTACATTCTTTTGCTTGCAGACTGATAGCTGCTCGCTCGCAGCACTTGTCCCAGCAGCTTGTGTCGGCCACACCGTGGATCATTGTGCATGTGTGTAGTGGACAGCGCGAGCCGGGACGAGCTCGAGAGGGAGCGGCGGCGCCAGGTGATGGAGCGCTTTCAGAAAGCTCCGTTTGAAGAGATCGCAGCGCAGTGCGAAGCCAGAGTGAGGAGCGCGCACCGGCAGCACTCACCCGAACCACTATATGCTCACACGCTCATCTACACGCTAACCCCCACACACTAGGGTGTTCATCTCCACACTCATCTGAACAGCTTCGTCCACCATTCCCAGCTGGTGGGTTGTGACCCAGCAGGGGTCCATGAGAGACGTCTGGTGGTCTATTGTGACTAGACCCAAGTGTGCCTTAAGGTGCAAACGCACTCACCTGTGCACCTACAGAGTTATGTGTTCACCTACAAGTCCACCTGTACACCTTAAAACCCTGCATGCTCACCTACAGCTCTCACCTACATGGTCATCTACAAAGTAGCATATCAACATTCTCACCTGCACACCTCCTCAATCACCTGCATGCTCACTCACCTGCACAGCTTCTCATGCGTACACCTTCACCATTACATCTACATCTGGTCACCTGCACACTCACCTTCACCTCGCTCACCTGCCCATTCACTCACCTGAACACTCTCTCACTTGTTTACTCATTCACCTGTACATTTACTCACTGGCACATTCACATGCACATCTATGACTTTGCACCAATCACCTGAGGCTTACACACGTGATATGTTTTGTCTGTCTCCATCTCCCCCCTACACTCCCTACACCCAGGCCAATCTCCTCCAAAACAAGTTGAATCAGATCTTCGAAATGACCATACGGTAAAGCCATACCATACGGGAAGGCCATACGCACACGCTGATGAGGGGACTCCAGCTAATATCGTTGGCATACATTTGTGAAACTTGTCTTTTAAAAACAACAGGAAGCACACTAGATATATATTTTTAAGTTTTGCTGGCTGTCGTGCAAGTAGTGCTTGGTAAAGACACCACCTTGTGCATCTGCATGAAGATGTCACCCATATGCCACAGTGTTGGAGGTGGTTTGTGTCATGCTGACATCATCGCTCCCAACCACCCACTTTTCACCTTCGCACAGTGCTATTTAGACTGCTGAGTTTGTGTGCATACCTGTAAATATGTGTGTCTATATGAGTGTTGTGGGGAGCGGTGGCTAAGCGGTTAGCATGTTGGGCTTCAAACACGGTGACCCAAGTTCGAATCCCGCTCACGCCCAACAACTGACGATTTTCTGAACCGGTCGCGGGCCTCCGCTAGGTTGACTCAGTTTCAAATGCGTACACAGTGCAGAGTTAAAACATCAGCTCTGGGTAGACAAAGGTGGCCAGACATAGTGCTGGCCACCCACTACCTCGTATGCCGTGCCAACCTTCATGGGCATGGTGGCGGAGTCGTAACATCTGTGCTTCACAACAAAAAAGTCCTGCCTGAGGCAGTTTGATTCCTGCCTCGAGCCCCTCTCTCTGTGGTGTCGATGTATTCTCCCCCTGTTATGCGTGGGTTTCCTCAGGGTTCTCCAGTTTCCTTCCACAAACTAAAAACACTCAAATTTATTGACTGATAACACAATATACAGGGCACAGCGACTGGAAAATGTTGGTGCCAGCTGCCTGCATGGCTACCTTCCCCCCCTCCCCTCCTCTGTGTTATTGGCTCACGCCTCTTTAGTCGTATCTCGTACATGACCAGGCGTGGAATTTTCCCGCGTTACGAATTTTATTTTCATTATCATACATGCTACTCGCTAACAGCGCTTTTTCCAATAGTCTGTTAAGGCTACACGAGGGATTGTTGTCTGTGTGTGTGTGCAGGCCTCCGCCCAGCCCATCCGGCTCGGGCAGCGTGGGTGCCCACGGCCCTGCGTCTCGTCGCTCCGTGCCCGTCTACGAGATGTCACTGCCCGACCTCTGCGTCTACTGAAGCTGGAGGTTCTGCTCACCTTGGTCCCTGCCGTCCCCCCCCTCCCCCATGGTACAGTGTAGTTTATGTGCAGTCGTCGGCGCTGAAGCGTCTCGACGATGACGTCAATGCCGCTGTTAAACCATCTTGTCGTCGCCGTTTTTCCCCCCCCAAGGATTGAGTTGACGCATCTTCATAATCCTTCTCGCTACCATCACCCCTCCGCCCCTCGTTAACACCAGTAGCAGCACACGGTGAGAAGTCATCAGTTGGTATTCTATGGTTATACTAGCCTCGGTCATATGAATGGAATTTCCATTGCTCAGTCGCAATCACCAGATTAGGTGAGCAGCGCTCACTTTCGTTTTGACCAGGGAGACCCATTGATGTAACTGAGTGAATAGTGCTTCCTTTCACAGCTGATGTTACCAAATCTGCTGCTGGTAGCTTCAACTGTTGACTTCCTTGATTCGTTTGATTGTCATGGCTGTTCGGGCTGCTGTTTGCAGTGAGCTCAAATGAAATGCTTTGTTTTAATTTCATTTTGTTAGACTTCATTTAGTGTTTGTCCATTCTTTGAGTGGTGTTCGATGTGTGTGTAAACCACACTTGTTTTAAATATTCATGTTCTTTTATTGAATCTAGGGTTTTATTTCTTGGACACTTGTGTTGTTCCATGGTCAAATTTCTTAATCTCGCTGCACCTCCAGTATTTTAGGCTATGGTGGCTCGTGACGATGCTATTCAGCATTCTTCCTACGTCGCACGTGGGCGCCCCTCCATCGTCACGGTCACGTTATTCCTTGGGGCACGTAGCTCGCTAGGGGCAAGCTACATGCCCCCCTTGGAGACCTGTAGCCCACAGTGTAGAGATAAGCGCCACACCGTGGCCCCGTCACTCGAAGGTGGCGGAATTTCTCCAAATGCTTTCTTTGTCTTCAGTCAACCCCGGTGTTTGTAGCACAATACTGTAGACCGGTGACCGTGATATTGCTGTGAATATGTCTGACTTAGCCAAGCCTGCAAGGTTTTGTAGATATTGTGGGTTTTGCCCCTCGCCAAAATCCTGTGCTTTCTAAATATTTGTCATTTTAGCGATGTGTGTTGTCGGATATATTCGCACGCTAAAGTAACATATCACTCATGCATCATCATCAGCATTATCGCTATCAGTGGCAGTGACTTGGGATGCTTTCTCCCCAGACACAGCGCACAACTTTGTACCGACGTGTTTGCGAGACGTTTGGTAAAATTGTATTCTTGAAGTGAAGAAGAAGAAAATCCATTATAGTAGTATTTATTTTTACCATGTGAAAACATAAATGTAGATTATATTCAAAAGTGTATAATTTTTTTATGAAACTGAACATACTGAACTCACGTCTGCTCAACGTGGGCTGATCTTTCCACGTTTATCGTTCGTTTGACCACACAACTAGTGCACTCAGAAAAACCTCGGAGGATTAGAATGCAAAAGTATGACTACAAACCACATTTTTCGATAATGTAAATGTAACATGCGCCTTTAACGTGGATTCTGGGCATTATATTCAATAAACAATTAACAGTCTATATCGTCACACACAAATTAAAACAACATTCATGTCTAGTACGCTCACAGAAATATCGATATTCCTGATGTAGCCAAAATTCACCACGAACACAATGGTGACTTTAACATAGCCTGTCGTCTAGGACTGGGAACGAAGGGTCCGTGGATCACAAGGCACGCTGTGAACCCCCTACCCGTATGCGTCGAGGGGCCATAACCTGGTTCACCAGGAAGAGGCGGTATAGCAAACATGTGGATTGCACCTCCACCGTCTGCATGGGATAAAGTGTTGGCCCCATGCATCTGTGGGATTATTCCAGGTACATGGGTTTCCTTCCACGTGTATATGCTCATTAATTGGCTGATAACACTTTAATATATAGATGACTGCAGAGTTTGCGGGTGGAGATTTGGCACTGGCTCATCAACTGGCTGCCTTCCAGCTCATCTCTGCTCCCTCGTTGAGGGTGGTTCTCGTCGAGAGTATGTGAATACTGTGCGGCACATTACAAGTTAATTCGTTCATTATTAATACCCACTTAATCCTGTGCAGGATCACCGNGGCGCCGGCTCCTGAAGCCGGCGTCTGGTGGCCATCCCTACAGTAGCGCTCTCCTGTTAGTACCCACACCCGTGCTTAGGGCAACCCTATCTCTGGGCGACATGCAGTATCACGCTCACTCTCACCCGGGCGCAAACACCTTACTCCGCGCTCTTAAACGCCTTGATCACACCACGCTCACCCACGCAACGCTTCGATACAAATACCGGATAGCTGGGTCGAGTTGAAGAACTTTTACTGCTGCAGACAGGCGCGTCGCGGCGACTTCACTCTTCCCCAGCAGCCTGATCTGCCCAACAGTCCTCCCTCCTTGCTACCAAAAGAACTCGCCCCGCCTTGCTCCGCGCCTGCTTAACACCCCACCGTCCCTCCCTTGTCTGCAAGCGTGGGCTCCCTCTACCAACCAATCTCCGCCGTTGTAAACAACCGGCGCCAACAGGTCTAGGAAATCGGCCAATCCCATGGCGAAGCCTGACCGTTACACGGCAGAATTATGCTGCACTGTCCTCTGAAGACGCCGCCCCCCCCTCTACCAACCAATCTTCGCCGTTGTAAACAACCGGCGCCAGTATGTCTGGGAATGGGCAATCCCATGGCGACGCCTAGCCGTTACAAGGAAGGAATATGTCGCACTGTCCCCCGAAAACTCCGCCCAACTTGCCAATGCCCCGCCTAGGCCTACTGTACTCACCCACCGGCCTACAAGCTCCGCGCCCACAAATGTCTGCAGCTTTCTATCCGGGGTAGCGATGCTCTCCCTGGCAGAACTGGTAGGTGGAACCCGGCGCCCCCTAGGCCAAATTCCAGTTGACGAAGGAACCACCAACCAACCTGTTCAACCAACAGGGTCTATGGACAAAACCTCCATCGCTGGGGCCGAGTTCCACCGTCGTTCTGCTACCCCCCGAACCCCGTGTTGTGCGAACACTCCATCAGTGTGAAACAGTATGCTGTTGTCAAATGTCTGCCCGAACAACGGATGCGCGCAGGCATCAGGCAAGTGGTGTGCAGGAATGATGATTGCGTGAGTGACCTGTGACACAACATACTTTCAATGGGGGAGGTCACAGGGGCGGACATAACGAAAACACAGCCAGCGTCCCTGGTGGTTCTGAGGCCCATAAAGTGGGCCTCCACAGTGGGATACTCAGGATGTGACACCAGTACACCGCAGGGCACATTTTTTTGGGGCAATTTACTCAGTTGGCCAATTAATCTAGGCAGCAGCGCGTATATAGACGGTGGGAGGAAACCGGAATACCTGGCAAAAAACTCACACAGGCACGGGGAGAATACGCACACTCCACTTTGAAAGACACCCGAGCCGAGAATCGAACCCGACGGCTTCTTGCTGTGAAGCAACAGTGCTACCCACTGCGCTACCGTGCCACCCACATTAAAAGTTGACGTTATTATTAAGCCCTGTGTAACTAGAGCTGTGACAATGAAGTGAAGCTGATTGAATAAGGAATGTATTTAGCTTCTTTTTCGTCGATTCTCCGGCCCCTGTAAAGAAACGTGGCTGCCCCATATCCTGCTCCCAAAATCAGCAAACTCCCGTTACAAGTCACACCCACGACTAATGTAGTCCGTGATGTCACTAAACCCCACCCATCACCTCCCATCCTGTGACGCATGTGAAAACAGCGGTGAATTTTTTTCCAAAAATACTTAATCGGTATATAAATCAGATTACAACAGGTTTTACCGTATCTGGCGATTATGCAGGTGTTAAGATCTTAATCTTATATATGTATACTGGCAAAAAAGTACCCATAGCGTTAACAGCCCCACCTAAGCTATAAAGCATTGATACTGCATTGTCCTGCGCTGACTGCCTTTTGGCAGCGACTGACACCGGCAAATGGGCTCAAAAGGAAGCCACTGCCAGGTGAAGGTCTGTCATTTGAAGGACAATGCATAGGTTATCAAAGCTACCTGTTTGCATACTTTGCCACAAGTATGTGTGGCTTTTGCAAACTGGACGCATTGCAAAATGTGTCTATTTTGGTGTTTGGGATCTTAACACCTGCATAATCGCCAGATACGGTAAAACCTGTTGTAATCTTATATATGTATGCTGGCAAAAAAGTACCCATAGCGGTATATGAATCACTTCAACATCAGATATCCCAGCTGTATTTATATCATCAAACAACTAGCCACCCTCTGCTGATGAGATTCATATAAAGTTTGACTGCCTAAACAAGTGCTCATGCAAAACATAGCTGCAGAAGTGTGATCGATCAACTTGTTGTTTTATTATTGCACTGTTATGCAAACCCTTGTTTATTTGTTATTTTTCTCAAATAATCGTTGGTATCTAGGCAGAAAATATCCGTTCAAACCTCTACGAGATCTTGGCTCTCTGGGACTCAAATCCAGAATCCCAAGAGTACTTGGCTCAGTGCCCCAACAAACATGTCCACCTCCATAATTAGGCCGATCGGTGAACGTGGAAAGATAAGGCTAATGTGTACCCATAATCCCATGGGCGGATACTCTCTTCCCTCCCGTCATCTCTGTTCATGTCATGTAGGTACATACATTGCATACCGGCATGTTGTGTCTCAAATTAGAGTTGTTAGTAACGATTAGTCGTTTGTTACCCGTGTTTGAAAGGACAGTCGCCTTAGTCTTTATGGCTGAAGATGTAATTTGTGAAGTGACTTGAATGCCCTTGTTGCTGTTAATCCGCTCGTGTGTGTGTGTGTGTGAATTGCTAACCTCGGATAGTGGACGCCTAGGCTTGGGCACATGTGCTGTTGATGCCCCTGTGTGTATGTGGTGCCTGCGCGTATGTGCGTGTAAGAGTGTTTCTTGTGCAATAAAACGCGGTGGAACGATTTCTGCCTGTTACCACGTGACGCACACTGCTACCCACTGTTTAATGTCACCGTTACAACGCACACGATCAAGATATCATCACGGCCAGTGCCGTTTGTGACACCACAGCCTCGTCACTTTTATCCTAGATCCTGTAGCTATTGCAAGGTGGACATGCAGCCGCCAAGCTTGCTCTTCAGCCAAACATTTAATTGTTATTCACCGCGGTTATTTCAGGTCCACTTTTGAATGCGATACACACATTGTATTACTAAGAAGTGAAAAGTAATTAAAATTAACATTTTACTTTTGGTACAGAACTGGCAGTATTACATTTGGTGAGGCTGTGGCTTTCAATTACCACATTACCTGCAGAACGTGTTATAGTGTTACAGTGTTACATTTCAACAATTAGAAAGCTTGTATATATTTTTTTTGAGAGGGCTCCTAAAGGCCCAGTGCAACCCTCTCAGCCTCTGCGTTGCTGTCCCTGATGGAACACGAGGAGATAGTGCTGTCAGCGCTAAGCCCAGACACTCTTGTCTCCCTTATTAATGCACCTCACTACAAATCATCTGCATGGGTTCATTTCCCAGAAATGGACAATATCGGTCATGAATAATATTTTAAGCTGTTTTAAGGCCTCCTTTAGATCAACTTAGCCTTGAAAGCGTACCCGGTGAAGTGCGTTAACATCGGCACTGTGAAGATGCATGCTAAACAATGAGTAGACCCCAGAATCTTCCAGAAATAAAGCTTTTGTTTTTATTTGGAAATTTCAAGCACATTTCAACGTCACAATCTCTCAACGGATTAGCTCTCTTGAACCTCGGCTGCTGATGTGTGTATGTATACATAAAGACATATTTCCCGTATAGCATTTGATGGACTATACATGCAAGTGCCATTAGTGAGCACCTATTAAGGCTGGTATCGAGCACAAGAGAATGGATGGCCAGCACCACGCCCGGATGCCTTTGATCAGTATGACATTTACACACAGCACCAGGTACTCAAGGCTGAGTCAACCAAGGTGAGGCTCAGGACTGATGCAGATATTCATCACTGGCATTGGCTGACAACTGGGATCGAGTTTGATTCCCAGTTATGAAGATTCAAAGCTTTCCCAGAACATATATCCCACACAGTGGACGTCCTGGGAAAACCAGGAGAGGTTTGCAACCCTGGTGGCCGCGCCTACAGCTCGTCGTGGTCTAGGAATTGCTCCGCGGCCGAATCGTGCCCCAGGTCCGCCGCTAACGCCCTCAGCCGCCTGATGCTCAGCGCCTCCACGTCAGCGCGGCTCAGCAGCCCGGCGCCAGCGCTACCCAGGAGTCGCTCGAATGCCTCCTCAGATTCCCGCGTGGCCTCCGGCAGTGCCGCGGCGCGGAAGAATCGGCCAAACGTGGCGGCGTCCAGGACGGGCTCGGCGCGCATCGTGGCTAGCAGATCGCGCCGCAGCCCCACGGGGTGGAGGCCGTGATCACGCATGGGCCGGCGGACGCCGCCCTGGGCAAGCGTCCACGTGGGAACCGTCAGCTCGGACAACGAGGGGAGGTGGCGCGCTTGCTCATGGAGCTTGCAATCGAAGGCGTCCATTGCCGACGGCACGGGCGCCAGCAGGAAGGTGATGGCGAGGGCACGCCCATACGTGGTCACCTGTGCGGGTGAGGGAGGTTGGGATAGACGGGAGATGGAGTCACGGGGGAGAGAGACAGATGGGGTTGGGAGAGACGAGGAGAGATGAAATGGGAGATGATGTGGGAGAGGTGGAAATGGAGACATCAAATGTATACATGAGCCAGGGACAGAAAGATGTAAAAACGAGTTGGCAAAGATGTAATTTTGGGCTCGATCCTGACCCTGACACCTGAATATCTGGAGTTTTCCTGATCTTGTCACGTAGATATTTCCCCAGGTGCTCCAGTTTTGTCCTTTTCATTTAGAATCATGTATTTACATAACGTCCCACATGTTGACATAAGCAGCTGCATGTCTGTGTCCACATCACCTCTAAACAAGTACTGGTAACTGTAGTATTTACCTGCTAAAGAAAATAATTTAAGTTTATGCCCAAGCTGCTTCAGTTGGCCGGATACAGGACGCTAATTGAGCTGGAGAAGAGGTGACCCGAGGCGACCCAATGCTACATGGCACTCACCTGGAACATGTGACCAGCAGGCACGAAGATGCAGTTGCTGGCGCGCAGCGTAACCCAACGCCAGGACGCGCGTGCCGCCTCGGGATTCTTAAACACGTTTACCATCTCCACGTCGAGCGGGGACGTTGCACCCTCCAGATCCACCTGGGACCACTCCATGTTGAACGCACCCTGGGCAAATGGAGCCACCGTCATCGTTAGCCACTGGCAGCAGCACATGACGTCAACAAGGGTGCTGCGTTAGTATCCATATTCTTGGGACATTGTGTTCCAGTGTTCCGGCAGCAGGGGTGATCTTAGCGATTTTGGGGCTCCAGGCAAAATTCAATGATGAGAGCCCCCCCCACCCACACACTCACTTAAATTTGAATCATAGATTTTATAGATGTATTTATTACTTAGAGTGTTTAAGGAGTTGATCAAGAAATTGGACATGAACGTGGCTCAGCGAAACGGCTGGCTATCGCCTGCGCTGCCGCACGGTTAAGACCGCGAGTCACTGGAAGAGCCGGCTGCGATGTGGCCGCGCGGAAGCACCTGGAATCGCGGGGAGATGACGATGTAGTCTATGCGCCCGTCCATGACGCACGTGAGCTGATGGTCACGCAGAGCGCGCACGGGCTGACGCATCCTGCCCGAGCTCAGGGTGAGCAAGGCGCCCTGCATCCACTGCCTGTCGTCGTCATGTGGGGGAGGGAGGGGAGAGGTTGGTGGAAGGGAAGGGGAAGGAAGAGGAGGATGAAGGAGGGTGGAAGGGAGGAAGGGGGAAGAGAGGAGAAGGGGTAAAGGGAGGGGATAAAAGTGCACATGGTGTCACATGAATCACCAATGGTGCCTTACCTGAATCACCTGGCTAACCTGCTTCACCTGTATTATACGTATTACCTGGCCCACCTAATTGTATTGTCTTGTAAGTCTCAGCGTTTATCTTAATGTCTCCCAGTAAATTCTCACCACAACCACACTGTGTCCTACTTGCCCCGCCTGCTTAAAAGCCTCACCTGATAATTTCCAACTTATAGCAAAATGCATTCAATCTGCAAGGAAGACTGCACGACTCGGAGGTGCAAGGAACCGCAAACAGGTGGGGGAGGTGAAAGGCAACCGTGAGGTTAGCCAGCGCTAACAATTTAAACGCGCACCCTCCTGTGCAGAATAAAGTGTTATCGGCCAAATAGTGGGGTTTTTTGTAGCTATGGTGAGGAAACCGGAGTACACGGAAAAAACCCATGCGGACACGGACAGACGCACACTACACAACGGCGGCACGTGAGCCGAGATAGAATCCAGCGGCTGATTGGCTGTGGGGCGCTACTTTTTGACTTTCAGTTGGGCTGTCGTGATGTTGTTGACATGCTGTTCTTTGCACAGCTCGGATTGGTAAAAAAAAAAATACTCAAAAAAAAGTTTTTTGCTGATATGCCGTTCTTATCTCGTTGTTGATGTACCGTTCTCTCCACAGTTCTGTGCAGCGCTTTGTGACCCTCGGGTGATACGTGCTCTAGATATGCAATTATTATACGATAAATGTTACATTAAACCATTTCCCAATATATGTATTATAAACTCTGATAATTTAGCATTTTAAATTTATAGTTGAAAGTTTGATCATATTTTACATGTTGTTTTGCAAAGATGTGTATATTTAAAACAAACACACAAAAATGTGTTATTGTTACTGATTTTCCGTTCTAATGCTATTGTTGACGTGCCGTTCTCGCCACAGCTCTGCGCAACGCTTTGTGATTCTCGGGTGAAAATCGCTCTAAATGCAATTATTATTACTGTAAAGACTCACGTACAGCCTTAACAGACTAGAGTCAAGTGCTATTTGCGCGATCCTATAACGGCCAGCACCATGCCCGGCCGCCTTTGTCTTCCCAGTGTCGATGTTTACACACCATACCAGGTACTCGTTTGGGGGTGACTCGACCTAGGGAAGGCCCATAACCAGTTTGGGAAATCGTCACCGGCGTTAGCCATGAGCAGGAATCAAACTCGGGTTCCCCCTTTCGTCCAGCGGCAAGTTAACCACTGCACCACCGCTCCCCACCACCACACCACTGCACCCGTCGTGCCGCATGCCACAGCGGTTCAGCTTCGGGACGCGCACCTGAGCGGGCCGCAGTGGAGGCATCTGGGCACGCTTATGTGGCGCCGCATCTCGTCCGGCAGCAGGGAGCACAGCTGCCAATCCTCGGCGTGGTACGCAGAGAGGAAACGGCGGAGGGGCAGCACGTGCTGGGACCAGCGGCGAGAGCGAAGCTTGTCCACCTCCACCTACGACAGACAACAGCCGGCCGCCGTCGCGTTACCGCTAAGTGGCGGTGGCGTCACCCCACCAGGATAGATGGATCTCGGGGCTATCGCGGGCAGTGGCGGGGATTCACTGTGTGGCAAGGTCGATAAACACAGACGCTGTGGGTTGACAGACTAAGCGGGTGGATGGGTGAGTGTGTGAGACCTGAAGGTCTCCGAACGCCACGCGGAGCTCCTTGTCTCGGCTCCAGGACACGCAATTTGGGCACGATTCGGCTGGGAGCCCCTCGGTCAGGAAGCACGGCTCTCCAGGCTCGACGCAGCGCGCCCACACCTCCTGCGGGCTCGGCTCCCCGTCCACTTGCAGCACTTGGCCATCGGATTTGCGCTGGTAGCCTGGGGGGCACCGCGGGGAGGCACGGGGGGATTCGAGCCACGTGGCAGTAGTGGAGATGTAAGCAGAGGGACAGGCGGTTAAACGCGTAATCACTAGCAGAACCTGCTTATTATTGTTGAGGGTAGCAGGGCGCCAAAACCTGTTCCGGCAGACACAGAGACATATTCAATCCATCGCAGGACACTGGGGGCAGTTTCGTCAGGACAACTCACCTTAGCAGCAGCAGCATGTCTTTGACTTGTGAGAAGTAGCCGGGGAAAATGTACGCATACACGAGGAGAGCGTGCAAAAGCCACACAGAAAGGCACTTGATCTGGCAAGCAAATCATATTGTGCTGCCAAGACTCGCAGCATGAGGGGACCGGGGGGGGGGGAGTAACCCCCACCGTCATGTAATGTTTTGCAGCACCTGGTGCCGCGATTACCTAATGCACAAGGTTTATGATTGACCAACGAGCCGTGCGTGACTCATCACCTATCAAAGACTTGAAACCTCGTGTTTACTAACACATAAGACAAATTGTGTTCTAGTGATGGTCAAGGACGACGTCGTCTCCAGAGGGCAGCATCATCATTTTCGACAGACGAAGCTCCTTGATTCAAAGATGTTCATAATAGACACGTTCTCCTCGTGTCCGCGTGGGTTTTCGCCGGGCACTCTGGTTTCCTCCCACAGTTCATAAACATGCTGCCGCATAGGTTAATTGGCTTGCAGACTAAATTGCCCGCAGTGCCCGGTGATGGACTGGCGTTCCATCGTGGGTATATATCTGTCTTGTGCCCTGTGTCTGCCAGGATAGGCTCCGGCTCACCGTGACCCTGTACAGGACTTAGCGGTTTCTGACAATGAGATGAGATGAGACAATAGACAATTTGGTGTTAAACCGAGATTAGTCACAGGTAGAGCAGGAAGGGTTTTTTTGTAATTCCGGGGTGTGAGCAGAACAAGGAGATTAGTGTTAATGTGATTCTGACTTGTGGTCCCCAACGGTGGAGGTGACTCAACACATACATAGTACCTACATATAAATAGGAGTCACAAACACGACACATGCACACTGCGCTTGAGGATGCCTCTAACGTGAGCGGCGAAACGTCGCGAGGTGAGGAGAGGAAGCGAACGACGCGGCTGTCCCGAGAGAGCAGCTTTTTTCGAAGCAATCATCGTTCTAGTATCTGTAAACTGTAGCCAAATTGATGATTGCCTCAAAAAGCTGCTTTTCCGGGACAGCCACGTCAATCGCTCTCTCTCCATCGCGACGTTTCGCTTCACACGTTCGAGGCATCTTCAGGCGCAGTGTGTGTGTGTCCTGTGTGGCTCCTATTTGTATGTAGGTAACGATGTATATGTTAAGTCTCTTCTACAGCATTGCTTTCTACCAGGAACAATGGAAGAAAGTCGGGTCTATTTGAAAGGGTTCCACTGTCTTGCTCGCACCCTGCCATCGTCTGTGTTGAACCCATCGACACTCCTTCGGGGACGCGGTGAGTGGGTGAGTGGTCGGGATTCATGAAAAGGTCTCCCCATTGTTTCAACTGCCCGCTCACCACGGGAGATGGAATCGAACCTTCACGTCGTTTCCCGTTTCATGAAGTCAAATATGTTCTGTTCATCTGCTGCTCAGAGTGATTGCGCGACAAATCGGTCACCGGTTTTGTAGCCGTCCAGTAAGTAGCACAGTTAAAAAAAAACTTGAAAAACCGGTTTGAATTTGTTTTTCCATTGGGTTTGCAATGAAAGAGCGCCCCCTAATGGTGAGAGCGCCCCCTAGTGGTGGGAACGGCCATAGTTTTCCAGAACCCTTTTCAAATATATATTTATTTGTCCTACCATTTGTGTCCCTCCTCTGTCTCTTCAATCCCTCTCTCTCTCGTAATCTCTTCATCTCCCTCCCAGAGCCATTGTGCCGTCACATCTCTTTACCAGGTCTGCCCTTCTGTGCGACGCCTCCTCACTTATCTCCCTTGCACCATGTGATTCTGAGTATCTCTCGCAGCAGTTGACGCCGCTCTCTGTTCGGGTCCCTTTTCCCGACTCGACCCGACCACCTTCACACTGCGAGGTCGCCTCTCATCGCCTCTCATCGCCCTG
>JAZEWT010000009.1:18114574-18134091 GCA_036362905.1 Mordacia mordax | reverse complement strand
CGTGCAATGCTGAGATCAAACAGGGTGGCATCCCTGCAGTACCCTTGCTAACGATGGCACGTGCGAGTTTGGTGTATGGGCTCGTTGGATAATCATAACACCGGTATAATTAGAATTAAAGAGGCGAGATTCGTCGCGGTTTAATTTGTGCCTCAAATCGACGCTGCACCACAACCGTGGGTGGTGGTGATACAACCGGTAAGTAATTTCCTCTTGTTTAACAGGCTGGCTGCTCCAGCCAAACAGCTGTCCTGATGAATACTGCAGCTTTATTGACCATAAATCTACAGACATATTTTTAAATAGTAGGCGGCAACACCAAGTATTACTGGTAGACTAACGCCCATTTACTGGCCAGTACTGCATTCATCTTGTGCGTTCACAGTGACAACTGCTATCAGGCCCTGCTACCGCAGGGCACCCCAAGATCTGGGGCATGGGGAGTGCGCAGAGTAAACAATAATTAATGATGATGGTGAAGAAGATGATGACAAAAGATGGTGACGACGATGGTGACGATGATGGTGAGACGATGATGGTGACGACTGGTTGCAGGTAGCGGCATCACGTGCCATCACCTGCAAGAGGTGGGGCTGGTCGGCTAAGGGCAGCGCCTCCGACAGAGGAACCTCAAAGGGATTCGGGGGGATGCAGCCCAGGAAGGTCATGGAATCGGAGCGGCGGAAGAAGGCGTGGTGCGGACCCGACTCCGACGGCAGGAGCTCCTCGTCTTTGTAGTGCAGCGAGCCGCCTGCATAGGCAGCAGAACCAGAGGGGTCGTGGGGAGATTCGTGTGAGAGCGCGCTTATGGGGAGGTCGTGCTGTGTGGGGAGTAGTGGTTTAAAGATTAGCTCGCTGCGCTACACACCTGGCAAACAGTTTGATTCCAACTCACGACAAACATCAGAAACGATTTTATGAACTGGTCTTGGGCATCGCCAAGGTCAAATCAACTTTAAATGAGTGCCTGCTGCAATGTAAACATCACCATTGGGGAGGCAAAGGTGGCTTGACGTGGTGCTGCTGGCCAACCACCCCCTTGAATGCTGTGCCAGCCTTTATTCGGTGCTCACTAACAGAACTTGCCTTAACAGTCTATGAAAGATTATTCAGGGGATCTTTGTCTTATGGGGCAGTAACACAGATGCAGTGAATGTATGTGTTTAGGGGTGGGAGTGTAGTGATGAGTGCACTGTGCTACAAACCTAATTAGTAGAATTTGCACCCCAACTGTGAATAAAATTAGTGGAGAATGTTTGAACCGATTCTGGGACTCTCTCCTAGGTTGACTTGATTATCTGGAAAGTAAAACGTCAGCATTGGAAGCGGCATATATTGCTGTGGTCGCGCGACTCACTCATGTTGCTGTCCTCGTCGTTCTCATGCTCCGAGTCCTCCGTCTCCAGGCTCAGCTCGAGCAGGTCGCGCGCCCTGCACCACCACAACGCGCAGCCACCGTCGCCATCATCACACCCAATCACCGAGATTCCTCACCACGACCACCACAACATCGATCCGCAGGCCCACCACTGTTAAACTCTTGCACAGTGCTAGAAATGTATTTTATCATGGAGGAATGATGATGGCTTGACCGAGCCGCAGCTTGGGATTTGCAAGTTCGAAATCGTGTGCACTCCTAACCGCTGTGCAAGCAAACCAATGAATGATTGATCTTTTTACTTTCTCAGAAGCACAGCATCATGTTGAGGTCACAAAACAACTCCTCATCTCTTATCTAGACTTACAGGGCACCTTCGACTGTATGTCGCAAGCCATTCTTACAATTGTGTTAAAATATCTGAAACAGGACAAGTCAAACTCCGTGACAAATGAAAACAGTTGTGTCGATTACTACACAGGCAAAGAACTCGTTAGAATTGATAACCATATTAATCACTCCACCCTCCATCCCAACCACCTGATTTCACGGCTGCCCAAGTCTGCAGCGCCTGTCTCCTGTGGACGCACTGCAAGTGTGCACTCCCCCCTCCCAAGCCGTGCGTACCGCTTGCGGTCCAACTGCGGCGTGTCTAGCGTTGTCTGCTGGTTTACAGCCTTGATCCAGTAGATGAGCGCCTGGAAGACGTAGGCAACGTGCTTGAGCGAGCACACGTCCAACAGGGGCAGGATGTCAGAATGCTCATCCTTGTGCGCACGCATCAGCGACAGCGCGTACGTCAGGAAGTCGCCGCGCGCCGACAGGAGCCCGTGGCGCGACGACAGCAGCGTGGCTCGTCTGCGGGGAACAGACAGCAGCGAACTGCGACACTCAAATGTGAAGACAGCGAAGGACCAAAGGTGAAGTGAGAAGTTATTGTTTGGGTGAGTTATGGGGGATAGAAATGGTCAAGTGTTGAGTATAATGTGTGATGTATGGGGACTTGCATCTGATTGGGGAGTGTTCTTGTTTGGTGAGAGGCTAATTGACAAAATGGCTACGTCAGTGGGAAGGTGATGTCTGTATTTGTCCGTTCATGCGTTCCAACTCTCTCCTGCTACCCATTCACTTCTCCCTCTGTCCATCAATGATTCCAGCCATCGGATCTTTGTGACTATCGATCCATCCGGTCTCTCCCTCCGCATGTATGCACCTGTGCGTGTGCGTGTGTGAGAGCGCGCGCACGCTCAAGTGCGTGCGCTCACCTGCGCGACTCGAGACCCCGTAGCGCCGCGTCGTCGCGAGAGTTTGGCCGCTCGCGCTCGCGCCGCGCGGGGTTCTGCGAGGCATGCAGCGGGTGGCTCGGATGCGACGGGTCGCCGGCCGACGCCAGCGCCGAGCCATAGCGCAGCTGCGCTTCCGTCGAGTCCATGACGCTCACCATCCAATTCCATGTCAGCACCAGATGCTCCTCCACATACTTCTGCTCCCAACACAGACGAAACGAATGATAAGGCTCAGGGTCAAATGGATAGTGGGGACAGTCAACCCCACACAAACGCCAAGCACCATCAGTGTTGCAGGGCGTCGGTGGTTTAAATTTGCATCTCGCAGAGTGAAGGTTCTCCCCGAGGCAATTTTATTTCTGCCACGTGTGCCTTTCTGTCAAGTTGGTGTGTTCGCTCTCTGTTCTGCGTGGGTTTCCTCCAGATTCTCCAGTTTCCCCCCACCACTGCAGTTTCAGCACCGTGGGACCTCTGAGTAAAAGACACTATGCATATCTAATTAATTATTACAATCATAATCACCATACTCTCCCACGCAGGACATCGGTTCTGTCCCCAGTGCCTCCCGTACACCCACCTGCAGATGCACAGCATCCTGGAAGCGCAGCGTGAGGGAGCTGGGCAGCTGCGACGCCACCAGGTGATAGTACTTGGGAAGCAGGCCCATGAGGTCAGACACTTGCCGCACGACGATGCTGTAAGCGCGTGCCAGCCCGCTCGCTGATGTCAGGTAGCTGCTGGAGTTACCGGCCTCCAACGCTGCAGCCGCCGCCACGGCGTTCGAGCCGAGTGTCGTGCTGCGCCGCAGTGAGTTTGGGTCGATGTAGATGAGGCCACCCGAGCCTGCGTTAGGGAGACAGAGTTAGAGATTAGGTGTTAAAGGAGCAACGAAGCAAGGTGGAAGCACAGGAGACAGGAACAGCATCATGGGTGGTAATGTGAAAAAGCAGAGCCACATCAGCCGAGGCTGGAGGCAAGCTGTGCGAGAGATTTTGTCTTGTCTAGCACGTGACATTAGAAGGAGACAGTCGAAGTTTCTCGGGCATATTATGAGGAAAGACGAAATTCAAAATCTGGTTATAACTGGAAAATTTGTAGGAAAGGGAGATCGTGGACGACAGAGATTGACTTATGTCAAGAATCTCTCGAGATGGATGAACATGTCAACAGTGGACATTCTGAGACGTTCAAAGAGCACAGATTTGTGGAAGACAATTGTCATCAACGTCCTGCAGGATATGGTACCTAGAAGGAGAAGCACGTGACAAGTGCATAACTTTAGACAAGCATATATTACTGCACTGCAGATAATTCAAGGACTGACAGGCACTTCCCACAGTTCCCCAGGGCAGCTATCTGTACCACAGATAGGAGGACCTCAAAGTATTGCTACTTTTGAGTAAGAAAGCCGAGAGTAAAGCCTCGACTGTTGAAAGCAATGGTTTACACGAAACCTTCCTCAAAGTGTTGGATGTTGGGACAGACAAAACACCGGTCAAGCTGGCATCATCTGAAGACCAATTGCTGTACGAATTTACGGCCAACGGAGGCTCACGAATGCTCGCATGCATGGGTGCTTGCGTGTGCATTTAATGAGTGAGCGAGGGTGCAGACTGACTGGTGACGGAGGTGGTGGCGGCCGAAGTGGGAGGCGGTGGCCGCTGGGGCTGGGGCGTGCGCACCGCCCACTGCATCGAACGTGGCGCCTGCGCAGCGCTGCTGGCGTGCGCGCTGTTGGCCGTGCGCTCGAGCGGCTCGTCCTGCAGGAAGCCGTCCTGCTCCTCCTCCTCTGTGGGCGAGCTGCTGCTCTCAGAGTCGCTGGACTCGTCAGACTGAGAGTCGTCCTCCGAGAAGAAGGCCGGCACGCTGCTTGCGCCTGCTCGCATACAGAAAAGCAGTTAGCGGACAAAGCGATGATCCGACCAGTCAACAAACCTATGAACGTGTGAATGGGTTAACCAGTTAAGAGACGAAGGTGGGTGATGCTGCCTACCAGCCTCGGAGCCGGCGGTAGCGGCCGTCACAACGCTGCGGCGCCCGCTGGCGTTGTCCTGGTTGCTGTGGTTGCTCTCGCTGTCGCTCTCTGTCTCAGCGAGCAGGTCCAGCTCCATGTCGCTTGCTGAGCGCACGCATACGCAGACAGACGCACACGTGAACAGGCTCACGCACAGAGAAAAATGATCACGCGCATAAACACAAGTCCTCACACAAAATGTTCTGACAGATGGTGGCTGTTACTTCATTATAAAGGTACTGTAGCACCCCTCCCCCGTACCATCTTCATCATGGTCGTCATGGTGACCCTCGGCCTCGGGGTTCTCCTCTGCCTCTTCGTGGTGGTCCTCCTCCCCGACGACACCCTCCACTACCTCCACCTGCCACCCACAGCATGAGCACCGCCAGCAGAAGACATGCGCCACCGATTAGGGTTTGCGTTCAACACAGCCTGTCAACTCCAGCTATTGATTGTCCTGTTTCAACGATGAGATCCTGTAGTTTAAAAGTATTACTCTTGTGAGTGAGAAGAGAGGACGAGTGTGGTGGGCGAGATTGTGGTGGAGGGGGGTTGTTGGCAAGTGAGCGGGCTACAACCTCCTCAACGTCAGCGGACACCAATTCGTCAGCCTCGTCATCCCTGCCACGCGCTACGGGTGCGGGACCCCCGCGCCTCTGCTGTGCCGCGTGTGCCATGTACGCAGACTGCTGCAAGCTCCTACAAGAGCAGACAGATGCGCGCACAGGTTGCACTCTCGCGCACGCATGAGATGTTCTCCCACGCACACACACACCAATGTTGAACTCACAGGGATGCACACAAAGTACGAACACAAGTACATTGTACTCGCAAACGCATACACTTATTACGCTCGCATGCACAAAAAGGCACATGAGCCTCCAAGCATCCTTTAAGACTGTTGAGACGAGTACTGTTAGCAAGCACCTATGACATTTGGCACAGCACATGAGAAGGTGAGTGGCCAGCACCACACTTGGCTGCTTTCTTCTCCCCTAGTGCTAATATTTACACACCGCAGCAGGCTCACTTATCTGCCATCGTGAAAGGTCTTGAACGAGAATTAAACTTGAATAACGACGTTCGTAGTGCAGCTCTCTAACCACTACACCACAATTTGATAATAGACGATCCACTGCTTCCTGCGAGGACAATTTAAATGTAAAAACATTCATCTCATGACATTATGTTAAACATACAACTGTTCCCTTAACATTCAGTGAGTGGTCACATTATTTTCTTGATGCAACTGAATAAAATTGGGTATTATTTTTTATGGTCTCAATTGTGTCACTTTTTGTTTGCGTTGTCCCATATGAACAATGGCATTAATGCCATTTCCTGAAATATCAGTTTACTATATTACTTTCATGCAAACATTATAAGCATGATTTAAAGTGTGTATTACGATCTTAATAATTCATTCAATAAATTGTGACATGCCAAATTAAACTAAGACTCAAGAAGTCATTAGTGCTTTAACCGTTGATGCCACCACATCTCACCAATGCTTTATATCCTCAGCCAGATCTTGCAGCTGCTGCACAGAAGACAAGGCACTTCCAAGATCTGCTCTGACGGTATCCAACCAGCTGGTCTTTGGTTTCCTCCTCGATCGGCAGACTCGTGGAGACAACTCCAACGCCTGTCTCGGTAACCAGCCTCCATCGTACACACACGCCCTACCCAGCCATATAGTTTTTACCTCCCCATCTCTGCAACACTTACCTACCACATTTGTTCTGCATTACTTTAACTATCATGCCACAACATATCATGTCCGTTTTGCAAACGTATCCTTCAATGGCAACAAATACCCTTACAGCACAAGTGTAAGATAATGTGAACAGAAAGACACTAAAAAAACTAAACACCAAAGCAGATAGGCGATCTGCAGTCCGACACCACCAGAGATACCCCTCACCAGTAGATTCACTCAGCCACCTCCAAAGAGACCACCTCCACACTCCCCTTCACCTGCTCCCGCCATGGCAGGCAGGCAGCAGCCCCCCTCCCCTCACCTGCTGCTGTCGTCGGCGGCCGGACGAGGTGGCAGCGGCTCCACCGAGAAGATCTCCTCGCTGCCCTGCATAGCGTCCAGGCTGGTGCTGACGAGCGCAAACGGTGCCGTGGGACGTGCCACGCCCATGCGCACGGGCACGATGAGCGACTCGGCTACGTGGCACAGCTCCTCGACGGCCAGCGGCAGCAGCGCCTGGAACACGCGCTTGCACTTGCCGATAGGCTGCGGCACGAAATTACTGCGGATGGCAGTGGTGGCAACGCCAGGAACGGGGGTTTGGGAAAGGGTGGTGACGAGGAGTTAAGTATTGCCAAGAAAAGTGGGTGCAAGCAGTGGTGTCACCAGATAAAGAATTTCTAGGCTACCACTGTCAACCCCCCCCAACACACAATGATGTTTGCACTATCACTCCTGCACCCTTACAGTCATTGTATCATTATACTCGGATATCCAACGCAGCGAAATCCTCCATCAGCCTTACCCCTGCCACGTCCATGCTGCATAAAAGAGCCTTGTTTTCAATGTATTTGAGCAGGTGGTCTGGCTAAGGCTGAGCCTCTCCGTACACACAAACCACACCTTCGTGTGCTGCTAAATCTGACAAACTAAACCCTGTGAAAACCCTTGCTGCTCTAACTCTACGGTGAGAGCCTCAGTATCCACAATTCACGGAAGGCAGGCTAAGATCGCTGTGCTGTCAGGCTGACAAGCAAGGAGAGCCACAAGAGCCAAAAGTAGCAAGGTGGCGGTGCAACGTTCGATGTGCTGGAGGTGACCGCAGACAGGCGAAGGCCATCGCACTCACTTCTTTTTCTTGGACGAGGCCATCTCGACGCTCAGAATCACAAAGATGCGCGCCACCGAGCGCAGAAAGCGGCGCGTCACAGCCACCGCCTCCTCGCGTCGCCCGGGCGTGTACTTGTTCTGGAGCTCCGTCACCAGCGTCGTTAGCAGGGTGTCCAGCAACTGTGTTGAAAGTAGCAGTCAGGTCTAGTCAGGTCACATCGGGGTTCAAGTTGCAAATTTATTTTGTTTATACAGAAGAATGTTATGAAGTTAAAGAGTCGGGGAGAGGAGGCTGGCGATTCGCACCCCCATATCAGAGCATTTGACGAGCAGGCAGTGGGTGAAGCAGTCGAGACGGATGGTGCCGCTCTGCTGGGACAAGTAAACCTGCTCCTCCGCCAGCAGGTGTGCTATACGGCTGCTAGCGCTCAACCTGAGTGTACACGCACATACATGCAAGTACAGGCTTGCACACAATGAATGAGTTCACGTACACATGTTCACACATGTGAGCATACATGCATGTACGTACACATGCTAATAACGGCATGCATACACACAAGGGTATACAAGATATCGCTTACATAGGTACACTTGCTGATTCACGCAAACCCACGAGCACACGTACACACGCACAAACGGACAAGTGTGTAAAAGGTCATATGGACACTTTTACAATGGTGCGCACGTTTGGTAAACGGAAATGCACACACAACCAAGTACTCAATAAGTTGTGTGCGCACACACAAGAACACAAAAAGCCACATACAAACATAGTCAAAAACTTAAGCACGAATGCACAAGTATACACGTACCAACACAACAACACAAACACAGGGCTTGTTGATCATTGGAGTGTTTTGTTATGGTCTGTAGCATTTGTTATGACTCCATAGTGTTCTATGGGTTTGCAGTATGTTATGAGTTAGCAGTGTTTGTTATGGATCTGAAGTATTTATTTTGGATCTCCAATCCTTATGGGTCCTAAGAGGTTTTTCGTAGATTCCTGATGTTTGTCACGTATCCCCAGCACTCTGTTGGGTACTGACGGGTCCTTGTTCTCCTGGGATCCGAAGGTGATCATGGACTTCACAGCATTCCAGTCCTTTAGGACACGCTCCAGGGCCTGCTGAGCGAATCGGGGAGGCTCCAGGTCATGGTCCGGCATGTCTGCTTCTGAATATACCCAGCGAGATGCACATTCCAAAACACAAACAACAAACACACATCGCTAAACATAAACAAGCACACAAAGAGTTACACATATGTGCACTATCACTCAAGCATAACAAACAAGGATGGTTTAAGGTGACTATGCCCTTTTTTCCCCATCAGCTAAGATAGATCCACTTCCTCCAAGCCGTAATTTTCTATCAGTCCTGTAAAGGTAGCAATCCATCCACCCCTGCACACAAACTGATTTAATCATGCCATCGCCATAGCCAGCAACCCCCTTTGGCTACCACTGTCAATAATCTCGACCACTGGCTATAATTTATAATGTGTCCGACTGAAGCCCAATTAATTGGAGACCCATTTGTCCCTCACAAGCCATTCCTTTTAAAAACGCAAATATAACAGGGATTTTAGTATCTGTATATCTAGCTCTAGCTACTCCATGTTTGCATGTATATCCGTGTGTGTGTAAAGGGGAAAATCGTGAATGTGAGGGACTGGAGTCGGTGGTGTTTTACCATCGGCACCAGCCGGCTTGCGCGTTCGCTCGTCCCGCCCGCGAGGGGGGCGGTACTGGCAGTGTTCCACCATCTGTCGCGCCACTGTCTGCACCAGGAACAGCAGCAGGTGCTCCCCCCTAAGAGGGATCAGACCCACACATACACACACAACCAGAATAATCCGTTCAATAGATTTATTAGTCCCAAGGCATGTGCATAGAAAATTGTGTGCAAGTGGCAATGCTGATGTGATGGTATACTCATGAAATGTAAGCTTGCTAAACAAATCTGTAAAATAGGACACAAAATGATTTACAATGCTTAAAACAAAAATAAATGTCAATTGCTAGAAATGTGGTGAACGATTGTTTCAATGGAGGACAGTGAAAGTGGGAGAGATGCAAAGACCATCCGGACCAAGACATGGCAACTGATTACGTTGGCCAATTTTCTAAAGGGTACACCTCCAACAGCAACATAACTGCATACAAATGTTTCTTTCGTAATCGATCATATTTTGAATGTTTCCGTGCATCTCCCTCCTAGCATTACATAAAGATGGCATGCCAGAGATGAAGGACGGTCTGCTAATGCACAAATGGTTTAAACTCCAGTTGGACTGTTTTAAATTAAACATCAGATTAAATGAACAAAGGGGGTAGCAAGAGGAGGATAAAAAGTGACAAAGCCACTTAAAATAGTGAACTAAGAGACAAGGAGAAAGTGGCATGCCAGTGCCAGGGGTCAGAGGTCGAGGGGGCAGCACCTGCTGTTAGGTCGCGTGACCAGGTCCGTGGTGGTCAGCAGGCGGTGCAGCAGCTCAAGCCGTGCCGCTTTCTGCCCAGCGATGAGTGTCTTGCACTTGCACTTCTCCCAGCAGTCGCAGTATGCGGTGGGAGACGTCCTCTTTAGCCTGGCACAACCGCCACCGGGCTTTACGTTACAACAAAACGACGCCTCCCTAAACCCCTACTCTCGTGACACGCCTACACAACCACCACCGGGCTTTACGTTACAACAAAACGACGCCTCCCTAAACCCCTACCCTCGTGACACGCCTACACAACCACCACCGGGCTTTACGTTACAACAAAACGATGCCTCCCTAAACCCCTACTCTCGTGACACACCTACACAACCACCACCGGGCTTTACGTTACAACAAAACGACGCCTCCCTAAACCCCTACCCTCGTGACATGCATATTACACAGGCTGCCTGTCCTGAGCTGTTGGACTTGAGTTTGACACTTCTATCGAGAAAACAAACTTTATAAACACCATTTTGTAATTATGGCACGACAGTAGTTTCACAGTGATGTTACTTACACATCTAAATGTCACGTCAAAGCAGTGACTTCAATGGAGTGTGACAACAGAATTCCTGACTGTTAAAGTCTTTCGTCAATGTTTCAAAGTTGCACTATTGTGCAAACAAAAGTTTAAATCACGAGATGGCTTGACAGCACGATTGGAAGGAAAGGCATGGACATCTCATCACACATTTTTGGATCAATCAACAACAATATTTTTATTGAATCTGATGTATGGCACATCCAGGCCATACTTTTAGTTTGGATAAATCCAGCAACCATAAACCCATTGTTAAAACATACCGTACCCTACAATAGGAGCTGTCTGTTGGACTCCAATTTAATCAAAACAATAACAATCTCCTCCTTCCACCATTTTTGTGTCAGAAGTATGCAGCTTCACTGTGATCGCTGTGGGAAGGGGCCCACGATCCAAGAGGGTAAGGGGAGGATGGCAGGTAAGTGGAGAGGAGGTTAAGGCGAGAGAAAATGGGGAGTCCACGCACTTGCAGTCGTGCCCCTTGTGGCAAACGCGTGCGCACTCTGTGCAGCAGCACAGCGACTCCAGGAGGCCACACGTGCGACACTCAAAGATGTCCTGCAAACAGAGGGCATCACTGTTATAACAGAAACAATACGCCTTCGTTTCCAAGATCATCAGACTTTTCCCCAGCTATGCATATGAACTTTTTATACTCAGAGTTAGCGCAAACATTCTTAACGATCTTTCTTACCAGGGTTCCGTTCCCTTTAACTAAAGGAGAACAAGTGCTCATGTTTGTCCAACCATGACTAAGCAAATAATTCACTCAATTCCTGCAGAGAATCTCTTTCAAGGGTGCAACTGTGCCACTTCATTACACACCCACATATAATTCAAAATTATTTAACATCTGATTGAATGCGATATTGTGAGCTGCATCATCCATGATTTTTATGCATCTTTACACGCCTACTAAACAACCCGTGCTGCTGAGGGGCACCTGGTTGATGTGCTCAGCCCCTGTCCATGTGAAGCTGCAGGTGTCGTTGCAGCAGAGCACATAGAGCGGCGAGTCGTCTGGATTGGTGCCCGTCGGGCAGATCATGCTCATGAAATCATCTCGGTTCTCAGTTTGAGCGTCACCTGGGCACCGGCACAGGGACGTACAAATAATAAAGGGAGCGGTCTGTACACTGAAGTACAGCTGTACAACTGACAGTTCTGCAAGGTCGCTACCGTACCTGATGATGTGATAAGTGTGCTATTAAGTAGAACATGAGGAAAACACTGTGAGTAGCTTATGCCTCTTTCTCAACAGGAGTTTTTGTTTTACATTCACAAACATGTCTTACAGAATAATTGTAACTATCTTATTACTGAAACACAGTAATGCAGACAACTGAGATATTTAACATCTAACATTATCTGCTTATATTTCGATTATCCATTCATGCACATACAATACAATTGATGCACTTGAAGTGTAAGACCTAATTGCTGTTGCATGCCCAAACAAAAAGAGGTGGAAGCAAAACGACGTAGGAAATTAGAACAAGTCACGCAAAGGCAGCAGAGACAGCGGGAGCAGACAGAAGGGATAAAAAGCATCAGAGATGGAGGGACAGGAGTAAAAGAGGACAGGTGCAGGCACGGTGAGAGGGCAACAGTTGCCCGGCAATCCCCACCTTTTGCCACCTTTTGCGCCGTCTCGAGCACGGTGATGGCCGCTGGGTATGCGCGCCCACTCACCGCCAGCATGAACGGCGTCATGCCCCGCGCATCTCTGCAAGCGTGGAAAAGCGCACACTACATTGGCACAAGTCCTGCTCACTCACTGTAACAACCTCCACTGTTACCAAAGAAGAGTCGACATGACTCTATGCTGAGTTGGCTTGGAAACTCAAAATGCCCAAACAGGTGAGATCTAGGTTTATGTTATGAGATAGGATGCCTCTATTTTAGGCTCGTAATGGGGCACCAGCAAGCCCTGAACCGATACCACTGAGATTTTGCAGTCTGAAAATATAACTCTTGGTTGCACGATACAACAATAAACCCATCAACGTTTCTGTTTTTGAACAAACTTTTATGAACTAAAGATGTTTGCGTAAGTCAGTGAGACAGAAGAGAACAAGCTGAGCCAGTGAACAGTTATGGATGGTGTAGGTTTTCACGTGTGAGGCGAAACGTCACGAGGAGAGGAGAGAGAGCCATCGACGTGGCTGTCCCGAGAGAGCAGCTTTTCGAAGCAATCATCAGTTATGGATGGATTAATGCAGGACCTTCCTTTCAGCACAGAGGGACTTTCAAGGCTGCAGCCCAGGGATTTGGACTTTGAGGCAACCCCACAAAGTAAATATAGGTTTACAATGGCTTAAGCGCAATACTGAATCAATATCATAAATCCTATAGGTTCAATTCATTGTCAGTACCCGCTTAATCCTGTACAGGGTTGCAGGGGTCCAGAACCTATCCTTGAATGGAACACTTTATGGGACAATTTACTCAGTAGGCCAATTAACCAAGCTAGAAGCATGTATTTGGACGGTGAGAGGAAACCGGAGTTCCCAGCGAAAACCCACGCAAACATCGGGAGAACAAGCAAACGCCACACAAATAAATGCGAGCCGTGAAGCGAAACTAGGACCTTCAAGTTGTGAGACAGCAGTGCTACTCACTGCACTAGCACGCTGCCCTAAATTTCTTATTTATCAAAATCATCGCACCATTATGTTCCTTACAACCAGTTACGTGACGAACTTAAAAGTGTGTGGCATACGGCATGGGTGGTGGCCAAACAGTGAATGGAAGGAACTGAGCACAGAGAGCACCCCCCAACAACATTATAACATGAGCCTCCCATCAAACCTAAGCTGGCCCTATGTACAGAGGACGATACGTACTTGGCGGAAAGCAGCTCGCGCATATAAAACTTGAGCAGGCTCGTCTCGCACAGAAGCTTGAGGATGGCGTGTGCCGTCGCTTTGCGATCCTTGGGCTCCGAGGTGGACGCCTCCTTCGAGGACCCTGGAGAATACGTGACGAGAGAAGAGTCAATGAGACCAGCAGAATGGACAAAGCCCTTCACGCCCTCGGTAAGACCGAGTGCAAAGTCCTGTATCCGTCAACGTGCTTGTCCATATGCCATGATGTTTGTGCATACCAATTACCTGCTAGGCTGGGTGCTCCACTCGATGGACCTGGTCCTGCAGAGGATGAAGCTGATAAAAACAACGCAACCATAACTCATTTAGTCCATTGAGGTCATTCACATTTTCATTGTCTTTCTCCAGGTTTCATCCCAATTGTGTGACAGGCATCACACCACCAGCGTAGAAACGCATTCAGAATTCTTGCAGAGCAGTGCATTCTACTATTAAAGGAAAAAATGGTTTACACGCCATAGACCAAAGCACCTGAGGATGCCTCTAACGTGGGAGGCGAAACGTCATGATGGGGAGGGAGGGAGCGACCGACGCGGCTGTCCCCAGAGACCAGTTTTTCGAAGCAATTAACATGCATCGAGGCGTGATAACCTACATCTTTACATAGGCCAGACCATTTTTTATTCTAATAGTTGGAATTTACGGAATTAATTGCAAAATTAAAGTAACTGCGCTACTAGTCAACAGGTTCACATGAATTTGACAATGTGGATTAGAGACACTGACTGGACTCTTACCCAGGCCTCTGACCCTTGAGCTAACAGAACACCATTCACATGAGCTTCTTAACATTTTAGCAACAAGTATAAACCAATCATACAACACACGTATGCAATCCAGATATTCCCAGACCTTCGCATTCTCAAACTGTACCGTGGTTTATGCGCTGTTTGTTAGGTTAGTTTAAACGTTCGTTGCATCGCAGGAATCCCGCATCTAGAGCTTGAAAGCTCAACGTACTCTCTGTTGTAATAATAAAGACATATCTAACATCTATCGACATACAACACTTACCTGGGTCAAACTGTGGTGGCTCTGGGAGCCAACTGAATGTGGGGATGGGCGGCGGCGGCGGCGGCACCTGTTCCGCGTGCTCTGCGGCGGCGGCGGCGGCGGCGGCGGCAGCGGCACCCGCGTCGTGCGAACCCAGGCCGGGGGGCGGACGCGGCGGGCGGCGCATCATCTCCCTCAGACGAAGGCTGAGTTCAGGGACGGTCAAGAATTATCAGTATTATTACTAACACAGAACTTTCCCTATGGGCAATCTTGTTTGAAGTAACACGTTCCGCTGATTACTCTTAGTAATGCTTTTGTCTACGGACATGGCTGCTTTGACCATGCAGAAAGCTTATAACAAAGCACCTTAGGCCATTGGGAAAACCTCCGATATAAAACAAACACAATTGTATTACTTACGTAATCAACGTAAACCCAATATGCTCAAGAGGCCCCAAACAATGCCCATTATGATGAATCTCGGCCCAAACTTTCAAATAAAGAGTTCATTCAACATTGTCTCTGGGCAGTGCTGGCTCAAAAGCACAGCAATTGAGCCACGTGCAGTCACCTGCGTGTGCTGCTGCTTGAGACGCCAGCGCGACTCGTGTTGCACGACACCACCGAAATGGCGTTGGCGATCGCCTCCACCGCAGACATTCGCTCAAAGAATGACGTGCGATCCGAGCGGTCAGACTCTGCGAGACAAGAGGGGCGTCACAAACACGGGAATGGAATATGGCATTATTACAAAGGACATAACAATAATCAACGTAAGTACCACAGGATCAATATAGAAAAATCAGCCAGCACCGCTGCTGCCAGTCATTACATTAAGTTCCACAAGTGTCATAAGTTTGCAATTTCAAATGGCCCATTATATTACACACCGTGTTACTTAATGACTGAATTACAGCTAAACGTTTTAAACTGCTTTGATTGATGACAGGACAACCACCCTTGGCATGTCAATATATTGTTTCTTATTATGGACAATGCTGACAGTATAGCATTTAAAATAATATAAAAGATGAACACACTTAAAAATAAATCAATGCAGAAAACAATATCAAAACAAAGCATGACATCACCAATATAACAAATAACATTACCAACTAATACTAAATAGAGTTGTATTATGAACTATACGGAGAACAACCTCGCAAACATGTAAACATATGTGTGGCATCACGGACACACAAATCAAGCATTTTCATCAACATAGAGCCTTAGCTGAACACGAGTCACGTTACAATATACGGATTTATCTATTGAAAGATTGCTACAATTACAATGCATTGAATGGCGAAAATAGCAATTATAATGGCCTTGTGCCAAATTTATGCAAATAGTGAATGTGATTAGAGAGACCAAACAAATGAGAAACCCGTACAAATGATAGGAATAACACATGAGACAATAATTCTGAGGACAGACCAAGGTCAAACAATTGATTCTTTTATGAAATTATGACTAATTAAAAAATTATCATTGTCTTCAAACTTCATGGTGGAAGGGGAAAACCAATATTTTATGCGGTCATGTGACATTAACACAAGATGACATCTACACACCACATGAGGTCACATCACAGTATGACATCCTCAAACAGCAGGACATCAACCACAACACCTCGCACGGCATTACACAGAACTACATCATCAACAACACAGCGCAAGGTATTGAGATCCCCCACCCAAACAGCACACGACACGGACAGAGAATGAAATCAGCAGCAATGGACATTACCAACGAGGGAGGGGGCATCACCGTGGGTGCTCCCACCTTCCTCCTCCTTGGCCTCCTTGTTGGAGGTGGGGAAGCAGGTGGAGACACACGCGTGCAGGATGTTGCGATTGCCATCGCACCGCTCGTGGGGGATATTCTCGACCTCACCAGCGTCCAGTTCCATCAGCAAGCTCTGCTCCATGCCCAGGAGCGCCAGTCGGCACGCCTCGTAATCGCAACGCAGCACCGGCGTCAGCAGTGGCTGCTTCTGCTCGGCGGAAAATATTAAAGGACAGATTTCGAGCACTGATAGCCTCACTAGCCCTATCTGCCACAATTATAAACAGCCCCTCCTCAGAAGCTGCCCCCCATATTGCAGCCATTTTTCAAAGCCGCTCTCCATTTATCCACCAATTGTGTGACCTCTTTTCACGCTGCTGCCCAACTTTGTCGCTACCCTTAACGTTTCTTCATCCTTCCTTTCACATATTTCCATCATTTATTGCACCTCGCTCTCCGTACGACTTCTCCACTTGGGGCTGCCCTCTCAAAAGCTGCTATCCCCTTCTACCTCTGCTACGATCCATGTTACTGCCACCCCCTCCAACTGTCACCTTCCAAACAGGACACACGCAATGACTCCCTTAAAAATCATCCTTCACACTAGTCGCCCCTACCTATGTACTCACCTCAATGGCCATGACAATGACGGTGGCCTTCTTCTTGATGGAGGAGTTGGCAGGCAGGTTGGTGAGTGCATGCAGGCCCACGCCTAGCGAACGAACTGGCGGGAGGTCCAGCCAGTCAGGGTCACGGATGCCACCCATGCAGTCGCGTGCCAGTGGGTAGAGTGTGCCGTTACCATCGCGCAGGATCACCGGCGACTCCTGCGCACACGGGAGAAAGGCTCAGGTAATTAGGGTCAGAACCAGGCTATTATTGTTTAGTTTTATGATTGGAGTCATAATTATATTTATGCACATTTTGTTGGGGGAAGTTTATTTACCCTTTGGGTTTTTGGATTGTTGCGTTGCTCAGTTCGGATATTGTTGGTTCGCAGGAATCCAGCATTAAGAACTTTTAAGCTTACTGGGTAAGTTTTGCTGTAACGAGACATCTCTTTCAAGCCTTCTAGAAAAAAAATGCCTTGGCTAAGTGGTTTAATTTTGGCCATTGACAGAAGTGAGAGATAAAGCTGACTCTGCATGAGAAGGCACACACACGTGTGCGTGCACACGCTTGTTGCACCTGTCCGGCACTGTAGATGGCGATGTTATGCTCGTCCTGCCCAAGCAGAGCAGCGCTGCTTGTGGGGAAGTTGTTCTCCTGCTCGGCTTTGCACGTTGCCAGGTCGAACATACAGTAGCGGACCCAGCTCCCTGACCGGAGCACAGTGTGCACGCCTGCACCGCGTAACACGCCCGCACGACACAGACATCAGCAAGGCATGCAACGGATACCACTTACGTGGCACACGCAACGCATGCAACACGACGGGATAGTCATGGCACCAACCGCTCTTTTACACTATGCCCGTCTTTGCAGGTGCACGAGTAGGATATACATAAGCGCTGTAGAGATATGGGCAGCTGGGCGTGGTGCCCGCTTTGTTCACTGTGCTGTCCCTTCACTCGTGTGTGCGTGTGGACGCCTACCCTTGGCATCCACGTTCAGCGCCAGGATGTCTGCCTTGTCTGGAACACATAGCTTGCGTGGCGCTCGCTGGAAGCAATCGGGCACCTTGGGGGCCCCACCGCTCTTCACCACCTATACAGAAGGGGGTGACAGAATGAGTGAGAGATTGTACAGCAGGTAATCCACGGGACACTTGCATACCATTTGCATGAACTGTAAATAATAGATATGACAATGCAATGAATGCATTCTGAGCACCAACAAAAAATAATCCTTGCCCTGTGCGTCACACGACAGCGCTTAGCAATCAGACATGCGCAGCACATGACTCTCACGCTGCTCACACCTGCAACTCGTCGATGCGCAGAAGCCGGCAGTCCTGCAAGAGGGACGTGGGGTCCGGGTCGGGCCCTGGGGCGGGGGGCACAACCACCGCACTGGTGCCGGGGCCGTTGGCACCGGGAAACCTCACGGCCACATACGCCCCATCCACTTTAAGCACCTGTAGGCAGGCAAGAAAGTTAGGGTTAACCTGGCACAAACGCTATAGTGACATCACCACCACTTAGTAGCAAGTAGCAGGTGTCATAGCATCATCAGAGCCTGAGCACACACACACCTTGCCCACGGGAACGCTCTTCACGTCCTCCACAAACACCACCTCCTTGAGGTTCCACTGCTCCTCGTTGTGCTTCTCCTCCTCACGAGAGCTCGCCGTCGGGCGCTTGCGTTCTGCGAAAACAAAACGAGAGAATCATACCCTCTGAACCACCGTGTGTGTGAGCTCCAACGCCTTTTTCACTGGCACAGCAAGGCTGTTCCACGGGCATGCCAAGCCAGGCTACCAAGGGATAGGTAACACCAAGTTGTTTTTCCACCGCATAAAGAGCTGTGCTGCTAATACAACATGCAATCTGTGAGGTCGAAACATGGAGAACCTGTGTCATCACAGTGTGCTATCGAAAGTTTACATGGGGTGAACACATCATGAGCTTGACATGGAAAAATATCCCATGAAAAATTATCCATATCAGGGGAAAGAGAGATTTCCTATTACGATGGCATGGAACAATTTTTATGGCGAAAAGGCTCAGGTGACAGCCATGTGATGTCCCCAAAGGTCTAGCTAAGAGCCCAACAGCTCAGCTGACAGCCCAAACTTCCCGAAAGGCACTCACTGTAGGGCAGGGATGCGCTGCTCGCGATGGAGGAGGTGTCGCTGCAAGTTGAGGCGGGGGAAGGAGGAGGTCCCATCTCAGTGCGAACATTATCCTGCTTCTGCTCAGACCTAATGGTGAAGATTACACGTGGAGAAGAGCATTATTTAGCCAAGCAACGTTGCACTGACACTCACTGTAGTTAAAATTCGCAAGCTAATACCCTGGGCAGCAGTATTGTTACAGAGTGATGATTGTCATTACATTAAAAACATCGGACAGCGACACTCAAACAAGCTGGAAGCCTCCCAGAAACAAATAAATAGGTCTTGAAACATCGATCTACGACTACAGCACTAATATTGAGCTAATAAAGTTGCGAGCATACCAGAGTGTGTACGTGAGCAAATGAGTAAGGGAGTAGTGAGCGGGTGAGTAAGTGACATGATAAACGAGTAAATGAGAAAGTTGGCGAGTGTGATTTAATGATCAACTGAGTCCTTCCAGTAGGCTCACCACCCGCAGGAAGGTCCGTGAGGGGCCGGTGCAATGTGGTTTGGGTAGCAGTCGTGGCGGGGGGCCTCGACGACCCAATCCC
>JAZEWT010000009.1:18089229-18100685 GCA_036362905.1 Mordacia mordax | reverse complement strand
CAGAGAGGGATCGTCTAATTGTGTGAGGGGCATCTTTTCATGAGATGTAAATTAGGGGACTAGCCACAGACAAAGCAGGGAGGGGGAAATCACAGTTCCCGGGGTGGGAATAGGATATGGAAATTAGTGTCAAGGTGACTCAGAGGCGGACTCACACAACAAAGGACACGCATCACGCCCACACATATAAGGAGACGATAGAAGCCGCGCACGAACACTACGCCTGAGAATGCCTCAAACGTGTGAGGCGAAACGTCGCGAGGAGAGGAGAGAGAGCCATCGACGCGGCTGTCCCGAGAGAGCAGCTTTTTGAAGCGATCATCAAAAACACTGCTGTACAGTAAACCTTTCCACGGCACTTAGAAGGCAGATAAAATCACTGATTTTTTTAAAAAGAAAGCCAACGAATTGTTTTATGCTGACATTAATAGTTCACCAAAAGCAGACACTGAGAATGTAACAAAAACAAACGTTTAAAAAAGAAAAACTTTTCATTAAAAATTAACAGTAGTAAACAATAAATATCTCATCTCATCTCATTGTCAGTAACCTCTCATCTCATCTCATTATCTGAAACCGCTTAATCCTATATAGGGTCACGGTGAAGCCGGAGCCTATCCCGGAAACACAGGGCGTAAGGCAGGAATACACCCGACGACGGGACGCCGTCCATCGCCGGGCATTGCGGGACAATTTTTAGTCTCCGAGCCAATCAACCTATCCAGGAGCATGCTTTTGGACTGTGGGAGGAAACCGGAGTACCCGGCGAAAACCCACGCGGACACGGGGAGAGCATGCAAACTCCACACAGAAAGGCACCGGAGCCGAGAGACTCGAACCCGGGACCTTCTTGCTGTGAGGCGTCAACGCTAACCACTGCGCCACCGCGCCGCCCCATTGTCAGTAACCGCTTAGTCTTGTACAGGGTCGCGGTGAGCCGGAGCCTATCCCGGCAGACACAGTGTGCAAGGCACGGATATACCCACGATGGGACGCCAGTCCATCACCGGATTATGATTTATTTTATTTTATCAGTGTGTGTGTGTGTGATGCAGCCCCTTCATTTTTTGTGCTAGAGTGAACGTAAAAAAAATGCGGCCCAGACAACCAAACGCATCTATCACGCGCCTACTGACTTCATTCACTCTGACTTATAAGTAGACAACAATGCAATGATTACATGACTTGATGTGGAGGAGCTGCTTGTGTTTTCAGTCATATCGCCCTGTAAGGGAGGGTGCAGTGCAAGGGAGGCCGTGCAAGTGAGATAAGCGAGTGTAGTGAACACGTGTTTGAGCGAGCGCTTGACGGTGGTGAATGCAGCGAGTACGATGTGAGAGGAGAGTGTCTGCTTGGGTAAAAAATGTAGTGAGAAGTTGGTGAGCAAAAGAGTGCGTGAGCAAGGGGGTGAAAGAGCGTGCGGTGAGCGAGCTTATTGAGTGTAAGCAAGTGTATGCGCGAGTGAATGAGCGAGGGCGATATACAGGTTTGGCGAGAGAGTGCAGACGTGAACCTACCCCTCCGAGCTGTCTGGCTTTCCCAGCTCCAGTCGCTCAGGGTGGATGGAAAAAGAGATCCGGCAAACTCGCCCATCCTGCAGGGGGAGGGGAAAAGGGTGCGTGCGAGGGGAGGGACATGAGAGATGGGAGAAATTGATGATGGGGAGACGAGGGAACATGGAGAGGCAAGATATGTCGCCCAGGGGGAAAGACAGTGATGGATGGAGATGGGGGAGATGGACAGCAGAGGCCAAGCAGGATGTTGTCAGACAGGAAAGGAGAAGACGAGACAAAGGGGAGGTAGATAAGGGATGTGGTCACGTGGGGAGTTGCACAACTTGGAAGCACCAGTATGTAATTCCACAACCAGGGGGCCACCACAGCAGATGCCAAAACTCTCCCAGAACGCAGCCAAGATAGATAATGTTTTCAGAAAGCCAGCCAAAACATTGAACATTCTTTGTCAGCGAGTTAACCTTGCCCTTCTATAAAAGGGAGCCAAAAAGCCGGCAATTTATATATTTCTCTCCAAGAACACATGCATGCAAACAAACTACTGAATCCTAACTTACTAAATAAAATCACCACATATTTCACCAACACTAATGACCAATGAGCCATGCATCTAAACACAAGCACATAGGTGGGAGCTCGTGCATTTGTGCTTTGAATCCACAATTATTTGTGCACTCAAACTTCTTAACAAAACGGAGGCTCCCTTCATGGCCGAGTTTGTCAGCTTGGATGTGTTATTTTGTCTGAAGGCACTTACCTCCAAGAGGAACGCGGCATGATTGGGTCCGACAACACACTGCTTGATCGGTGACTGCTCCAGACAGCTGAGCGCATGGTGGCTGTAAAAACAAAACAACATTCCCCATGAACCAACTGCTGGTTTCTCCGGGTGAGAGCACAAGGACATAGAGTGACCCGTACCACCAGTCATATTTGTCTGAAAGTACAGCTATGTAGTATTTAGCCTATTCGCAGTGCACTGAGTATTAACCGCTGATATTGCTGTTTTCAACCACATGCGAAACGGTCATTGATGGAACTCATAGGTTTTCAACAATATTACGATTCAAGAATTGCCAAATGAAAAACAATTAAATATGTAAATCAATTCAAAACCCCTCCTGCAAAAGTCTTGAGACCCAGTGTAGCAATGCCACCATCTGGCAGTGTAATGACAAAGGATTGTAGTTATTACTATATTCTTCATATAAACACGTGCATTGGAAATTAACATTAAAAGCCTAGCTCTAAAAAGTCAGCAGGGGACGACAACTGCTGTTTCACACAACACATTGCAAGCGACAATTGAGTGTCTCCGTTTCATTAAAAAAAAGTTATTTACAAAATTATCCAAGGCATGTAGTTATGCAGAGACTATATATTGGTGTGCGTATGGTGAGCACTTGCCTCACAGACGAAGACTTGGTCAGTTTCTCCGACACCTCCCTCAACCTGAAAATTCACACACACACATCACATGAGAACACTAATGCAGCAACAGTTAATTACTCAAATAGTTCTGCACTCGGAGAATCATTTCAGCTGTATGTGTCCAGGACGACAAGCCAAAAAGTATTTGCTCATCCAGCACACCACATTCAGAATACCTCTTGCTACGTCTGTAGCCAGTGGTATAGCTACTCCAGCTAAAGCAGCAAACTAGATATTTGGTGAGAAATTAAGCCTTGGTTGTGTTTATGCGTTACTAAGACATCATCGACTTAGACCAGAGGCTGAGTAACACCTCACTTCCAGCATCATAATTACCTGGCACTGCCAAATAACAGAAGCCGAGATCGGTACAGTGCCTTGAGCATTTGACCTCAAGATCAGAAGACATGAGCTCATTTTGCAGTTTTCGGTCAACGCCGTGTTTTTTTAAATGGACTCTTAATGCGAATCAAGTAGTTGTACTATGGAATGACTTGCGATTGCAATGACAATGTGCAAATTCCACAAGGTAATGGCCATAAACCCTCCAAAAAAACATTGTTTCTGATTTGCCGTTATTATGCAGTTAACATGCCGTTCTCTCCGCAGCTCTGTGCAGTGCTTTGTGACCCTCGGGTGAAAGGATCTCCAGAAATGCAATTATTCTTATACACAGTAGATGAGGTCTACCCACAATAGCTCCAACCGTAAATACCAAGCAATATTTGACGACCAAAAATGTACTGCAACAGTACAGTATTCGGTCAGGTCCTTCATTAGGTAAGACACTTGGAAGGTATTGATAAGACTTTTAGAAGGAGACAGGTATTTTACACGTCGCAATAACACTAATATAAGAAATTAAAAACCCCATATATTTATATTAAGAATATTTAGGTATATGCAAATGCGAAAACAGAGTGGTACTGAAAGTCAGAAATAGGGTACAAACTATGTTTTAGCGTTACACATTTTTTTTGCAAACATTCTCTTGACATTACAGTATTAATGTCAGCTTATTTATCTATTGATAAAGCATCTTATACTAATACTTGAGAAAACCTCATCACTGTAGAGCCAGATGATTTATTGAAGCCATGTGATGAGATCACCCAATGCAACCAAAGGTCTCTTTTTAATGAAGACCAGTATCACAAAAACAACAGTATACAAATGGCACGCAGGCTCAAACAACAGCACATAGGAGAAGTGAAATGCTTCTGCACAAAGTTTATAGGTTTGTGTCACATCTTGGCTAAGACAAAAAACACACCAGTGGCCAATGACTCAAAATTATGACGCCACTGTCTTTAAAATCCACTTCCTCATAGGCAGACGCATTTCAGTGCTTTCATGTTCATGATTCCGGTGATTTCCCCACAGAATTTACCCATACAGGTGTAGCATACGTGTCGATCACTCCTCCTCTCTCCTTCACAACGTTTCGAAGGACAGAGGAGGAGCGATGAAAACTTAGTCGCCAAATCATGACATCCATTCGGTGTGAAAAGTCAATGTGCGTGCTCCATGAGTGTCGGTTAGGTGGTTTCTCATCTGTACTGTTTGCATAGCTGGCAAGTTCACAAACGCTGACCACCTATAGAATGATTAATACGGTGTAAGCTGCCTGAGTGGGGTAGAGGCTCAATATAATCAGTACATAGATAATAGCGATATTCGTATTCATGCTTAGCCAATAAAATGTTATGGAGATGTTAATTTAATGTAATTTACAATTTTTGGCTCGGCAGGGAACACAGAACTGAGTATCGATGTCAAAGGACTTAAATGAACACAATCCTAAAAAAAGCCAAACAAGTTGATTTAATACAAGGCAAAGTTGCTGTTAAGCATATGTGACCAGTGTGAGACCGAATTTAAAAAATTCAAATAGACAAACGCTAGAGGTGCAGCAATGTAATTACTTGTAAACACTAATGCAAATTGGCCTACTCTTCCATACAAGCAAGACGTATTGGAATAAGTTAACGTAATCACACTTTACCCCACCACACGTGAATTGACATTCTACTAAATGTGGTGTATCCATTTATACTTCTGGGTGAACAAAGGCAGAAATATTCACAAAACCTTTCACCATTGTTTCATACTGCCTTCCAGGGACAACAAATCGAATTGGTGATTCATGTAAATTTTGTGTGCCAACACTTACATAACTGCTGATAAACCGTGTGCAAAATAGGTTTGTTAAACTTGTTGGCACTGCATCCTAATTTTAATTAGCACTTTAAGGATAACATCTACATTTTGAGCTGAACGGTTGTCCCAGATGCATGTTTAATCAAGTTACAGCTGCGCAATATGTAAAGTTGATTACTTATCCGGGAAAGCCTCAGAGTCCCTAAAATGTTTCATAAGAATCCTGCACCGATTGGGAAGTTGAAGCAGTTACAAAGAAAGCTCACCACACGCATGCTATGGAATGCACGAAGGTCAGCAAAGACGCCTCTATAATTTAACATTATTCGGAAGCCTTTAGGTGACCACATGGACAGATGCAACCCAAAAAACGAATGTCATACGCGCTGGCTGTTTCGTTAACGAGACAAACATTGAGTAATAGCTGAACAGACAATGGGGGGGGGGGGTGTACTCTGTAGACTTGATTGTTACACGATTCGTACCAATGTAGAACATCAATACAATGACGTCCTGCGACTAAAAATGTTTCTGCCTTCGTGGAAGCCAACCTGGAACATTGCCATTTTAGAGATGAATCTACTGGAGACGTTTCTTGAGCTGTTTTCCTCGAACAAAAATGTTGTTCTTGATTCTCACAAACGTAGTGAACTGAGGATGTCTTTGGATAGTGGAGTCGACAGAATGTATAAATTACACGGCTACTCTAAGCGAGGATGAAACGTATTTCAAACCATATGGGGAGACGAATTTCAAAACAGGTAGAACAAAAAGCGACGTTTAGAGGACTCGTATATTTCCACTGCAGTTGGAAATTCGGTGGACATCTACTCGAACATGTATCCGAAAGACTTAAAAAAATACATATTTTTATAAATATATAACAATGTAGGAAATGGGCGTGAAACACACAGTGACATTTGGAACGAGCCTGACTTGAATGTAACTGATCAACCCCATTGCCAGACGTCTCTCCTCAACAAATTAAACAAAACGATGACAGTTGCACTTCAACATAGCCAAAAGGTGAGAAAATAAAGCCAAGTTATAATATTAACTCCAAATCAAGGAGATTTTAGACGAACTCATATTCAAATGCCTAAAGGAGAAAATTACCGGTCGCCACTTCGAATAATTAATTACGAAATGGTCACGTCACAAATGGTAGTCCACATGGGGTAGAAATTGAGTACATCGTAAGATAGATCAAACAAAATAAGCGGAGACATTGCACGTAGATCTCTATGGCTAA
Source organism: Mordacia mordax (assembly GCA_036362905.1). Taxonomy (NCBI): domain Eukaryota; kingdom Metazoa; phylum Chordata; class Hyperoartia; order Petromyzontiformes; family Petromyzontidae; genus Mordacia; species Mordacia mordax. Next base: position 18,094,328 of record JAZEWT010000009.1, on the reverse strand, counting down.
TCACAATAAGTATAGGCATTCGACGGTCTCTGAGATTCAGGGGAAGGGGATGTCCTAGACACGTCAGTTTCGATATATGCGCAATGCTTTAGACACTGACCAGAATGCATATGCTCAAGGCAATAATAACCGTATGGGAAGTCAAATGGCTTGGTCGACAATGACGACGGACTGGCAGCCAAGGGATGGAATGCGTCCGCGAGGACATTAAGGAACGGGTGCCGCGATTACATTATCTCGTATGAAGGTGCGAGGTGAAATGTTGTAACCCAGGCTGTTGAGAGAAGGCGATGGTCACATTACATTACAGTTCGCACGTTTGTACACGAGAAGGAGCAAAGATGAATAAAAACGAGCAGGACTAAAACTGATTATATGCCGTCGCGGGACCATGCAGAATGGCGACAGCGTGGAGAGGCCTTCGTCGAGCAGACCGCGACTCAATGATTAAATTAGAACTCGTACTCACTCAGACAAGTGCGCAAAACACCCACGAACGACAGCATGCACTTCCACGTCACAACGTGAACAGCGCGTCCATTAGCCAACCGAGCTCGGACCAGCTCTGCACCCAACTCCCGGCCTCTTGACTGAGCATCGCTACCGGGCTGGTGACACCAACCGCGGGCGAGGACGCTCAGGCAAGCAGGGCGAGACATCGCGACTGCCAGCAAAGGCCTCAACGAGCGAAGGCGGCCGCTTCTCGAGAGAACTCCGCCCGCTTCTCCGGGCGGCTCACCGGTCATACAGCTGGTCCTCGGTGCCCGGGAGCGGGTGCACGACGAAGTGAACAGACGTCATGGCGGGTTTGCGAGCGGCAGGCGAGGCCACGGGGATGGCGGCACCTTGGCTCAACACAACGCCATCGGGGTGACGCCAACTCGACCCGCGCCCATGAGACGGCGACTTCTATTGGTTGTCTCGGTCCGTCGCCGGCGTTGGCAATGTAACGCGAGAGGAGATTGGTCGATAGCCCGGCGTGTGCACGACCCGGTTACGGCTGCCGCTGATTGGCTGTTTGTGCCGGCTGGCAACAGGCGGGAGCGTACATTGAGAGAGAGAGAGAGCGCGCGCGCGCGCGAGTTTCACCCGAGGGTCACAAAGCGCTGCGCGGAAAGCTGCGGAGAGATCGGCATGTCAACAACAACATCAGGACGATTCAACTGAAAGTCAAATAGTAGCAATAAATTATAGGACATAAAATAAGCAATGTTAAAAAAGCAAATTCTTTAACAAACAAGAATGGAATACATATTCCCGAGCAGGCGCAGGTCGGCAGAAAGCCATCATCCCGGCACGACAAAAGTGAGCCACATCAACAGTCCTAGCCAAAGGGCTTGCAAGCCTTACGGAACAAGTGAGTCTTGAGATGGGATTTGAAAATGTCCAGGGACTCAGCTGATCGAATCTCTAATGGAATGGATTATAGAGTCTGGGAGCAGCACGTGTTAAGGCTCTGTCACCCATCGAATGTAGGTGCGACCTGGGCACATGCAGCAAGCCTGTCTTGGAGGATCGGAGTGGTCGGGTTGAGGAGTATGGCTGAAGGAGGTCACGGATATATATCGGAGCAGCGCCAGTGAGAGCCTTGTAGGCGTGGAGGAGGATCTTGAATTCAGTCCTGTATATAACCGGAAACCAGTGGGGAGACATCAATATTGGGGATATGTGATCGTGAATGGGGGTGTGCGGGTGAGGAATCTGGCAGCCGCATTCTGCACACGTTGGAGACGATTGATCAGATAGGCAGGGGTGCCAGGGAGCATTGCATTGCAGTCATCGATACGTGAGGAGATGGCGGCACATTTCTCACTCAACACACGTAAGGAGATACAAGGCAAATTGTGGTTGGGGTTTTCGTGGTGCTGGCTCGTTTAGCGTTATCTCGTATAACGTCTCAATATAACGCTTCTTTGTGCTGCTGGAAAGTTTCTGAGGAAGAACACATAGAGCGAGAACACGGCGCGCGAATTGTTTGGAACGGGAGAGGCACGTGCAGTTTGTTGAAGCTAATAATAATAATTGCATTTCCAGAGCGCGTTTCACCAGAGGGTGACAAAGTGCTGCACAGAGCTGTAGAGAGAACGGCATGTCAGCAACGACATTAGAACAGCAAATCAGCAACAATAATGAGTTTTTTTTTACACCAACCCTTACTTTTTGGCCGTGTTAGGTGGAGGTTGGTTTAGGACACTTATTTTTGCTAAAGTCGAGATTGTAGTGGTCTATCGGAGATGTAGGAGAAGACTGTTCTCATGACTCTTCGGATCCTTAAACAACACGAAAAAACCCCCTTGGTACCCTCAGTGCTCCCTCTTCGTTACCATCCTCCCTCGCCTTGTTCCCCGTCCATCTGGGTGAATAATTTAATTGCAGAGACATCCAGTACAAAAAAAATGACCAAGACGATTTTCTACCTGGATCAGTAGCTGTTGCTGAACACTTGCATCAGTCATGTGAAAGAAGGTCTGTTAAGAAGCAATTATAGAGTGTCAATCGTCATTGGTTGGCGGTCCGGTCGAAGACTTTGGAATCTTATTTTGTCGTATGGCTGATGTAGGTGTTGAGCAACAGTCATCGTAGTACATCGAGCTGCAGGGTGAGTCAAGTAATTGCGGCAGGAGTAACATGAATGTATCGCGTTATGTATGCCAAAGTGTGTTTTTGGTGATCCCAGTTACCCATTCAGGGCGGCACGGTGGACCAGTGGGTAGCGCTGTCGCCTCACAGCAAGACGGTCCCGGGTTCGAATCTCGGATCTGTGTGGAGTTTGCATGTTCTCCCCGTGTCCGCGTGGGTTTTCGCCGCGCACTCCGGTTTCCGCCCACAGTCCAAAAAACATGCTGCTGCATAGGTTAATTGGCTTGCAGACTAAATTGCCCGCAGTGCCCGGTGCTGGACTGGCGTCCCATAGTGGGCATATCCCTGCCTTGCGCCCCGTGTCTGCCGGGATAGGCTCCGGCTCACCGCGACCCAGTACAGGACTATGCAGTTTCTGACAATGAGATGAGATGAGTTACCCATTCACTCACGGCTTGTTTTGGATGACCACAACCACTCACCCACTCACTCATGGTGTGTATTAGATGACCATAGTGGCGCGTTACTGAAGAGATTATAAATGTCCACTTATGTACCAAGTATCCGCCAATGTAAAGACGCGTGTGATTGGCTCGATTTCTATGGGGATAGACTGGTCTTTAAGGAGCGTTTTGTACGTTAAAGCGTGTGGACTCTTGGTTTGGAGCTCATTTAATTTAATCTTTATTTGCAGTAGTTATCGTATATTAGCCCAGCCTAAATGTTGTATTTATCATCCCACGTGCTTTGTATTTACCAATTTAACTTTTAGATGGCGCTTTGCGGCCTCAGGGTGTAACACGCTATGAAAATGTCAATATGCCTATGCACGACTCTTAGAGTTGGGCGGCACGGTGGCTCTGTAGGTAGCGCTGTCGCCTCACAGCAAGTAGGTCCCGGGTTCGAATCTCGGCTCGGATGCTTTTCTGTATGGCGTTTGCATGTTCTCCCCGTGTCCGCGTGGGTTTTCGCCGGGCACTCCAGTTTCCTCCCAGAGTCCAAAAAACATGCTGCTGCATAGGTTAATTGGCTTGCAGACTAAATTGCCCGCAGTGCCCGATGCTGGACTGGCCTCTCATCGTGGGTATATCCCTGCTTTGAGCCCTGTGTCTGCGGGGATAAGCTCCGGCTCACCGCAACCCTGTACAGGACTAAGCGATTTCTGACAATGAGATGAGATATTATACAACTGCAGTATATAGAGCGCCCTACAACGTATGAGCAGCAGGTCTTTGGCATCTTCCACAATTGTTAATTTGCATTGTGAACTGGAACATCAGGGCTAATATTAATTGGTGCGGATATGCGATACGTAATCCGGAGTGCACCTGGCCTGGCACAAGCGCCGTGGTGATGCCATCGCCACTTAGGGACGAGCGGCCGCTTGTTCTTGCGGCTGATGTAACGCCGGTTGCATTTGACGAGATGCCCGTGCCGACCTTTATAGCATAGGTGCTCGTGTTGCCACGGCAACGCTCCAATGCTCGAGGCAATGCTTTAAAGACATCGCAGGGAACACTAAGGATCCACATATTGTAGTACTGGGCGGCGCGGTGGCCCAGTGGTTAGCGCTGACGCCTCACAGCAAGAAGGTCCCGGGTTCGAATCTCTCGGCTCGGGTGCCTTTCTGTGCGGAGTTTGCATGCTCTCCCCGTGTCCGCGTGGGTTTTCGCCGGGTACTCCGGTTTCCTCCCACAGTCCAAAAGCATGCTCCTGGATAGGTTGATTGGCTCGGAGACTAAAATTGTCCCGCAATGCCCGGCGATGGACCGGCGTCCCGTCGTCGGGTGTATTCCTGCCTTACGCCCTGTGTTTCCGGGATAGGCTCCGGCTCACCGTGACCCTATATAGGATTAAGCGGTTTCAGATAATGAGATGAGATGAGATATTGTAGTACTGTGACGATTCGAAAAGTACCTGACAGTCGCACTGCGGTGTTGGCCACGGTTGTCCTGGCTTTCATTGCAAGTGTTTATCTGACCCATGTGGGAAAAGAAATGAACCAATAAAGATCCGAAAAGGTCGCCATGTTTTCCATCTTCAAAATCCAGCACAGACTACCGTGGTTTACGGTTGATAGTTTGATATTGCATGGCCACAATCGCACGGTATCTTCTCTTCACTATATCTGTTTGTGTCTCTATTCATCTTTACTTGTCTCGAATCTCTATGCATCTCGATGGTATTGTCCTATGAACAATGAGCCTGTGACACCACGGCTTCGACTGCGGACTTGTGACGGCTTACAGCGGCAACACCACGGCGAGGATCAGCACCCACTCCGCGATAGATCAGCCTGCGAGCACGGATGAGCAGAGACTTCTTGATTTTAGATGCTTTATTGGAACCAGCAGTGGACGGGGCCGGGGAGTAGCGACATACAACGAGCAGCATACATCGTGACGCTCCTTCTCGTTCCTCCAGTCGACTCTCTTCGCCCCTCCAACCCCCCGCCTATTTATCCCCGCGGCCCCTTCTAGCGCGTTCTAAATGACATCACCCTTCTACCGTAAAAGTCC
>JAZEWT010000009.1:18067546-18087176 GCA_036362905.1 Mordacia mordax | reverse complement strand
CCCCCCCCCCAGTGGCTACCGCGCGAACGGCTGCACCACCGCTCCCCCCCGCGGCTACCGGACGAACCGCTGCGCCACCGCTCCCTGAGTTTCACACGGCCGGGGCACTCCGCCCCCCCCCCACACACCCTCTCCCCTCTCTCCAGCAAACACACGACAGTACACACAACGACGCCTTACTCAAACCAGTGGGGCACTCGGTACAACACACACCAAGGGACAACATACACCGAGGGACAACACACACCGAGGGACAACACACACTGAGGGACAACACACACTGAGGGACAACACACCGCACACCCGCCGCAGCCCCGATGGCTGCCACGCAGCTCCCGTCTTCGCGGTCACCTCCCGGGTTCCCGACGAGCCGGGAACCCCCAAGGGCCCCCCCCCCCGGCTCCAGCGCCGACGAGGCGCCACCACAATGGCAGCCCCCCATCGCAGACGGCTCCCAGCGGCCTCCGGCACCATGCGCTCCCCACGTATGCGTGCGGCCCGCCGAGCAACGCCAGGCCACAGTTCCGACTTCTCCCGCCTTCGCCGTCACCTCCCTCCGGGGTTCGACGAGCCGGGAACCCCCAAGGGCCCCCCCCCCGGCTCCAGCGCCGACGAGGCACCACCACAACGGCAGCCACCCCATCGCAGACGGCCCCCAGCGGCTCCCGACACCACGCGCGCTCTGCGCACGCACGCGGCTCATTGAACCACGCCAAGCCGGCCTGGTGCGGCCCGCTAAGCCTGCCGCAGCTCCGACTCCTCCCGCCATCGCTGCACTCCGAGCCGCACCGCCATTCTCCTGCGACTCTCCCCCGCGGCTCGCTCTCGCCGCCGCCGCACTCCGAGCCGCGCCACCACTCTCCTGCGACTCTTCCCGCGGCTCCCTCTCGCCGCCACCGCCGCCCCTCCCTCCGGCCCGCGCCACTCGTTCCACTGCTGGCTTCCTGGCATCCTCACTCCGCTCGCTGGCTCCGCCGCTAGACTCCTCGCCGCTCTCCCAGCCGCCACTCACCGCAGTCTCCGACGTGAGTCCACATCCTCACTGCTGACACCAACTGTAACGCCACGACTTTGACTCCGGGCTTGTGACAGCTTACAGCGGCAACACCACGGCGAGGATCATCACCCACTCCACGATAGACCAGCCAGCGAGCACGGATGAGCAGAGACTTCTGGATTTTCGATGCTTTATTGAAACCAGCAGTGCACGGGGCCGGAGTAGCAGCACACAGCGAGCTACTACATCGTGATGCTTCCTCTTCCCTCTCGTTCCCCCAGGAGACTCTTCCCGCCCCTCCAACCCCGCGCTCCTTACATCCTTGCGGCCCCTTCTCGCAAGTTCTAACCGACATCACCCTTTTACCGTAAAAGTCCCCCCCCCCCGCAGCCCGTGCTGTCCGTCCCACACGTGGCGTTGGTCCCCCCTCTACAGTAACAGTCCCCGCAGACTGTGCTGCTCGTCCCCCACGTGGCGTTGGTCCCCCCTCCCCTATTCCTTAATTCTGCACAGCCACTGCATGGCTCATTTGCACGTGCCAGGTATATTGTTAATTCACTGATCCGTGAGACATGGCGGTATCTTGAGAAGGCTTTCATTCAGCAGTGGTTTGATCAAAGCTGATGGCCATTCCACAGATGATGACAACCTTGTGTATGCAATGAATTAGCCTGGCTGTAATCATATTGTTGTTGATACTGTATACATTGCATTGCATAGCCAATTTACCCAAACAAAACATGTATATGCGATTAAAGCATTGAAGGAGCAATTAATTTGTGAAAGTATCCTTCATTTTATAATGTACTATGGTACTAAGTGGACGTTCATTAAGTGGTTTGATGCTGCCTTGTTCAGAATATAAATTATTTTCCTTGGTGAGAAGCCATGAACATTCACTATATTTTATTGCAATAGTATATATATGGGTGCTGTCAAATGAACGCATTTCTTTATTCTCACATTCTGCATTTCACATGATAAGTGACTTACTTTAAAGTGGCACATTATTCACCTATATTTTACTATCCTGAGCATTATCAGGCGGACGACAATGTTCCTGCTGTGATTGAAATGTCAAAATATATTTAATGGCCAAAGCAAACATTTAATTTTAAAAACCCCATGACCAAGAAGCATGTATAATGGTAGTGATACCTATTCTATCAGTGAATCATCCCTTTTCTCTTGTGCTTACCAAAATTGGTGCGTAATTGTCTCTCATCTCATCTCATTATCTGAAACCGCTTAATCCTATATAAGGTCACGGTGAGCCGGAGCCTATCCCGGAAACACAGGGCGTAAGGCAGGAATACACCCGACGACGGGACGCCAGTCCATCGCCGGGCATTGCGGGACAATTTTAGTCTGCGAGCCAATCAACCTATCCAGGAGCATGCTTTTGGACTGTGGGAGGAAACCGGAGTACCCGGCGAAAACCCACGCGGACACGGGGAGAGCATGCAAACTCCACACAGAAAGGCACCCGAGCCGAGAGATTCGAACCCGGACCTTCTTGCTGTGAGGCGTCAGCGCTAACCACTGGGCCACCGCGCCGCCCGGTGCGTAATTGTTTCAAAATTAATTATAAATGGTTTAAATGTTAATATTACAAAAAGCACTGTCGTGAAATATATTATCGTACAGTTTCTCTTTACTTAACAACTGCATAGCCTATTTAGGTTTTGAGATTAACCAACTCACATGTTAGAGGCCTGAGGATGCCTCTAATGTGAGGCGAAACGTCATGAGGTGGAGAGAGGAAGCGATCGACGCCGTTGTCCCGAGAAAGCAGCTTTTTGAAGCAATCATCGTGCATCGAGCCGTGAAAACCTACATCATTACATTCTTAACCATGTCAAAATAAATTCGTTCATTACTTGCCTTTTAACCAACTCACATGTTAGAGGCCTGAGGATGCCTCTAACGTGTGAGGCGAAACGTCATGAGGTGGAGAGAGGAAGCGATCGACGCGGTTGTCCAGAGAAAGCAGCTTTTTGAAGCAATCATCGTGCATCGAGCCGTGAAAACCTACATCATTACATTCTTAACCATGTCAAAATAAAATCGTTCATTTCTTGCCTTTAAAACGTGTCATATGAACATCAACACAATAACAATAGATATTAGATTTGTGTAAAAAACCCAGTACATTACATACGCTAATCTTTCTAATGGCGGATACTGCACAAAGCGAATACCAGTAGCTTTTTCCACCCGAGTTGGTACCGACCGACCAACCCGCCTGGTTTATTATGGGTTATGTGGCCACTTTTAGTGAGTGGACCCTGTACTTTAGAAACACAATACTTGACTCCCTAATCATACAGCCTTCCCAGAAACCCAGCTCCAAATACCACGATGGGCTAACTAGGCTAGAACTGAGCCTGATTAATGTTTATAAACAGTTGCACCGAGTATTTGCGTTACATGAGCTACGCTTGTTGTAACAAATGCCAGACACGTGTTTCGACTTTGCTCAGTTGAAGAGTAAAACTCCGTGGACACGTTAAGAATTCCATAAAAGGTGAAGACCATGTTAAAACCCACAACCGCACTATTAATGTCCTAAATTTCGACTCCTCCGCTATTTCCCACTTTACATTCTTATATATTCTCAAAGTGAAACAATAACTGGTTGCATACACTTTGATTCCAACATCTGTCAATCCAGCAGTGTTTGTTTAACAATCATGACTCTGCTGATGGGCGGCGCGGTGGCCCAGTGGTTAGCGCTGTCGCCTCACAGCAAGAAGGTTCCGGGTTCGAATCTCGGCTCGGGTGCCTTTCTATGTAGAGTTTCCATGTTCTCCCCGTGTCCGCGTGGGTCCTCCCATCGTCCAAAAAACATGCTGCTGCATAGGTTAATTGGCTTGCAGACTAAACTGCCCGCAATGCCCAGTGATGGACTGGCGTCCCATCATGGGTGTATCCCTGCCTTGCGCCCTGTGTCTGCCCGGATAGGCTCCGGCTCACCGCGACCCTGTACAGGACTAACCAGTTTCTGACAATGAGATGAGATGTGACCTATAAAGTCGAATCTGATGCGGAGTTTAATTGGTTAAACAAACGTAAAAGTACAATTATAATAAAACATATATGTAATGTAATATTACTGGAAATAATGGACAGTGGTGATTGCTTCGAAGCAAACATCACGTATCGAGCCGTGAAAACTTAAATCATTACAGAATGGACAGTGTTTCCTGCATTGGGATGTTTGACCAATTCCGTCATAAATAAGTGTTTTGTTTCCCGTGATAGAAAGTCAGAGTACAGTTCCTAAAAAAATACATCATGCACAGTGGAAGATAATTTTCAAATGTCCGCAGAGGTGTTCATGAACCCATTTGCTATACTGCCATACCCTGACTACCTTAAAGCCAAGCAGGATTGAGAGTCTCTAAGTGATGCACTAACCCTTGCTTCCTGAGCGCTGGTTTACAGGTGTGTACCCCACAAGGTGGATGTCATTGCTGCCAATAGGAGCTTGCAGAGGGCGGCGCGGTGGCCCAGTGGTTAGCGCTGACGCCTCACAGCAAGAAGGTCCCGGGTTCGAATCTCTCGGCTCGGGTGCCTTTCTGTGTGGAGTTTGCATGCTCTCCCCGTGACCGCGTGGGTTTTCGCCGGGCACTCCGGTTTCCTCCCACAGTCCAAAAAGCATGCTGCTGCATAGGTTTATTGGCTCGCAGGCTAAATTGCCCCGCAGTGCCCGGCAATGGACTGGCGTCCCATCGTCGGTATATCCTTGCCTTGCGCCCCGTGTCTGCCGGGATAGGCTCCGGCTTCACCGTGACCCTGTATAGGACTAAGCGGTTTCAGACAATGAGATGAGAAGAGGAGCTTCCAAATTGGAACCCTCTACTGCTACAAGACCTAATCCCGATACCACAGTGGAAAAATAAAAATAGACCAAAATCAAATGAAATTAATTATCTTCACTGTAAGTCGCTGGACCCTACTTAGTCTGAATTCTTTGGAACGCACACTGCTCTGTTTGCGCTGCCCGTTCTCAGAAGCCAAGGGGTTTCAAATTCTAAAGGCACTATCAATTTCAACAGGCTAAATATACACGAAATATTGCTCACTCTCTCAACGGCTTAAAATAGCTTCAAAAATCTAGAGTGCGTAGGCGTCAGTTTTGGTTTATCTAACCATAATTCACCGCGATTTACTTAAGCAATGTTGCCAAATTGCAGGAACTTCCAGAAAGTTCCATCATAAGAAATTTACTTCTTGTGACTTATCTTGCCAGTATTTAAACAATCACCATGATATCAAACATATACCTTGGAGCCAGTGTTTAAACGTTACCTTCATAAAGTTGGTATCTTGGTGGTCAGACGTATTATGAAAGTTGCTGCCCACGCTCTTTCTGGCTTAAACACTTGTTGAACTTCTGCAATCAGCATGCACACTTATCTACATGTGTCTTTACTTTGATTTTTTTAACTGATAACAGTTGCTTCATCTCGGATATTTTCTCTGAAAATCATCAATGTTTCATTTTGTATGTCCACGAGCGCATATTTGTTCATTCCTGCCTGGTGGTTTGGTTGGCACGTTATTTGTTTTGCCAAAGGTTGTTTAGTCAAAGTGGAGACCACACATTCCTAGAAAAATAGACGCACGGCATCGTCAATGATTATTGATCTAATCTGTCACTGGGTTCACTTGGCACGTGTCACCTGCTGCCTAATGCAAACCCCACATTCGTTTTCTTTTTCCTCCACTTGTGCTACGGAGATGGAGAATCTATTTGGAACTATCACACCAATAGCTGTGCATTTTTGAATGATAAAGTGTAACGATTCGCAGAATAAATGTAAAACCCGCCTCTAAACGCATTTATATTCCCTCGTTTTCGATTCTCTCAATGAGTTCTCCATTCCCTTCGCAGCAAACTATTTATTCAGGGAGTTATTTTGTTATAAACAGTGATTTGATTACCTCGTGGAAATGCACCTCATGAATGTAATGCATTGTCGCAGAACTAATCCTGAAATGTCAACATGCGGCCTATCCACCTTCCCACCCACCTTACTACAGACAAAAATGTTGGGCTCCGCACTGATGTAAATTTCAAGAGTTGTAAATGAGCCAAAAAAACACAGGCATAAATATAAGTATGGTTTTATGCAGTAATTGGTGATCATGGGTGAGACGATCTAACTACCAAGTTTAATCACAGGCGAGAGGGTGGCGCACTGGTAACATTTGTAGCTCAGAAGTCCTGTCGAAGGCAGTTCGATTCCCGCCTCGGGCACCTGTATGGAGTTTTGTGTGTTCTCGCCGTACCGCGTGAGTTTCCTCCCACAACTAAAATATGCATTCATTGGCCGATATACTGCAAAGGAAGCGGTGTCTGGGGAATTGGCACGGGCTAACCGCCTGGCTATCTTCTGCCCTCTCTGCAGGTTCCTCGTGTCTCTATATCCATGTCTCGTCGATGACCAGGTGTTGAATTTGCGCGTTATTACTTAGATTAACTGATCAGATTTGAAGATAGGATTTCAGTAGTGTTGGCTACGAGATCGGACTCAGAAGTTAATCGGCCATCTTAGTCATCACTACTTTAAATTCGCGGAACGTTTGACACGGGCTGGCTAACCACCATTTGCAGGCAGACCTTCGTTGCTCTGCAAAATCAGGAGAGCATACGGCTGTGGCAGAGCAAAGGTCAGCCATCACACACTGCATAGTACTGTGGGGTTAAAGAGTTTACGAGCGTACAGTGCGATTACTTGCGAGATCCGTGATTCATCGAACTCGGGTTGTTGATTTACATAATCCCTTGTTGGCGAGCCCCGGTTCACAATACACATTACACACGTGGTGCATGACGCATTGGAACTCGTGACTACGGGTGAGGTCATCCGGAGGGTGCGAAGGAGAGGGGCGGCACGGAGGGAGATAAAGACGGAGCGTGGTGAGTGGTTGGTCAGTCAGTCACCATCAAGCGGGCTGTTCGGAGACGGAGTCAGGGAGAGTTGGTCGTCAGGCGGTCAGGCGGGGCAGTCGTCAGTCTTCAACATGTAGTCGCCGCTCGAGTTCGTTATGCCCGGGCCCGCGCGCACTGCTCAATTAAACATCAAAAGACAAGAAGTCTCTGCTCGCCGGCTGAAAGATCGTGGAGTGAACGCTGATCCTCGCCGTGGCGGTTATCGTCGAGCCGCCACGAGTCTGCGGTCCGAGTCGTGGTGCCACAGTTATGGTGTCAGAAGTGGGATGCGGACTCACGTTGAGACTGCGACGAGTGGCGGCGGTGCAGCGAGCAGAGTGAGCCGGCGGAGCTGCGAGCAGAGTGAGCCGGCAGAGCTGCGAGCAGAGTGAGCCGGCGGAGCAGCGAGCAGAGTGAGCCGGCGGAGCAGCGGCGTGGGCCGGGGGGCGGGGCAGCGACACCGAAAGCGAGGCACGGGGGAAAATCGCCGCGGCAAAATGGCGGAACAACTCGGTAGTCGCATGGTGACGACGACGGCGGACAGCGATGGTGGCGGCGACGACGGCAGACAGCGATGGTGGCGGCGACGACGGCGGACAGCGATGGTGGCGGCGACGACGGCGGACAGCGATGGTGGCGATGACGGCGGACGGCGGAGCGATGGCGGGCTTGCCATTGTTTGCCAGGCCGCGCCGCGCAGGCGTGCCATTGTCCGGCGGCCGCGCCGCGCGGGCTGGCCGTTGTCCAGCGGCCGCGCATGGTGTTGGAGCCCGCTGGGAGCCATTGTGCTGGCGTCCCCCCGGCTCGTCCCAAGTCGGGAGAAGATGACGGCGAAGGCGGGAGGAGGTGAATCTGCGACGTGGCTCGGCGGGCCTACGTTGTATAGCGGTTGGTGTAGAGGTGTACGTGTGTGTGTCGGTACGTGTGTGTGTCGGCACGTGTGTGTGTGGGCACGTGTGTGTGTGCGAGTACGTGCGTGTGTGTATAGGTGTAGGCGTGTGTGTACGGGTGTGTGTCGGCGTGTGTGTGTAGGCGTGTGTGTGTCGGCGTGTGTGTATAGATGTGTGAGTACGTTTGTGTCAGTGTGTGTGAGCGAGCGAAGCGCTGTGTCCGTGTGAGCGAGCAAAGCGCTCTGTGTCTGTGTGAGCGAGCAAAGCGCTCTGTGTCTGTGAGAGTAATGAGTAAGGAGCGGTGGCGCAGCGGTTAGCGCACTGTGTGTATTGTGAGTAGGGAGCGGTGGTGCAGCGGTTAGCGGACTGTGTGTGTAGTGATTAAGGAGCGATGGTGCAGCGGTTAGTGCACTGTGTGTATTGTGAGTAGGGAGCGGTTGTGCAGCGGTTAGCGCACTGTGTGTGTAGTGATTGAGGAGCGGTGATGCAGCGGTTAGTGCACTGTGTGTGTAGTGATTAAGGAGCGGTGGTGCAGCGGTTAGCGCACGGTGCGTGTAATGAGTAAGAAGCTGTGGTGCAGCGGTTGAGTGTGCTGTGTGGGAAAAAAAAGCTGTGGTACAGCGGTTGAGTGTGCTGGTGGGTGAAAAAGCTGTGGTGCAGCAGTTGAGTGTGCTGGTGGGTGAAAAAGCTGTGGTACAGCGGTTGAGTGTGCTGGTGGGTGAAAAAGCTGTGGTGCAGCAGTTGAGTGTGCTGGTGGGTGAAAAAGCTGTGGTGCAGCGGTTGAGTGTGCTGTGCGGGTGAGAAAGCTGTGGTACAGCGGTTGAGTGTGCTGGTGGGTGAGAAAGCTGTGGTGCAGCGGTTGAGTGTGCTGTGCGGGTGAGAAAGCTGTGGTGCAGCGGTTGAGTGTGCTGTGCGGGTGAGAAATCTGTGGTGCAGCGGTTGAGTGTGCTGTGGGTGAGAAAGCTGTGGTACAGCGGTTGAGTGTGCTGTGTGGGTGAAAAAAGCTGTGGTACAGCGGTTAGCGCACTGTGTGTATAGTGAGTGGTGAGCGGTGGCGCAACGATGAGGCGCAGTAACGCGGTGGAGCCGCACCGATGTGGGGCTGCCATTGTGGTGGCGCCCGTCGGCGTTGGAGCCAGGGGAGGGGGGCCCCTTATGGTCGCCCGGCTCGTCAGACCCCAGAGGGAAGTGGCGCGGTGGATCGCGGTAGCACAGCGGTTAGCGCGATAGCTGCGGGGTAGCGCAATGGCGCGGTGGATAGCGGTAGCGCAGCGGGTAGCGCGGTAGCCGCGGGGTAGCGCGGCGGATAGCGGTGGTGCAGAGGTAGCGCAGTAGCCGCGGATAGTGGGTAGCGCAGAGGTTAGCGCGATAGCCGCGGGGTAGCACAATGGCGCGGTGGATAGCGGTAGCGCAGCAGGTAGCGCGGTAGCCGCGGGGTAGCGCGGTGGATAGCGGTGGCGCAGAGGTAGCGCAGTAGTGAACTCTGATCCTCGCCGTGGCCGTTATCGTCAAGCCGCCACGAGTCTGCGGTCCGAGTCGTGGTGCCACAGTACCACTACGTCGGGTTTTCAATCGTACTGTATTGCCGTCAGATGTTTTTGGGTTGAACCGCATATTCGGTACGGTGCCCGACATTTTGTATCACCTGCTGGGAGCTTCTTCAGAAACGATAGCTATATTCCTTGTTTAAACCTGCCAGTCGCTGTGATGCAGATTGTCACAGCTGTTGACCATCTCAAAGCGCTTTGTGACCCTCGGGTGAAAAGCGCTCTGCAAATGCAATTATCTTAATGCATCACATTTTGCTGGGTCTCAGAATTCATTCCTCTAACACTTATACTGTACATATTTCTTAGAAGTGGGCTATATATGAAAAAATACAACTGGTAAAAGTATTGCAGTTAGTGGTGACTGCACGAAAATATTTTTACATCTAAGAACGTGCGTTTATTACGTACAAGATGTGGACCTAGTTATCAACAGTACTGATTAGATGCTTTTACGTACATTATGGACCCAGTGCCACCGAGCCACTTTTCTTGGAAATTTTATTTTAACCCAGATATTTATAGAAATGGTTTGCTAACGCTGTATTGGCAGTAGTGCCAAGCACATTGTGATGTGCTATGGAAAAAGGCAAATGCCAAAAACGTCCAGTGTTTTCCTTTTAGGGTAGCGTTATTAATATTTTGAGTATTAAAAATAATAAGATTTACATTTACAAGTGATTTTTTGGTTTGGAAAAAAACCCTTCAAACGATCGCCAATAACTGAAAATATCAACAAATTGACACGTGACCATTGTGTTAATATACTCTGAAAAACGCTTTAATATTTTTCTTGTAGTGATAGAAATATACAAAGGAATTTACAAATACAAAACTGGCAAAAACGTGAAAATTTCAAACAAAAAAAATCAACAATCTGTGATAGTAAAGAGTGCAAACCGCGCAAATAAGTGTAGATTTTGGTTTCGCTAACGAGGTGTATAATGCAATACTGTACACGTAAATAAGGCAGTATAATGGAGGTTTCAGCTCACTCCTAGCTACTCACAGAATGGTACGTTTCAAATTAAACGCGGTGGCATTCATCAAATGTACCATTCTGAGCCAAGACATGGGGTTAATAGCAGGGGGGGGGGGTCATATGAAGCAGACAACAGATCCAGTCACCAGAAGAGTTCAGTATTGCAATTAATCATGAACCGGCTAACATATACAGAATCATTGTTGATAAAATATTGCTTGCATGCTATATATGGGCGGACTTAAACCTTACTTCTTAAATCGCTTGAATTATTTACTTCCATACAGCGTGGCAGAATGGAACTGAGTGATTTTTGCGCAGAGGCAAGGAAATCCACACACAAGCTCCAAGGCAGCCAGAAAGTGCCAGAAATTGCCCGATATCGCTGATTCTCGACTGGGACGTTTGCCAACCCTAAAGGTCGCCAGAATCATTCAGCTGCTTTGAACAATTTCAATCCACACAGCAGCATACAACGCAGCGGGAGAGTGTATATACAAGCTTGTCGTATACACCGATGCATGAGAACAGCAGGCGTTTTTAACAGGGTGCTTTCTAACCAGTCACACGTCTTTCGTACAAAGCAAGTTCCCAATACTTCATGACAATGCCATATTTAAACCAATGGACATTAGAACTGGGAAGGCTTCTTTGAGCAACACCATTACTGAATGATAACGTAAAAAAAGTTTCCGTTGCTGAGAATAAAATGTGATGTTAGCTACCGAGGTTAACCAAGATGGCGTTTGTAATGCACAATTCATGTAAAACTGCAGGTGTAGGCCAATCAGTTTTAAGAACAATACATATGTTATCAAAGCTTCCTTTTCGCATATTTTGCCGCAACTATGTGTGGCTTTTACAAACTAGACACTTTGTGAAAGGTGTCTATTTTGGAGTTTTAAGATCTTAACACCTGTATTGCCAGAAATGGTAAAAAAAAGCCTTTTCTACTTATTACACGATACATCTAAATACACACTTTTCAGTAATTTTAGAACTATAATTGCATTTCTAGAGCGATTAACTATGAAACATACAATTGAAATACTGATGTCAATTATGTAACAAAATATACAACGGTTTAAAAAAATTCGAAATTTTAATTGTACCTTATCTACATTATATAAATTTGCTAGTCGGCAGGTTTTGAAAGTACGTGTGTAGGTAATAAAGCTCCCTGGTTTAACGTGTCTCCTAAAGTGATGACAATCTAAATTGGACAGTAGTTTTACAAGCATTACATCCATATGAATAAACTTTGCAGAAATGTTTCATATAAAGGTAAACCGTACTGAACAATTCTTGTTGAATATGTGCACAATGATACCAATTCAAACATCGGAAGGCAGCTTAAACCGATATTTGAGTGTAAATAATGCCATTTATTTGCCATTTCACGCAAGAAAAAAAATCACACTATGCATATTGCCACTTATTTTCTTCAGTGTTTGCATGATACGGAATCAGAGGAACATACTTCTCACTATCAATAGGTCCCCCCCAGCCTGTTATGGTGATCGCTTATGTAAGATGAAGGTTCATGGTAAGACAAGATAATCTATTTTGCAAGTGGTGGAAAATCCACAACACAGGTGAGGGGGGAAGCATTGTGTGAGCCAAATGTCACACATCAGACAAATCGGATGCAAGATGTAATGTACTATATACAAACGCTCGACTGAAACTGCCAAGGCTGTAACAATGTTACCAAACATTTATTTTATGTATATAAATTATTTTCTATAAACCAAGGACAATAGAAAAAAACACCGATAATAGAAAAGAAATAGAAACGTATTTATTGCTATTTTCAATTAACATATTGATGCAGCATTATCATGTTAGGTTACATAGATTAATATTGTTATTCATATATTATGCCAATTTCCAATAATTTTAATAAAAGCAACCACAGAGGTGGCCGGATGCTAGAGGGATTTGATGGCTGAATTGGTGCAGCTTAGGACCTGGGTTTGACCCAAACAGCCACCTATGACCAAAGTAGATTGTCATGCGCAAAAATTCAATGGTTTCAGGCTGGTCACCTACGACTACACAAAAATAACATGTTAAATTTGGTTCTGCACTTCTAGCCCTGAGAATTAAAAATGTCAGTTAGCATGTCATGTGCTATTATTTCCTTATGTGGCTAAGCAGTCACTTGAAAATATTTCAGAAATAGCTCTATGATAACACCTACTGTGGACCACTGTAATAGGATTCCATTGCTCTGTGAGAATTCCGAATGGTGCCATCACAACTTGATTAATGCAGATTGAATTTGGAATAGACATTACTTCATTCCATAACTTCATTCCATAAAGTGGATTTGTCACAATTACTGCCATGATTGTTAAAACGTAACAAGAACTTCTATCACATGAACCATAACACATCTGCAAACACTATTTTCATTCATGCCTTAGCTGCTTCCAAAAAAACATATGCTAAAAGTTACAAATTTAAGCTGCATTACAGCATGTAGACTGACAATACATGCACACGCTGTTACTATGTAATTTAAAAAACATGGCATAAGAGTGTGGCTTTATACAATTGTGCCATAAACAGAAATTCAGCAAAATGCTTGTTTTACTAATTCAGCTGTTTATATTTTCAATGAGACATGAACCACAACTTTGAAAGATTGAGATACTGTTTTACTACTGAAATTAAATTGCTTGAATATAACTATGACTCTTGACTACAAAGCATGCATTTTGTGGGTGCTTAAAAGTTTCCGTATTTTATAGGGGAGAAATAAATTTAGTTTGAATATTCAGTTCCACATATATTCATCCTTGCCTAGAAGGCTGCTCAAATTTATTTGTCGAGATTAAAGTTAAATGATTTTTACCAAATTTATTTACACAACGATTATTATTTACAATTACACCATACGTAAGACTATGGATGGCTTAAGATCAAAAAGTAACAGCTTAGCATTAGCCTCAGGATATATTTCAAAGTTAAACATTACATTTGTATTTCGATACATCTTTCGGAAACACTTAAAGGGGCGGTCAAAAATTTGATGTGGAACATTAAAATACATGCACAGACTGGCACTTAAATTTACAAATCACCCGAAATATATTCCCATATTATAAATATGGGGCTTTAAAATAAGCCTTACTCTTAGGTCGCTGCAACCACTTTTCAATCAATGTTTTTTGAAGTTTATTTTCCTCAAAAACTTTTTGACCACACCCTCATACATGCGTGTAAATAATTCCTCTTCGGAATGAGCCACAGCCATCCATGGTCAGTGCTGTGCAGAGAGGAAGAAGCGATGATGTAAGGTGAAAGGAAAAAAGAAAGCGTGAAGGAAGAAAGTAAAGAAGGTCATTCGAGTAAACGGTGACTGAGGGGACAATTGATGGCAATGGAGGGACGCCGGGGCAATGATTAGGTAAAGCAATGTAAAGAGTGTGGAAATGGGAGAAGAACAATGAGAACAAAATGGGAATAACATGTTAATTTGAAGACTGGATAAGTTAAATAGAAGTTGGTGTGGGGAATAGAGGTGATGATAAGAAACAAGAGATGCAGAGAAGAACACAGGGTAAGAGGCAAAAGATCGGCAAGTGCAGAGAACAAGACAAAGTTCTGAATGCAGAGAGAATATGGATGGTGATAGGGAGAGACAAGTGTGGTAGTGCAAACACGGTGCGGGAATTACATACACCTCACACAGGCAAAGCGGCGGGACCGAGCATGCGAGTGCGTCCCATAGTCGGTGCTGGCACCGATCCCCCTAGCCGCCGGACCTCGAGTTGCCAGCCCGGTGCAGCGCGGTTCACTGGTGCCGCATGCCGGCGCGCGTGCTTGGCCAGGTGGTCACTGCGTAGGAAGCGGCGTGCACACGCCGGGCAGGCGAAGCGCTTCTCTCCGGTGTGAGCGCGACGGTGACGCGACAGCTCGTCTGAGCGCGCAAAGCGGCGCTCGCAACCCTCCCACGAACAGCGGAAGGGCTTCTCGCCTACAACGAAATGCAATGTATGCGCGCACACACACACACACACCTTGAACGTCTGGCCCAATGTCACAGGTTAAGTAAAACTTGCTGCAGTTTCATTACACAATTTCACTGCTAATATTGAACAAGCCAAACATGTCAATGCATGGAATGACCCTCCAAAAAGAAAATTACAGCTAGGCTTTACACAAAGCCATGGTGCTCACCTGTGTGTGTACGCAGGTGTGCCTTCAGGTGTGAGCTCTTGAAGTAGGTCTTGCCGCACCCCTGGTGTGAGCAGATGTGCGTCCGCCTGCGCGCCAGCTCCGGCAACACCGGTGTCGACAATTGTGTTCCGGGGGCACAGGGAGATGACGGCGCCGGTGCCAACGGCGACAGTCGAGTCGGAGGCGGTGAGCGTCTCGTTGCTACCAACTGCTGCTGCCCAGCTTGTGGAGGAAGCACCACCATCAGTGTGCCGGCCTGCGACACCAGGCTGCCCATGAGTAGCAGTGGCTGTTGTGCTGATGGCGTGTGCATCATCAGCACGGGGCCGGTCGCTGGCAGGATGGACGTCGGCTGAGCGCTTGGAGCGATAGGCACCACTGCCTGTCCGCGGGCAGAACGTTTGGCTGGGACGGACCCTGGCATTGCCACCACCGCCGATGACACGGATGACACGGATGACGGGACGTTGACAGGCGTTGCGGAGAAGCTCGGGTAATGTGTGCGCGGCGCTGCCGTGTGCGCACGCGTGATGGTTTGGCAGATTGCCGAGGACGTGGACGTGCATTCTGCTTGCACCAGGATTGCGTCGGCACGGTGCTCATTGGGGCAGGCCACCGCATGCACGATGGTGTCAGCTGTGTGTCGGATCACGCTCGTCGCCATAGCCACTGGGCGAATGGTGGGAGACTGTTGGACCTGCTGGCATGGCTCGTCAAGGAGGCTCTCCAGGCTGCTGGGCACAGCGTTCTTCATCGACTGAAGAGTGTGGTTTGCGGTCTCATGAGCATGACCCACCGGATGGTCAGTGTGGCTTGTCTGTTGGGTGTGGTTCACAGTTTTGTGGGTGTGGAAAACTGGCTGTTGGGTGTGGCAAAATGTCTGGTGGGCCACGCTCTGGCAGGCGTGGCTTACAGTCTGATGATTGCGGCTGAATGGCTGATAGCTGTGGTTAATGTTGTGGTGGCTGTGAGCAATCGTGTGCTGCTGGGTGTGACTGACTGGTGTATAGGCATGGCTAATGGAGGGGTGGGCATGGCCCTGCAGAGCGGTTATGTGGAGAGTGACAGGCCGTACGTCACCCATAACGGCACTCGTCAGAAGGAGGCTGCCACTGCCTGAGTTGCTCATGACGGTGGCGGGGGCAGACAGGGTGCAGTTGGAGGGTGGCTGCACAGCCGGGGCTCCCTCAAAGCTGACGGGGCTGTACGGGGGCGTCATCCACTGCGCAGACCCCCAGACACACAGACACCCGCAGATGTAAACACACCTCATCCATCATGACTTCGATAGTGCTAAGAAAACTGCTGCTAACAAAATTCAGCTCTCTTGTCCAGGATTATTTTTACATTTGTTTACTATTTTAAATAATGATACCAATTATAGTAATGATGGAGAAAAGACAATTGTGATTACTGCAACATTGATGGTAATGATGAAAAGGCAATGCATTAGTGCAGGTTACTACGTGATCAAGACGATGCTGCTGTAACGATCTTGATATGAAGCCTCACCACAGACGGCTGCCCCACACGCTCCAGATTGAGAGCCGCTTCCTCCACCTCCATGGAGCAGTCTGAAGCGGGGGTGAGAGGTCGTGTGCTGCCTCTGCCTGACCCACGGGGGCGGCCGATGGACATGAGCACCTCCACAGCCTCCAGGTCTCCCTCGTCCACGGCAGAGCCCTCACTGTCGCACCGCGCACGAGCCATGCACGCCTGCACGCACAAACAATCAACACAAATTTAGAATCACGACTTGCTTAATAAAAGACGGTTTGTGTTCCATAAACAAATATAAGCTCTGCCTCCAAGAAAATGAACTGTACTGATATACCTATAGACACCAATAAAAAAACTACTGTTGTAGACAGGAGACAATTCACCGCAGAACAAATTAATTAATTGTTGTGATATGGTAAAAAAAATTGCCTCTTTATTTTGTCATCTCATCCGTATTGTTTGTATTACTTTACAAAAAAATCATAATTACCTTTTACACAACTGAGTGCACGTCTCTTGAACCTGTGTTTCTGTTATCTATTTTGGTGAATGCATTGTTGCACACCTGCTACATAAACGGCAAACAGAGCACCTCCAGCCAGATATACTTTTTTTTACAATAAAAGGTTCTCATCCAGGTGACCTAAGGGTACTGTACCCCCGAACAAGCAAAAAACTACCATCCAATTCTACACGCATGGGGAAACGAAAATACTTTTTTCTGCTGCGATGTTTACAAACTGCAAAGCGGATATTTTGCTCCTTGAGAGGTTATTCCATGACCTCCATACCCAACGTACACTCATAGCCAGTTTAGATATTTAAATCATTTAAAAAAAAACAAGAATTTCCCTGCCCAGCTCAAATAAAATACCCCCCTGACAACACTATCGTTGGCAGGCTCAGTGGCCGTTTATTTTAAAATAATCCCACAACTCAGAGAGCAACGCGCAAAATGTTAACGCGCATCTGCCATTCGCTGATGACCTTTGTGACACTTTCCTGTTGCCTATTTTAATGTTGGTCCGATGCCATTGACGAGTAAGCAAGTACTAATTTTGCAATACTAAACAAAACGTTGTTAACTTGGTTGGGCCCAAACACGTTGTGCTGCTTGGCACATTCAAAAAGCAACACTCATAGATTTTGCCCTACAAGACCAAATTAACTCACCTTACCTGCCTAAATGTAATTACATAGCCTCATCCTCTCTCGTTACCCTTTTGGGCCCACTCAAGCCATTGCCACAGATAAATTCATACTAACGTGACTACAACTGCATGTTAACCAAAGTGTTTCACTTGTCAAATGGCCAATAAGCCCCACGTTAGATCTTGCACATTCACTAGGTATGTAATATGTAATAAGCTATTCAAACACTACAGATGTAATTAACGAAAATGAAGACTCACTTCGAAAACCTATATTTAGTATTGTCTCGTGTAAACAGGTATTTTCCCCTCCATACTTATAATTCGATGTTTCGTGAATGTAAGAATAAATCCATCCGTACATGCCTAACATTCACTCTCAATTCATATACTGTGCTTATGAGGTTACCAAAACATCTCTACGTGTCAACATTTTAAAAGTTGACCATCACATTCTTTACAGACCTCTGATTTTGTTTGCGCCAGCCACAGTCACAACCCCTTCTTGCAGCCACTTGCATAATCAGTTCCTCATAATTTGTTGCTGTATTATGGATGAGATCACGGCATTACGATTTGCCAAGTGCGCTATGCTTTACAAAGGATGTCGCTAGCTTGGGCAGTAGGATCTTTAATAAAGATCACAAAAAGGCTGATCTCATAAAACAAACTGAGGACAAGCCTGCAGTGGCTGCTGTGGTCTCTATCATACAATAGTAATGTGCAATGTCCTCAAATAACTGGGCCGACAATTTGTGAACGCTCCCCAGCGCAACTTTGAGCAAGGACATCATTTTTCGATGTTGAAGTCTGAGGACGGCGTCATAAGCCTTCAGCTAATAGGTGGCCTTTGGTTTCCAGGCTGGCTTACGAGTTGGCAAGGGCCACCTTGGCAGAAGTAAAAGCCAATTTTGGATCGCCTTCGCCTAGTAGTGTGAGAGAACATAGCCCAAACTTGGCTATGGCAACTTACTTTTCAATGACAACTTGTTTTCTTATCAAACTTACGTTCCCAAAATTTCCCTGCAATATCTTGCCAATTCTTCACCTTATGTCTTTAATACCTTTCGAGTGGTAGTTGACACGGATAATTGCCACGGGAACAGAATTAAAATATACTCATATGACAATTTTCAAATTTGTAGTTATTTTACCGGTGTACATTTTTGAAAACATAGTTTCCCTCGTTAAGAACTGAAAGAGCCCTCTACCTTTTAAAAATTTCACGATAAACATGACCATGAATAGCTTTTAACTCGCTTGTTTTTGTTCTCCCTTGAAAATCTAACGTTGCAGTGTCACAGTACTTTGTTATAGAAAAACTATCCTAATTTGGACCATGATCCGCTTTCCCCGTTACCGACCACACCGGTCCATGGGCAATATTGTAGGTGTGGTAAGGGACTTTACAAGACACATCATTGTGTAAAAAAACAACTGGTTCACCACCTACAACAGCAGTACATATTACATCGGCCACACGGCATACTTTTGACAGCGGTGATTCAATAGAGCTAATCTGGTTATGACATTCAGTGTCTCATAAGTCACATGTTTGAACCTACGCAGGTGAATTGTCCGTTTGCAGACCCCATCCCATTCTGCGAGGAGTCTTAATTTTAGCAAAAATAAATGTATGGGGGTAAGAATGCAAAGAATGTAGCTGTGAAGATGCACAACCAGAACTGTTTACTGACGTTTGTTTTTGAAACCGGGAAGTCAACGGGACTTTACCAATGGGAGAGTCTCGTCCTCGTTATAGGGATGTGGAATTTCCACCACTGGCCCGGGTCTGTATTCAGGTTATGAACACCGCCTCAACACACGAGTAAGGCACTGACATTTGACAATAATTTTCAACTTGAGACTATATTTCTGCTGATCAGGCCCAGTGAGCAGGACGCATGTTTGTTAAAAGGGCCAAAGACCCATGAACGTCGACAATTATGACACTGCAATGTGGGAATGTGCCAATAGTATAATCGCACTTTTGCAGCAAACGTATCAACTTAAAAACGTAGGTTTTCACTGCCAACACAATTTAACTGCATGTAGTGTATCGGCATTTTGGTCCAACATCGTCAATTACCACGTAAAAACGTGAGGTAAAACGGTGTTTAAAACGTTATTGTCCATTTGCCGTTCATGTCGTTGCTGACATATCGGTCTCTCCACAGCTCTGAGCAGCGCTTTGTGACCCTCGGGTGAAACGCGCTTCTAGAGGTGTAATTGTTATTAAAATCGTCGTCGTGTAGCTTTGACGGCTTTTGCCTCAAATATAGAATTCACTATTTTGGTTCCACTTGTCTAAACGTTTCGGGCCGTATCTGCCGATAGTCGGTGTCTGGGAGGGGGGGTAGAAGATGAGCGGTGGACTGGGACGGGGGTGGTTGGTGGTGGTGAGGGGACCGAGTGCGTGGGGGGGGAAGTGAGG
>JAZEWT010000009.1:18026787-18059949 GCA_036362905.1 Mordacia mordax | reverse complement strand
TCCCCGCAATGGATAGGCGTCCTATCCTGGGTATAGCCCTACCTTGGGCTCTATTATCTGCCGGAATAGACTCCGGCTTCAACACCACGCTCTAGAGCCGCCATTCTCGTGACCGATTAGTGGGCCGCAAGCGCCACCTAGTGGTCTATGGAGACTAAACCCAAGTGGGTATTGACAACGGGTGCTGCTAATGCAAACTAAATAACCTGTACATACTAATTCACATATCTCTCCCTCCATGTCAAATGACAGTTATTTTTACACATTTGATCACCCACACGGCCTCTTATGGGAGTGCATACGTTAAGCCAGCATTGGTCAACACCAGCATAACTGAAGCGGATTCCAAATTTAAATGTTTCATTAGCAGTCAGACTTTAACTGCCAGATGTTTATAGGCAAGGACCCTCTGTTAGATGTGCGCCCTAGTTCGACTAAAAACTGTATCATATATACAATTATTGACGTCATTGTGGAGAATATTAGTAACGAAATACATCAGCAATGTGTCTCCGTTATAAGAAGGGCTGAAAAATACAGTGTTCATAAAATCTAAAGTTGGAAGTGCGTCTTCGTATTCGGTATGTTGCCTGGGATCTGGTACCTGCATTGCACATGCAAATGACATTGCGCCCAGCGGGTAACCCATTTGCCACTCGTGTTGTAATTTGTCTGTCATCGTCTAAGTGGCACGTGCCACTCGTGTCACTCGGTCTAACCCACGTGACACTCGGTCTGAGTACCGCGCATTCGACATGCTGTTTGGTCTGACTCCCATTTTAATATTCACGTGGGATAGGTATTCATGTAATCTTAGCTCATTTTTATTTTTGTGATTGGCGTTTAACCTAAATGATTTTGGCTACTGATTTGTGAGCTTGAATGAGTTTCAAAGGCTATAAAGGGTCAAAAACTTGTATCAAGATGTGCGAGTGAAGAAATAAGAGTGTCTTTTAATTTTACAGAAGAAGGTACATTTTTGATAACAGCAACGTTGTGCATGGTAGGAGGAGATGGATTCACATAACTTGACCAAGCGCAAGGAGGTCCACAAGAGTCTTCGTGTCAAGGTCATCAGCATGGGCAACCCGGAGGTTGGCAAGGTCAGCCAGAGATTCTACAGCACTAGAATTTCATTGAGAGGGACTCATTACCAGAGTTTCATCATTACAATATCCGTCACATCATTCTGATGTCACTGCCAGGAATTCAACACTCAGGTGTTAGTCCCATCATAAAGGCCATTATCTGTGGCTATTTGTTTTTTGTTCAGCATTTTTGTTAAATGCATAAATATAGAAAAACAAAGCTGCCGCTATTTTTGTTTACATGTCTGACATTACATATAACAGCCCTGCACTGTGTACGTGTGTTTGTGGAAACATACCCTGCTTAATAATGAGCCTTGCTAGTGGTGGCTTATAATGGCTGCTGATGACCAAACTTGAGGCACGAGGTTTTATTAAATTTGTACCATGGTGTCGTCTCGCACGGTAGCCTTGTTTTCCTCATCCGATATTTCGGTACATATTTACGATGAAACGCACCCACAGTATGAATCGTGCCGGTAGCTTAGCTTGAACCGCAAACCTCTGCAACAAGCACAGATTGCACCTGCGATCAGCCATGTCACTGCCCCAGCTCTGCTTTTTCAGCCCACGCCCGTCTCTGTCCCTCGTCCCTGTGTGTGTCCTGTGCAGAGCTGTCTGATCAAGAGGTACTGTGAGAAGCGCTTTGTACACAAGTACATGGCCACCATTGGCATCGACTATGGCGTCACAAAGTGAGAAGCACCCATCACAGTCTACAGCTTTTGATCGGACATGTTATTGCTTTAACATACCTTATATAAATGCCATCTAGCTTGCCAGGAAGTAGAACGTTTAGCATTGTTAATGTGCGCATTGTATAAATTACTATTCCAATTGTACTATGATGTAATATTTACATATGATTGATAAACTTTTGTTTTAAAACAAATTAGAATAATGTAACTAATTTATCTCGATAAAAATTAATATTGTACCCCTATTATATATTGTAAATTATGCAAAATACTGCATTTGTATTACATCAAATGCACATTAAATATTAATATAAACGTTAAAATGTGACCTGGCAGCACGATTATGAATGACAGTAATACACATTACACATTGAATTCAGTGGAGCTAAACGATAGCGCAGTGGGGAGAGCACCGCACACTGATCCCGGAGACCCAAGTTTGATCCCAGCCACAGATGGCATGAGTACTGAATTACATCCGAACTGGTCCTGAGTCCACCACCGCACCAACCTGCTGTAACCAGAATGCTGAAGCAACCCCCAGGCAATAGACTGACAGACCAGTCTCTGGTGGGGTCTGTAGACAATTGAATGGCTGATCGGTATCTAGACGATAGACTAACTAACTAATCTCTTGCTTCGAAAAGCTGCTGTCTCAGGACAGCTGCGTCGATCGATCCTTCTCCCTCCATCGCAACCTTTCGCCTCACATGTTAGAGGCGATAGTCTTAAACGATAGACTGACGGTCAGTGAGTAGTTAGTATCTGTACCCGCTTAACCCTGTTCAGGGTCGCGGGGGCCTTGAGCTTCTCTGACAAAGGGCGCAAGGCGAGCTATGCCTAGGAATTGATGCCAATACATTGTAAGGCCCTTTTTTTGGACAATTTAGTCAGCAGGCCAATTAACCTCGACAGCAGCGTGTCTTTAAACAGTGGGAGGAAACTGGAGTACCTGGCGAAAGCCCACACGGACACGGGGAGAATGCACAAACTCCACACAAAGAGCCCGGAACCAAACCTGGGAGCTGTTTGCTGTGAGGCGACAGTGCTACTTATTGCGCCACCACGCCGCCCTGTTCAACTGACAGATCAGTCTATTTTCGTCACACAGAGTCCACGTTCGAGACCGCGAGGTGAAGGTGAACATCTTCGACATGGCCGGACACCCATTTTTTTACGAAGTGAGTGGCGTCAAGTGCTCTATTCCTGAGTTGGATTCCTGACAATGATGCACAGCAACACCTGTATCGGTTTCTTTATGCTGCTCGGCTGAACTCTACCTACACTCAATTGACCTTAAATAAGCAACTGGTGCTGTGTGGTGAGCATCGGCAATCGTGAAATCATGGAGGTCAGGCGTACGAGCAGCAGGGCACATCATCATCCCTTCACATGAGTGCGGTTTCTGGACTTAATAACAGTCCTCTGTTTATACAGGATCGCCTCACTACATATCAAGAATATTTCAGAAGGATGCTGCATTGGGATGGCAACTTTTTAGGTTAAAAAGTTTTTCACGTGTGCATTTCTACATGTAGATGTTTTTGTATTTGTGGGAGGCAGTGGAATAGTGTTTAGCAACAGTGTAAAATATCTGAACTAGTCATCAGCCTCACGAGGTGACCTCTGCTTTGAATCAGCACCTAGTACAGTGTGTAAACAGTACTGTGGAGGCATGGGTGTCCCCAACACCTCCTTGTGCTGTACTGAACGTGTACCCAGGCCTATTACAGGTTATACATGGGATCTTTGTTAAGCACACAGTTGCATATATGACTTGCTGGTTAGGCACATGTGCAATGTTCGGAAATGTGACATTGTACTGTGTTTATATGTGTGCCTGCGCGTTTGTGTTTTACACATGTATGTGTGTGAGGTGCTTAAAATTGTTTGATATGACAGTTGTTCTCCATAGCTGTTCTTTCGGGATAACTGTGTCGAGTGTTCCTTCTCCATTGTGACCTTTTGCCTCCCACATTCGAGACGTCATCAGCCATTTATGAACCGCTTTTCTGAAACGTCTGATGGAGAATGATTCTCAAACATCGAGCCGTGAAAACCCACAGCAGTACATGGTATGGTGTATATGTATGTGTTTGCTCGCGTGTCCTTGTGTATTGTGTGTACGAGGTGCGTAACGAGTTCTACAAGGATACGCAGGGCGCCTTGCTGGTGTTCGACGTGGGGTCGCGCGACAGCTTCGATGCGCTGGACGGGTGGCTCGCCGAGATGCGGCACGAGATGGGTCCCAACGGCTCTCCCGACGACGTGCTGGTGGTGGTGTGCGCCAACAAGGTGCGCCTTCACTCGACGCCACTCCTACACCTACACGCACGAACACACGCGTACGCGCACTGACACCCAAGGTAGGGGATGAGAGCAAGGCCCTGTATTTTTAGTGGCAGAGCTGCAGGTTCAGCAATATTCTCTTAACTCCTTCTCAGGCTGAGCAGCGATTTTTAAGTCCTCAACATCAATAACGTGGTTGATCCGTTGTGAGCCATACCTTGACAGAACCCAATCAGCGTCCCTCTGTATCTATACGAGGTGAACATTTTTGCAGAGCTTCTTAAACTACGTCATCATAAAAGATGTTAAGTATTGTTGAAGCCAGAATACATCCATTTCATACTGTTAAGGCGAACAGGGAAACGCTCTGATTACAGTTCACGCTCTTAATGTGGGCTTGCCCACCGACATGAAGATCCTGAATGATTGTGATCCTGAAAGGCTGAAAAGAAGAATCCAAAGCCATAGCCTCTTGCTTTAATAGTACACACATACTCGTATACATATAGACACATGGCCACACAGCAACAGTGCACGATAATTCTCATGGTGTCCGTATACTTTCTTGATGGTCATTGGTCATTATCTGGGTTAAGTCAAGAATCCTGTGTTGATTGATTTTTCAATACAGGTGGAGACAGGACGGAGGAGGGTGGTGGATGAGAGCGAGGGCCGGCTCTGGGCCGAAAGCCGTGGGTTCCTCTATTTCGAAACGTCGGCACAGACAGGGGAAGGTGTCGGAGACATGTTTCAGGTGCCTGTGCCAAGCTAGGTACACACTGAAGTTGCAAGGTGTCCCAAAGATGGCTGGCAGAAGGGCATGATACCATTCAGGTTTTATGGGTTAATGAACATTGAATACAGTGTAAATTTAGTATGCAGTGGCACAGAAAGGCTCGAGTGCCTTTCTGTATGGAGTTTGTATGTTCTGCTCTTCATGGCATGGGATTTTGCTGGGTACTCCGGTTTCATTGCACAGTCCAAAGATATGTTGCCTACGTTAATCGGCCTACTAACTAAATTGCTGCTATGATAGACTGGCATCAAATCCTGGTTATAGCCCTGCCTTGCACACTATATATATATATATACACATATGCCAGGATAGACTCCAGACCCCCACAACCCTCTTAAGATTAAGTGGGTACTGATAAGGATTTAATTAATTAAAACGTAGACATTCTGAACATTCCACATTGACCACGCCGAGACTCAAACCGAGATGCTAACCAGAGGAACACTGCCACAGACGCTGTTTGCGGCGATCGTGGAGCTGTGCGACAACGGCGGGCGGCGTCCGAGCCCGGCGGTCACTGTGGGCTTCACCAAGGAGCAGGCGGACGCCATCCGCAGGATCCGCAACAGCCGCGACTGCTGGGAGATGCTGGGGCTGAAGCCTGGGGCCAACAGGTGCAGGCCCACGCGCTCAATGCGCTCGGCACGCACGGCTGCTGGTGCAAGGTGGCGCAGCGGTAGCATTTGTGCCTCTCAGAAAGAGAGTGCTGCCCGAGGGAGTTGTGTGCACGTTGTGTTTTCTCCCCGTGTAAAGTGTGGGTTTCTGCCTGGGTTCTCTGTTTTCCTCCCGCAATTATAAAAAACAATCAAATACATTCTTAATTAGTTGGTTATTTCATTGATTAATTGACCAATACCATAATAATATGTAGGATGCAGTGTCTGGTAGGTTGGCACTGGCTGAGTGTATGGCTGCCTCCCCTGCAGCTCTGCAGTTTCTTGCAGCACCTTGGGACCTCTGGCTGAAAGGCGATACTTTATATAAATGATTACAATCAAAGGAAGACGTACTCCAAAATTCATTGTGTCTCGTAAAAGCAATGCTATACCACGTAGCATCTAAATGTAACCGTATCTCAGGCGCGCAGTCGGTCATGGGATAGAGAAGAGGATTGATAGCTAGATAAGGCGAAGTGATCTTCAGGGACTTTCTGAATATCACTCGCCTTAAGTGAGTACCTTGTGTGAAGTGTGTGTGTGTGAACATCAGCAGTGATCAAGGTGACGCAGTGGTAGTATCAGCGCCTCACAAAAAGAAAGTCCTGCCTGAGGCAGTTTTATTCCAGCCTCAGGCACCTCTGTGGAATTTATTTATTTTCTCCCACTTCTGCATGAGATTCCTCCAGATTCTCCGGTTGCCTCCCACAAATAAAAAATGCAATATTTAATTAGCCGATAAAATAATATATAGGACGCAGCATCTGGCAAATGTTGGCCCGGGCTTGGCTGAATGGCAGCCTTCCCCCTCCCCACCTCTCCGCTGTTTCCTTATGCCTCCATATTCATGTCTTGTCCATGACCAGACGTGGAAATTGCACGCGTCATAAATGATGTTACAATTATTGTGCGTGCATGTGTATAGGGATGAGATTAACAAGGCGTACCGCAAGCTCGCCGTGCTGCTGCACCCGGACAAGAGCGTGGCGCCCGGTTCGGAGGATGCGTTCAAAGCCATCGTCAACGCGCGCACCGTGCTGCTACGCAGCTCCGACTGACACTGTCACTGCTGCGGCGCCTGCAATGACACGGCACCTGAAGTGACACCGGATGTGACGGTGCCAGTGGCCCAAATGAGGCACCTCGCATTGAGGTATGCGACAAGCCGGCACACGTAAGATTTGGAGAGGGAGATGGTTGCTGGCGATCGGTGAGCGGATTGTGAGTTTGGGCATTGATTTTACCACGCAGCATCACTGGTGTATTTGTGTGGGTATATGTTATTGAGATGTGAGAACTTGGCCTTTTTGTGTAGGTGTGTTTTAAGTGCATTTGTGAGCGGATGGGAGCCCGTTTCTGAGAATGTGAGTGCATGTAAGTAGACGTGAGCACGTGTTCACATGTGTGTATGTGAGTGAATGTCAGTGCATGTATGAATGGATTTAAGTGTGAGAGCTCGGGAGTGGATGTGAAGCAGACGGAAGTCCGTAGTAGAGAATGATTGTGTGTTTGCGTATATCAATTGGCAATCATAGGTGATACCACTGGGGGGCAGTGGAGAGCTCTCCGTTCTTGGGGAAGCAATGGATTAAGTTGGTGGACAGTGGAGTCTATTGACTTAATGAATGAATAGGCACTGAAGCTGAGAGGGAGGGTAATTCTGGGCCATAGAATGATATATAATCGTAATCCTCCTTCCAACCTGTACTGTGCTGAATGCTTCGGAGCTTCCCTTGGGACGTCCGTCTTCTACCTTCCCAAGACTCCACTCAGCGCCACTGCATGCTGCAGGCGTTCTCAGACGTGTAGACCAAGCGCCTTCACGCATCAGAAAGGGGGCAATGTGTGAGCGTGTGCGCCCAATCGTCGCTCTGCCCACGCTGGGGACAGACGTAGTCGTGCGGCACAGGGCACGTCACATGGTTGAAGTTGTCACAGAGGATGTGTGACCCATACACCCGCTCGGACACCCCGTTATTCTTACAGACCGGGCAGCCGCGCCATGCCGGCTCACTGGAGGGGTGTGCAGACCCCCGACAGAGTAACCCGTGGGCGGACCCCGGCAAAGGGTCGTGGTGTTGCACGAGGGTCCATGGAGTTGAAGGAGATGCCGGTCCCGAACGCAGATCCCTCATCCACCAACAATGCCATCCCTGGTTCTCCTCCATCTGTCCCCCCTCACCCAACTGCTCACGGAAGCCCATGCTGTAGTCATGTGGGGTAAAGGAGGTTTTGTCCATAGTTTTCTGACATTGCAGCACCAACGTGGATTCCTTCGTTGCCACCTGGACAGTATCGATGCTGGGCTGCTGAGGTAGGGCATCAAGGATGGTGGAGCAGCTGTGTGGGAACGTATGCCATGGAAACAATGGGAAACTACTAGCCGCTAAGTAGCACCAGCAGATGTGTCTGGCGTGAGCATCTGTGGCTGGTGCTTCCCAGTGACAGCCAGGGTGCAGAAGGGAAGGGGGGCAAGAAAGAGCTATGCTGTGGATAGGTGGGGCATTTGATTAGAAAACTTGAGGTATGTCAGGCTGATTAACACTGTTATCGACAGCAAATGCAATGATCAACCTGTTTAACAGCTTCACGGGAGACCTGAGCTGAACAGCCATGATCGCAGGGTCCACAGAGGTCTCGCAATCCAGCAGGAAATCCTGCATGAAATCACAGATTCCCCGAATGCTGGCCCTGAGGCCTTCAAAGTGCTTCAGGCAGAGCACAGGGTCCTTTGGGCAGGAGCAAAACAAAGGGGACCTGGGACTCCATGAGCAGCAAGGGCTCCATCACATGCATGAGCAGCTGCAGCTGTTGCCTGGATGCTTGTTAACCTGCCTACGAGACCGATTTAACAAATCCCATCCCTATATTACGCCATACATATCGGCTGCCGAGGAAACAACAAATTATGCATTTTTCAGCTCCGTATGGCTTGCGGACAATACCACTGGTGAGCACCCCTGCAGCACGCACATTGTCTGCAAATCAAACCCACTTTGTCTTGCTCAATTTGTGCTCTTTGATCACTGAAAAAGCCCCACTCGTTGCTGAACTAATCTTGGACAATAGTCTGGTTCTGCTCGAACAGAGACCTGGCACCATCAAGATGATTTTCGCACATTGCATCAGGCTCAAACACGGGACTTTGCACTCCATCAAAAGGCTCGTTCCCATGACTGCGGTGGTGGCCTTGCAGTTCTCCACCGTGTTACTGCTGACATCCGTCCGATTCCATTGTCGACCTTCCATTTATTCGTGCATATGTCTGTGGATTGGAGGTCGGCTCAACCTGTGAAGTTGATGCTGCACTGCTGCCCACCTGGAGTCTTCACTTCTTTTGTCAATGAACTGTCCGAGCTGCTTTCTAAGATGTGCTCCAAGAGGATCCTGATACTTGGCTATTTCATCATCCATGTTGACTCTCCAAAGAGCTCTTGTAAGGGATCTAATGTCCACTCTAAACTCATTTGATTTCATTGAACACGTGATAACTGCCACTCACAGATGTGCCCATACTCTGGACCGAGTTTGTTCAAGGGACATCTGTAACCAACATGTCCGTCACTGATCCTGGTTTGTCTGATCACTCTGCTGTGTGGTTTGATCTTCAGGTACCGCCGTCAATTTCCATCACAAAGCACCAAATCTAATTCCGAAATTGTAACATCATTACTCCAGACTCATTCATTGCTGCAATCAACAGTTCATCACTCTCAGCCTCTACTGGATGTTTTGACCCCAATTATATCGCACTGTGTCTCAGGCAGAAAAACATCCTGCTGATATGCTGTTGAACTCTGGGACCTCAAGGTGAAAAAACGCGGGGCCGAACAGACTTTGAGAAAATCTGGCCTCACTGTCCATGCTCAAATCTATAAAGGCCAGCTCAATAACTACTGGAAGGATGTTGATTGCACCCTTGCCAAGTATTTTTCCAGCATCCTGCCTGATATCTGAGACAAGCCCAAAATCCTCTTCTCGACCATCCATCGGCTGCTTCATCCAATCAGTCACTCACACTCACCTCTCTTCATGAATAAAGACCAGGCGGATCAGTTGATTCAGTTTTTCTCAGAAAAAAGCAAAGCCCACCACATCTCTACCCAATCTCAACCTCCAACCAATACCTCAACAATTGTTATTTCTCCTACCCCGATCTCAAAACTCCCGGAATTTTCCGAGTTAACAGATTCTGATGTCTCTTCATTAGTTACCAGATCTTGGCTTACAAACTGCTCTCTGAACCCCTTACCATCCAAAGTCATCCAGGTAATTTTCAAATTACTTGCCACCTTTGTCACTCATCTCTTGAGTAACTCTCTCCAGCATTGTCCCTCTACTATTCAAATGTTTTGCAGTTGCCACTCTTCTAAAATAACCTGGCATTGATTGCAACATCCCTGATAATTATTGCCCCATCTCGAATTTACCATTCCTCTCTATGGTCCTTGAGCATGCAGTAGTCATGCAACTTCAGAAACACATTCCTAACATTGACCTCCTCGATCCCTTCCGATCTGGGTTCAGATCCGGTCATACTACTGAATCTGCTCTGGTCAAAATAGTGAATGAGCTACTTGTCGCTTCTGATGAAGGCTTGCCAAGTATCTTGTCCTCCTATGTCTGAACGCTGCCTTTTATACCATTGACCACCCGATCTTACTTGAGCGACTGGAGGATACAGAAGTCTCTGGCTATGCCATGCATTGGCTGCGCTCCGACTTCTCCGACCGGCAGCAGTTTGTCAGACTCGGAGGACAATACTCACTGTCGACTGTGAAGACCTGGCTGAATTCAACTTTCCTAAAACTAATTGGTGACAAAACGGAAGTTTTTCTTGTCAGAACCTCGCACCAATTGTTCAAGGTTGAACTCATCCGTTGGATATTTGATGACCAGACCATTGGAGTTGTTAAGGCAATTTGGAGTCAAGGAGTAAATCTTGATTTCTCATTTTCGAGACACACATCAACAAGGTGAAGAAGGTATCCTTTTTCCATCTCAGAAACATAGCCAGACTGCATCAACCTGCCACCCTCCAACGCTGAGAAGCTAATCCACATCATCTCTTCTCCAATGAATTATTGCAATGCTCTACTGGCATCCCTGCCTACCTTATCAATCGCCTCCAATGTGTGCAAAATGCTGCTGCTAGAATCCTCACCCATCCACCGTGACACATCCCCAGTGCTGGTGTCTCTCCACTAGCTACCGGTTAAATACAGGATTTAATTTAAGACCTCACCTACAAGGCTCTCACTGGCGTTAATCCGACATACATCCGTGACCTATTTCAGGCACCCTTCTTAACACGACAACTTCGATCCTTCAATACAGGCTTGTTGCATGTGCCCAGATTGCACCTTTGTTCGGTGGGTGACAGAGCCTTCTCCCACACTGCTCTCAGACTCTGAAATGCCCTTCCTTTGGAAATTCGGTCAGCTGAGTCCCTGGGCATATTCAAATCCCGTCTCAAGACTCACTTTTTCCATAAGGCATTGAAGTCCTCTGGCTAAAACTGTTGATGCTACTCACTGTTGTGCTGGGATGATAATATCTGCATTTCTAAAGCGCCTTTCACCCAGGAAAGCTCGCTGTTGACCTGCACCTGCTCAGGAACACTCAATCCTTCCTTTATTTGTTTAAGCATTATTTAATTTGTTATTTACAACCTTCATTGATTTATAGCCATTGTTTTCCTGTAATTGATGTACTCTGATGTTGTTGTGAACATGCCATTCTTTCCACAGCTCTGTACAGTGCTGTGCGACCCTCGGGTGAAAGGCACTCTGGAAGTGCAAATATTATTATTAAATATTATATGGGTTGGTTTGTGGTTCGGATATTGATTTAGGTTACAGTTAACTTTCGTATTGCTCCTGTCAATTAGTATTACAGATTAAAAGTATATTTTTACAGTTAAAAATAACATAATTTCCTTCATCTCAGACTATTTCCTGGTGAGGGTGTGCGGTAGTGGAAGCTATTGGTTTCTTGATATTGCTGAGAAATGCACGCCATCGCTTGTGACCACATGGTACCATGTGATTTCATTGTTACCCATGATCGTGAATGTTTTTTCACGTGATCTCACGTGATTCACAGTTCCTCCTGTAGCTCTTACACGAAGTTAAAAACAAAAACAAAACACGTTCCACCTCTCGCTCTTACACGAAGTAAAAGAAAAACGACCCTGTTCACTCAACAGTTCAAGGTCAAATTCACACTGCATAAGACCTGTAAGGGATCATGTGATTCTGAATCGTGTAGCGTTGTTTGAAGTTTATTGCATTATTGAATGTTTGTAGCTACAGAAAGGTCTATTTTTGTTTACTTGCAATAGTGTTCTTTTTATGGTCAGCAAAGCGTGCATTTTCAAACTGACTTCAAATGCCCGTGCGGTCTCGCACTTGCGTACGCAGATATACACATGTGTTACATAAGTATGTACACATGTATGTGTACATCCACCGACTTAAAGGAGGTTGGCTTCACGAAGGGCGTCGAGCGTTAGAATTTTACTCCAATACTCTCACAATTAGGAGGCAACCAGCCACCCGAGGTCAATCTGTATACGTGTTAGTGTGTGCGTCTGCATGTGTGTATATGCATATATATTTGTGCACACGTACATTATGTATAATTGTGTGCACGACCTTTTTGTTTGTTTGCATGTGCATGTGTGTTCGCGTGTATGATGCATCTTTGCGCACGTACATATGTGCGTGTGTGTCCGTACGTATGCGATGTGCACGAAAAAACAAACTAACGTATGGGCAGTCGTCGTCATGTTAAGATTTTTGGAATCTTAGCGGTGCTATTTTTAGACAAAAAAGCCTAACGGGCTTTTAATCAATTCTGAAAAAAATCTTGATACTAATTCAACGCTTAGAATTAAATTTGGCATATATAACGTAATGAATATAGCTTATTTGATAACGTTTTTTTATGAAGGATGCCTATGCACAGGGGAAAAATAGAGGCACTGGTTGGGCTGCATTGGGCAGTAGTGTGAATAATTACTCTTTTGTACTTATGTAGGTTTTCACGACTCGCTGCATGATGATTGCTTCTGAAAGCTGCTCTTTCGGGATAGCTGCGTCGATCGCTTCTCCTCCTTCGCTACGTTTCGCCTCCCACGGAGGCACAGAACGCCTGAAGATGCCTCCCAATGCGAGAGGAGGTGCGATGAACGCGGCTATCCCAAAAAGATGCTTTTAGAAGCAATCATCATTCTTTTGATGAAGGAAATGTGAAACTGTCACCACTATAAACATATGTACGCATAGGCTTGCAAGTGTGTGAGATGCTATAACCCGGCAGGGGATTGCTTAACTGTTTATGCGGTGGAGTGAATGGGTGGGGATTCTCTGTTGAGAATGCCTTCTGTAAGTAATGCCTCGCTCTTTAGCCTTAAAGTCGGTTCTTAAATAGAAATCAATTGTGAAGAAGGGACCAGCGGCACATTTACTACAGATGTGTTATTGTGGTAGATTGAATTGAATTTGCCTTGATATCAATGTTAAATTTAGTTAATAATCAGTCTGGTACGCAAATAGTTGTTGAGTTGCATGGCGATAGCATACATATGAATTCCCTTTAAGGAAAGCTTTATCAAGAACTTGACATGTCTGGCCGATTCTACTGAATGAGAAACCATTGCATATATGGGCATTACACAAAACGTTCATCACATATGTGATGCACTGGCCGGGATGCTCTCTCTCCAGAACTCGAACTTGTCCCACAGCCATGCATCGGGTTCCGATGTGCGCAGGAGAACATGTGGTGGACTGCTTAACGCGTCGCTGTCAACAACACTGACACCATACACGCCAGCTCCACATGCAGCGAGGAGACCGGAGGCTTCTGCTTAACCAATGCCCTTTATTAACACACTAACATAACTTCTACACACCGACAGGGCAACGCACACACAGCCCACCCTGTGCTTTGTGCGCCAACCACTCGGCACTTGGCTACATCCTTGGACGTGGGTTCCTGACCATCTCCCATGCAGAACTCTTCACTCCACGCTTTGCACCCACCACCTCTATATCCCCATCGACGTCGTCACATCACCCAACGTCCTCATCACCCAACGTCCTCATCCAATCACCTCCTTCACGACCCCGCTCTGTTCCCGCCAACACTTCTGCCCACGTGATGTTTACCAGCTCAAGAGGTCCGATTTTAAAAACCCACTACCAAGTCGTCCTCACCTAACCACCCCCCCCAGCCACCCAGGGAGATCCTAACCCCTTCTGCTCGCTCTGGCACGGGCATCGCGATGCACGTGTCCTGGCATGGCACGAGGCTTGACACCACACTATAGACTATATTGATTTCTTTATTAAGAAGGAATAATATCAAAGTGACTAAACAAATACGGGTCTATTTTTCAGCACGCTAACAATATAATTCATGTTTCTCAATCTACGTGTCTTGAAATGTTTTTCAGCAAAATATATTTAAATAGGTGAACTATGGAATAGCTTTAATGTCTCGTTTCACACCTAAGTCTCATCAGCAGGGGCATAGTCTCTAATGCTGCTGAGTTGCCTAATGTTAGACAAATTACTTTTCTCAAGCACAGATTGTAGAGGATTTGTAGCTCATCAGGAAATGTTCCTTGAGTGTTAAAATCATAATGGTGGTGGTAATACCTCAGAATGGATTGTGGTGTCCATAAAAGCAATGATAAACTAGAATAGTTTAGTGCAATCGTCAACAGCATCACCTTTACGTTGAGCAACTGCGGCAACTTGGCAGCACAGTAACAAGAGTTTGGCCAATGAAGATGGTTACATAGTATCCGTGATTGATCATTGACGGTTTACAGAGCACACAACCTTGATTAGTCTTGTGGCGTGTGATCTGATGGGAAACTGGAATCTCAGTTGCTCACTTGAGTGAGCAATGTCCACATTTGTCCAGGTTTTGGGAAAACATTGCAGGAAAAAAAAATCTGCATTGATTTAAGTTTTCACCACTCGATGTATGAAAAGTCTTTGAAAATGGTGCAACAACCTTTGCTGCAAATACCAGCCACGATTGTCCTAAAATTGCCCATATTATTATAACCTTCACAGATTGCGCATGCAAACACCATGCAGCGTTCCATCAAGGGAGTGTTGCCATCTTAATGTTATACAAGTACAACCGCCCGCATATGCATTGCTTCAAATCTGGTCTGAAACTTGGCTGTTGTATCTGATGCATAGAAAAACATGTTTTAATGGTTAGTACCGGCAGCGCAGGGGTAATATCTGTACTGTGGGTCACCAATGCTTATTTTACTTGGTAGTACATTTCATGTTATTTAATAATACGCAGTACAAAGTGTGTGTGTGAGAATGTATTTTATTTTTATCAAAAGCATGTTCCCATTAGACCTTATAACCGAGTGCCAAAAAGCTGTATTGTACATTCATTATTAAAGAGTGAAGTATTGCGCCTTGTAATGGCCAGAAAATTGTGTATAATTTCTCACTTAAAAATGCTTGTCTGACTTTGTGTTCTATAAAATTAAGTTTAGCTTTAACCTCGAAATGTCATGTTCAGAAAGACTATGTTGTGTACTGCTTTCTCAAAATGTGGGTGGTAATGTGAAATAAAAACCGGGATTCTAGAGTGCTGCCAATATAGCAGCATTATGCATCAGGTAAACACTCCGTCCTGACTCAGGGCCTCGGCACGTAGGTTCACAATATATTGTGTAGTGTGAGCATTGAATATGATGTAAGCGTATTAAAAACAAAGTAATATGTTAATGTCATTCAGGTGAATGGACTAAACATGACTACAAACGATATGGCAAAAACAAATGTACCTTGCACTCGATAGATGAAGCGTTACAGACATAAGATATAAAATCCCAGCGACACCCATGGCCAGAACAGCTCACAATTCATCAGTCAAGGAAAAGACATAGTAATGACCTCATAAAAAAGCTACATATCATTCTATGTTTCAGGCAATACACTTGGCTCTGGCTTCATCACCTCCACTCCGTCTGGTGAGAGCGTTTGTAACTTAGCATCCAGCGCCGCCACTCCCGCCAGGTTCTCTGCTCGTGTTGCTTGGCCTCCCTCCACTTCCCATGGCCTCACCTGGGGGCCCAGAATCAGACTGCCCCTCTCGAGCCCTTGTCTAACGCTTGCACTGCCGCCTGGTACGGCGGGCGGACGCCGAGTCGGGGCAGGGCGTATGCCGGCGTTGTGCTGTGCATCCCAAAGTGGTAGTGGGGTCTCGCCACGGGTCCCGGCCCAGTCGGGCCTCTGTTTGGCGCCACTCATGGCAGACTTATCCAGGGACATCAGCGCTACCTAGAGGGGAAGGTGGGTACAAGATCCATTTAGGGGCTGGGCTCGGTTTAGAATTAGGAAGTATTCATTTAATTAAAACAAATTGTCTCGTCAGGGTTTCATAGGCTAAGCATCGCGTGTGGGATTACAGTTTGGGCTAATGTTTTCAGTAGTTTTTGAAACTAGGATTAAATGTTGTGGCCAGGCTTCATAATAACTTCAGGGTTCGGATTATGGTTATGGTTACATGTAAAGGTGACTGGGTTAGGATATGGATTTGGACTTTGGTTAAATATTAGGCTTAAGCTTAGTATAAAAAGTCGGCGTTTGGATGTGGTTATGAGCTACATGGTAAGAGTGGTAAAATGTAGTTAAAACCATGGTTGAAGGTTATGGTGAGGCTTGAGTCAGATCGGAGTCAGGATATGGGTTTGGGCTACATGTCTTGGCTGACTGGTGGAGTGTGCCGAGTACCATGTTGCATGCCCTTACCAGTGACTGAGCTTTCCGTAGCTTGCTGGAGGCCGGGCGAGGCTGTGAGTCGGGGCCGAGGGAGATCCTACTCATGTCTGGAGCAGGGCCTCCTCTTCTCCAACGACTGCGATGTTAAAACACAATGATCTATAGCTTACAAAGACTGTTGACAATCCATACCGACAGGATATTGCAATGCATTGATCAATGAGCATTGACATGACTTCCTCTACACAATAAAGCTGAATCCCATAGATACATACCGAGGCAGGGTCTGAGGTTTTTTAACATGATTCGTCATTGATGTTTGGCTTAAGCTGCATAATAACAATACTGACTGTGAAAACGTGCATACATTTTACTTGGTCAACAGTGAAAGAAATTTCTACATGGGTGAAGGAGCGGTATCAGATGATGTTTGACAGGAGGACTGTTAGGCTGTTAGCCTGGGAACGTATCTAACGATACGTCTCCTCGTGAATGGTAACAATGTGCTGGTGCGTGCAAGACGGACGCGAGCTTGGCGGTGTCGACAGCCTCGTCGTTGTCCAAGTAGTTGTAGCGCAGGGTGTCGGCGGGGCGCGGGTTGGACGCGCGCCAAGGCGGCAGCTCCCTGCTGCTCCCCCGTGTGTCGCCA
The DNA here is from genome assembly GCA_036362905.1 of Mordacia mordax. Lineage (NCBI taxonomy): Eukaryota > Metazoa > Chordata > Hyperoartia > Petromyzontiformes > Petromyzontidae > Mordacia > Mordacia mordax. The sequence continues at coordinate 18,043,004 of JAZEWT010000009.1, read as the reverse complement.
CCCCTCGCGGGCAGCGGCGTCCACCTCGAGCCCGGCACGAGCCTCCCCTCGGCCTGGCTGTCCGGCCTCGCGAGCGGCTGCACATCTGCCACGGCCAGGACATCCTCGGGGGGAGTCTGCGTCGTCATCATCGTCACGAACTTAATGCTCACACAGAGATTCGCATGCACTGGATCACAAGGCGCAGGGTGCCCTCATTGGTAGCTGTCTCTGTCAGGCACAAGGTAAAAGCAGCACCAACCAGTAGCACGGCAGCATTGTGAATGTGACTTTCAACTTAAGTTGAGTGATTTATTTTACTTGGTAAAATTGGATCACGATGACAACACATGGCTGACTCGTTTGAATAACCTTACAGGATCATTAACGTCCATTATGAGGCAAGAATATACTTTTATGGTTATTAAATCCACAGCATTTGTCTGGGTGGCCACTACCACTGCATCACACTATTGCGGTTGATTATCATGACGCCCCAACTTCCACGGCAAGAGAGTTTCGAAGTGTGGGATCCACTACCCCCGACCTGCACAGCGCTGAATAACCGGCGTGTGCCACCACTGCCTGAACCCATTGTTAGGGATCCACTACCCCCGGCCTGCACAACGCTGAATAACCGGCGTGTGCCACCACTGCCTGAACCCATTGTTATTGTGGCAGTCAACACTCATTGTCAGTGTCATCTCATAGCACTATTACTGATAACACAGTTGGCAGATTATCAGCGGGGAAAAAAACCCTAACAGCACTCCCTGTAAATGTGCTCCGAGCATGGCAGGCTACAACGTGTGGCTACATTGCGGCAGACAACAACATTCACGAGCTTAACCAATACGGTTTTGTGTTACACCGCATTTTTGAACCGTGACGTGCGCATGGTGTGTAATTTGTCATTTGGTTATTTTTGTAAATGCAATCGCAACCGCTTGCCCAATGGTTTGTTCCGACAAGGGCAGCCGTTCACCGCGAGTCACTCGATATTTATTCTTTATTCATTACTCATGTGCGCCGCGCTCCAGCTCGCAAGCAAGGAAAATATTTAACGGCGGCACTGACGGTTGCTCAGAAAATTGAACCTGGCTTATAAATTACATGATGTAGTAAGCTAATGTGTTGGGCAATGGCCCTTTTGCAGAGAACGGGAGGCTAAAGATTGGAATAGATGACCTTTGTTTATGACCAGATAGCCCATTAAGATCAGGATATTATTTTTTGCCAGGGAGGAAAATTTATAACTGTGTGTTCATCCACTGCTGAATGAAGTCCTCCCTAAGCCATTGTTGGTCAAGTCACTGTTCCGTGATTGTTGGTGAAAGGGGACCGCAGGACCAGTCCACTGGCAACTGATGACAATCGGGGCTGAGAATAAAACTAAGATTGCCGGATTCATATCACTGCCAGCAGTTTAAATAATTCGAGATTATTTTAATCACTTAGAAAAGCTGCTCTCTCGGGACAGCCGCGTCAATCAGACAGCAGCTTTTCGAAGCAATCGTCATGCATCAAGCCGTGAAAATCTACATCAATATACCTCATCTCATCTCATTGTCTGAAACCACTTAGTCCTATACAGGGTCACGGTGAAGCCGGAGCCTATCCCGGCAGACACAGGGCGCAAGGCAAGGATATATCGACGATGGGACGCCAGTCCATCGCCGGGCACTGCGGGGCAATTTAGCCTGCGAGCCAATTAACCTATGTAGCAGCATGCTTTTTGGACTGTGGGAGGAAACCGGAGTGCCCGGCGAAAACCCACGCGGACACGGGGAGAGCATGCAAACTCCACACAGGAAGGCACACATCAATATATTATTTACATCAATTATGGGTTAAAATGAGAATTCATTATTTAGTTTTGAAACAACATTTTACATGATGTAATTATATGTGAACAGTAATAAACACCTAACAGTATTATACTATTTTGGTCCACACATTCTAGACCGGTGATTTCCAGACGTTTTTATTTGACAGGCCTGATGCTGCTTATGAAACTCAGAAAGTCTATATTAGTAAAGAGTTTGCAAGCTTGAACAGCTCTGATGAAAAACATTGGTCCTGAAGGGATATAGCACGATTACTGATAACACTTATTTTGTTTAAAGGTTAAGTGTTCAAGTACCCCTTTGTCGGCTTTGATAAATCAGCATTCTTACGCAATTCTATGCGCACACAAATACTGATTAGCAAGTGACGTTAGAAAAGTGAAAATGTAAAACAATGAAAATTATAAACCAATGCAAAATTCAAAACTAAATTTGGATGCATATAGCGTTGAGATATGTGCACATCTCAAGACGTTCTACAGAATCAGCAGTTATATTTATTTTATAATTTGCAGTCAGTTGGAGAGGATTCAAGCAGAGGCAATAAGTAATGTGTAAAGCATTCTAATTAGAACATTGGTGACATCTCTCGGCAGATTTTTTTCTGTAAATGTAGGTGGCTACCATTGCTTCTAAGCAGTCAGCACGTAATGATTCACCCTAATGAATGTTAGAATAATTTTAAGGGCAGATTGTTTTTTTACCATCTCCTTTATATTTGATGTGCTATTTGTCTCATCCTCTTTAATTTGCCGCATTGTTCTATTACAGCAAGGTGTCTCACACTCCAGTTCCCAGCCATGGCATGAATGCGTTTACACGTTTACCAAGCTTTTACATTTAAACATAAAAAAGTCATTACAGGAAATTAAAATCTGATAATTGGGTAACACATCTATTTAAATTAGGAGCCTCTTTTAATTTGAATCACCACTCCTCATGTCACTTTGGACAAAAAAAAAGCCAACAATCGCCGTATTTCATTAACAGACTGTAGGGTCAAGTGCGGCTATCGAGCACCGATGAAGGCCAACACGGCATACCGAAGGGATGGGTGGCCAGCATCACGCCTGGTCGAATTAATCTCCTTAGTGGTAATGTATGTACAGCACACGAGTTACTCACTTGAGGCAGAGTTAAGCTCAGGGAGGCTCAGGGACCAGTTCATAAAATCGTGACTAGTGTAGGTAGTCAGCGGGGTTCGAACTTGGGTCGTCATGTTTGGACACTCCTGTACGTGCACAACATTCTCTTTTTTAATTGAATCACCGCTATCTATCTACATCACGTGGAATGTGTTTACAAACAACCAGGCAAGTGCACAATATGACAACCTAATATCTATTTTAACGGTGTTAACGGTGACCGGTAAACTTGCAGCACCAAATGATTTTATGCAGATTCATGGGTGTAATAATCGACATTAATTGACGAGGCAGTCATTGCTTACATACTGAGTGTGCTATTCTCACAGCACAGATACAAGTTGATGCGGAATCAGAGAACAAACACACCTTGGGTCTCAGGCAGTGGAGTTCATGCACAGTCTGGATGTAGTGGCGCTTCCAGAGTCCCTGCTCAAAGGGCGTGGGTGAGAAGCTCAGGCTCCAGCCGAAGCGTAAGCACTTTGGCATCCATAAGCAGTCACTCTCTGAGACGTGTCGCCAGTACCAACAAACCTGGTCCATGCACACAAACATACTCGTGAACATATTTGCAAACACAGTCATTTAAGTTACTGAAGACGCTCCCAGCACGTGCAGCAAAGCATCAGACAGTTCCCGAAGAAAATCCCAACATGTTGGGAAGCAAAGTTGTACACCGTGCAAAACAACATGCCATACAATCAGACAACCCATCACAGAAAATACATAATTATTCGAATCTGGCATACATGTTGTAAAGCTTGAGCATATATTAATGGCTGCTCAGTTGTGATATTTCAAGTCCAGCTGTGGTGAGGAGAGACGAGGCTTCGCTGTGGAGGAGGTAAGGTCTGAGAGTAAGCTAGAGCTCGAATGCAAAATTCCACAGGCAAGGTCTAGGGTATGCTAACCTTTCAGATAACATCATGCCTGTATGAAACACATTCTGTGCCTTCTTTATTTTATTTTTCTGTGGTGAAGTACCCACGATCCAAATGTGTAATTAAGCGGCCAAGGGAACCAGAGGGCAGATGAGCATTCGAGCAGTGAGTGTGTGGGTGAGCGAGTGAGTGAGAAAATGAGCATGGCGCTTGAAGTGTTATTACTCCTATATGTGCGCGCATTATCGGGGTACATGCACTCCGGTTGTCTGATAAATTATATCCTGTTACGCTAACAATCCCGTTGCATAACACTTTCTGATGAAGGTAATTTGACAATCTTGGCCGTTTATCCAATTAGACTCACGTAATTCGTAACACCTAATAATAATTACTGCATTTCTAGAGCGATTTTCACCCGAGGGTCACAAAGCGCTGCATATAACCGTGGAGGGAACGGCACATCAACAACGAGATAAGAACAGCAAATCAGCATTAACGTTTTTTTTTGGGACTAATCTAATCTAATTAACCTAACTTTCAATACCTCTGTCATTTGTTCCCACACCCCCCACCCACCCATTGGATCCTGGAACGGGCGAGCACGCGATTGATGACATCACAACCTCCCCATATAAGGAGATCAAAATGGTTCTCCTTTATTCTGACGCGAACTCGTCTCAAGTCGGTGCGGGTGGACTGATGATGTTGATTGCACTTATCAGCGAAACGTCGTATTTCAATTGTAAATTCTGTGAGTTTGCTCTTCAACACACCGGTGTGCTGAGATAGTGAAGAATTGGCACATTCTGTTTACGTTGACAAACTTTACTCATTGGCCGTTGTTGGGTAGTGGAGGGTTTACAACAAACATTTTTACGTGATCTAACCTAAAAAATGGAATTTATCGATTACATTTGTCACGAAAGCCTTCGAATTAAAATTACTAATCATTCCTATTCACATGTAAACTAATCAATGCGGGCGGCGCGGTGGCGCAGTGGTTAGCGCTGACGCCTCACAGCAAGAAGGTCCCGGGTTCGAGTCTCTCGGCTCCGGTGCCTTTCTGTGTGGAGTTTGCATGCTCTCCCCGTGTCCGCGTGGGTTTTCGCCGGGTACTCCGGTTTCCTCCCACAGTCCAAAAGCATGCTCCTGGATAGGTTGATTGGCTCGGAGACTAAAAATTGTCCCGCAATGCCCGGCGATGGACCGGCGTCCCGTCGTCGGGTGTATTCCTGCCTTACGCCCTGTGTTTCCGGGATAGGCTCCGGCTTCACCGTGACCCTATATAGGATTAAGCGGTTTCAGATAATGAGATGAGAGATGAGATGAGACTAATCAATGCACGTTGCATACCCATGATGATTGGTAATGACAGACAACTGTAGTATAGTGAGGAGGGAGGCAGTCGCAAGGCCTGAAATTGAGAAACGCCAATATGGATTACAAGTAAAATGAACTTATATGCACTATGACTAAGAGATGAGCGATTCAGCTGGTTAACCAACTAGCCAACTAGTGGACGGAAAGAGCAAATATTTTACAATAGTGTACAACTCAAATTACATGGACAACGAAAAGGGAGAAGATCCAAGCACATTTTAGCTTCAAAATATTTTTCTTTTGATTTTTTGTGTATTTTGTATATTGTTACCTTAACATTTTATTAGGTCCAGTGGCACTTCCTTCCTGAGTAATAATCTCAAACAGAGCATTGTTCTGGCACCTCGAGAAACACTGCATAGGAGGCACGCTATATATACTCATTTATAATGTTGACAATGCGATGAAGAAAGCGAGTGGGCGACTGAACGGGCAGGAAAAGTTGGTGCTGACCTGAGCGGCACGGCAGAGGCTGCGGGGGTCAAGGTGGGCAAAGATGTAGAGGCAGAGCACGCGTGGCAGGGCACGCGCCGGGTCTAGTGCCCGTTGGGGCAGCGCGGAGCTCAGCAGCCCCTCGCAGTGCCGCAGCTGGCGCTCCGAGCAGAAAGAGAGCAGGTCCTCGAGCACGCGGCGCCGCTGGGTATCTGTCCAGCGCTCAAACTTCTCTCGAGACGGCCAGTCAGCCAGTGGGACGGTGAAGGGGGGGGCAAGTTGGGGTGAAAGGGGGGCAAATGAGGGAGACGAGGAAGTTGGTCCAGAGTAGGGAGCAATACTAAAATAACTTCTTATTTTTCCATTTCTCCTCACTCATTCACCTTGTCAGAGAGAATATGAGATTATAATACTGATTAGTGAAATGGGAAACAAAACCTTTACTGGAATGGAATCTAATCCATAATATTTGTGATTAATGGTGTGTACGCTGAGGAGCCCTGACAAAATTTCGATTTTTAAAGTCATAATCAGTTTTGAATTGACATGATCAACTCTGCATCCATATTTAAATATTATCTAAGTTTTAGTTTGCTTTATAGCCGGTGATTACTCATTTTGTTTTAACTCCCAAGTAACTTATGCTCAATGTAAACTGTAACTTCCAATCTATGAAGAAGTCCATCTTCCTATTCCAGCTCACTGAAGAAGGGTCATCGCCCAAAACGTTAGCCCATAAGATTTGTTAATGTTATATCCTAGTGTATATTCTATATAATCTCATCGCATCTCATGTCAGAAACCACTTAGTCCTGTACAGGATCGCGGTGAGCTGGAGCCTATCCCAGCAGACACAAGGCGCAAGGCAGGCATATACCCACGATGGGACGCCAGTCCATCACCGGGCACTGCGGGCAATTTGGTCTGCAAGCCAATCAACCTATTCAGCAGCATGTTTTTGGACTGTGGGAGGAAACCGGAGCGCCTGGCGAAAACCCACGCGGACACGGGCAGAACAGGCAAACTCCACACAGAAAGCAGCACCCGAGCCGAGATTCCAACCCGGGACCTTCTGGCTGTGAAGCGACAGTGCTACCCACTGGGCCACCGTGCCACCCTAATTTTATATAATTCCTCCCACAATTCTTTGAGCTACTAACATCAATCGTTTTTCTGTCTATGCCTACGTGTGCCATGTCTGTTTTCATAACTTCCCTAAATAATTGATCGTTTATTCCCATTCCTGGAGACGCCGTGGGAATCCATCACAATTCCACTTTTTAGGCAGAGCACTCATGTGGTTTGGCAGATGCAGAGACCAGTAGTTTTGTACACATTGCGCGTAACAACTTGTGTTTTGATGATGTGATCTTTTTTGGCCAAGTTCAATGGCATAATATTTTTTTTTATGTCCATTTTTAAAAATGAGTTTGACTGGCGGTTTAGTTGTTATCCAAAACCTGTTAATGCAGGGATTTCCAAATGCCAGTCTTCGTGATCAAACCACAGTGCGTTTCCATGTATATCAGGCTTTTCAGTGTGAATAGAACTTAAATGTTTACACACCACCGCACACACCTGCCGATTGGTAAGCACATCCCATGAAATGAGACTGACAGTGTGTGGTTAAATAAAATACTGGCAAATGAGTGTTAACCGATATATCGAAGCCTCTATTCACAGAACAGGCTGGCAAGAAGGACCAGGCAAGAGGACAAGTAGGTAAAAATGTGTGTTGCACTCTGCCCCAGTTGGATGACGACCTCCCACTGCAACGGGTGCCAGCCAGACACAACGCTCCCGTCCACTGCCCACCCCCACCTCCCCTCGGTGGTGGGCGTGGGCGGCACTGGGAAAGTTGGCACAAGTGTTTGGGAGGCAGGTGGCAAGTCTGAACGATGACCAGCCAACTCTCACCCATTTGGCGACCAGCTCCCGTCGCTCCTCAAACACCTGCCAAACGCGTACAAGCACACACACAAACACAGCGACCAACGTTGGCATCAGCATGATTTATTTATATCGGTGTGCTGATGTAGAAACTCGCAGGGAGTGCGTGTGGATCGCCATTGTGTTGGCGAGTGGAATGAGTGTGTGTGATTTGCACATTTCATGTTACGTCGATGATTGCTTTACATACATGTTGATTATTATAACAGCAGAAAGTAACCGGTGAGCTTGCAAGCTCTAGATGGGAGATTTCTGTGACACAACATATGTCCAAATTGACCATATGCATATAACCAAAGGGTAAACAAACTCACAGCAACAACACACCCAAACCTATAAGTACCAGCTCAATCACTACTGGAAGGCACTTGATTGTACCCGTACCAACTTTCCAGCATCCCAGCTGATGCCTGGGAAAAGCTTAAAATCCTCTCCTCGACCATCCATCGGCTCCTTCATCCCCTCAGTTATTCAGCCTCACCTCTCTTCATTAATAAAGACCAAGGGGATCAGTTGATTTAGATTTTCACAGACAAAACCAAAGCGCACAGCATCTCTGCCCAGTCTCAACCTCAACCCACTACCTCACCAATTTTTCCCTCCCCTTCCATGATCTCAATACTCCTGGAAGTTTCTGAGTTAATGGAATCCGATATTTCTTTATTAATTACCAGATCTCGGCCTATAAACTGCTCCATGGACCCCTTCCCATTGAAACTCATTCAGACAAAATTCAAATCCCTTACTATCATCGTCACGAACCTCTTCAATAATTTGTGTCGCTCCAGCATTGTTCTCCCGCTATTCAAATGTGCTGCAGTTACCCCTCTACTCTAACAACCAATCCTTGATTGCAACATCCCTGATAATTATCGGCCCATCTCAAATGTACCATTCTTTTTTAAGGTCCTTGAGCGAGCAGTTGCCATGCAACTCCGGAAATACGTCCTAAACACGTTTCTCTTCGATCCCTTTCAATCTGGGTTCACATCTGATCATTGTACTGAAACTTCTCTGGTCACAGTAGTTAATGATCTACTTGTTACTGCTGATGAAGGTTTGTCAAGTATGCTTGTCCTCCTGGAACTGAACGCAGCCTATGATACCATTGACTACACTACCTTACTGCAGCAACTGGAGGGCATAGGGGTATCTGGCTATGCCCTGCACTGGCTGAGCTTCTACTTATCCGACCGGAAGTAGTTCGTCAGCCTTGGATTATCCATTCTGTTTTGTCTGGTGTTCCTCAAGGTTCAGTTCTCGGCCCTTTTCTCTTCAGCATCTACATAAAACCACTTGGCCATATCCTGCACAGCCTCAATTTAAGCTACCATTGCTATGCCGAGGCCATCCAGATCTAAATCCGCGCAAAGCGATCCACCAATGCGTCTGGTCTTTGCATGCCTTCCTCACTAGCAACTGTGAAGGCCTGGCTCAATTAAATTTTCTTAAAACTAAATGGTGATAAATCAGAAGTTTTGCTTGTTGGAACCCCGCACCAATTTTTCAAGGCTGAACCCATCCATTTGATGCTTGACAACCAGACCATCGAAGTTGCTAATGCAGTCCAAAGTCTAGGAGTGATTCCTGATTCCTCACTCACCTTTGAGAAACACATCAATAAGGTGACAAAGGTAGCCTATTTCCATCTTAGATAAATAGCCAGACTGCACAACATCCTGTAACCCACCATCGCTGAGAAGCTTATCAACAAATATAATATCGATTATTGCATTGCACTACTTCCTGGGATCCCACCTACCTTACAAATTTTCGCCAATGTATGCAGAATGCAGCTGCTAGAGTTGTCACCTGCACTCCCATCCACGATCACATATCCTCAGTACTGGCATCTCTCTACTGGCTACAGGTCCAATACAGGATTGAATGCAAGATAATCCTTCTCACCTATAAGACTCTCACTGGCGCTGCTCCGACATACATCCGTGACCTACTTTAGGCACCCTCCTCAACACGACAACTTGGATCCTCCAATAAGGGTTTGTTGCATGTGCTCAGATCGCATTTCCCAGACTCTGTAACTTCCTTCCATTAGACATTTTGATAGCTGAGTCTCTGTGCATCTTCAAATCCCGTATCAAGACTTACTTGTTCCATAAGTCCTTGAAGTCCTCTGGGCTAGAACTGTTGATGAACTCACTGTGGTGTACTTGGGTGATAGCATGCTTGTGACCTGTGCCTACTCAGGAACACATATTCGTTCCTCTATGTGTTTTAACAATTATTTAATTTATTTGATGTCCTTCATTGATTTATAGTCATGATTTTACTTAATTGATATATTCTGATGTTGATGATTGCTTCGAAAAGCTGCTCTCTCGGGACAGCCGCGTCGATGCGGCTGTCCCGAGAGAGCAGCTTTTCGAAGCAATCATCATGCATCGAGCCGTGAAAACCTACATCATTACTATTCTGATGTTGTTGACGATATCAGAATAGAGAGGTTAGGTGGAAGCTGGCCCCAATGTGCTGGCCTCCACATCACCAGCAGACCGCCCGCTGGCATGCCTCGAGGGTCCCGGGACGTGCGCGACGACGTTATTCTTCACGCGGCAGCTGCACCAGTGACGAGGATGGGAGGCTTCTGGTCTTTCAGCGTCTTTATTAACACCTAACATAACACCCGCTAACAACAATAACCACTAAAATACAATATCACAACTCTACACCCCGTGCTTGGCGCGCTAACGAGCCACCACACCATACGTCAAGGCCGCTCAGCCGCCACGTTCCCACATGACTGCGTGTCTCCCTTATATCCGCTCAGTACCCTTCCAGAAGGTTCTATCTGATGTCACCTCCACTTCGTGATGTTTAACAGTTCGGGGTGAGTCACCCAAACCTCGTGATGTTTACCAGCCATCCTACCCTTCTCCACCTCACTTAACCTCTCCTGCCCTCTCCTCTTCATCTACCAGCCACAGCAACAACGCCCAGCCAATCACACCATCGTAACCCGGCGACCGACCCGCATGACCCACTCACAGCCCGATCACTGGGTGTGGGTGTGCAGGTGCACCTAGCCTGGCACGGCACGGGGCTTGGCACCACAGTACTACTCATCGTCAGTCAGTGACTGGTGAAGGTGTTAATATAAAAAAAGTATAGAAATCTCCCACTTTAAATAAATACCCAGAATGTGTGTGTGAGAATGAGCATGAAGATGATTGGCTGACCTTGTCATTGCTAGGTGCGTGGTTCAGGGGAGTCCAAGTGCTGAACTTTGTCTGCATCTTGGCCGCGCCATTCACTTGCTTGGGAGCTGCAAACGCCATTTGCTCTACGCCAGACGAAACACAGCAACACGCAACTTATTAAATAGAGCATTACATAACAAACTAAGTGTATTTCTGGTCGTCAGCCAATTGGTCTCCTGAAACAGTGCTTTCCAGTAGCATTTGTGTAAACGGCCTAATGCTCGACTGAGTTTAATAATTTCATCAGCAGATGCCCATAGGACGATGCACCGCCTGTATTTTTTCAAATAACACACGGTGCAGCAAAACGCTTGTCTGCTTCTCTGTGTACAATCGCATTAACCGTAATTTACCACAACACCATTTAGTTAAAAGCGCTCTAGAAATGCAATAATTATTATTATATACATTTAGGTTGACTGGATGCAGTAGATTCCATTGGGCCGTTAAGTTAGCCAGGAGATGGAAGTTGGTACAACTTGTGGGTTTATGAACGAATTCTGAGGAGTCCGTGAGCGTCATCCCCTTCAATATGCTCCGTTGGTTTCTTACCACACGCAATAAACTCATTAAAAATTAAACTGGCCAGAACAATTCAGACGCAGGACCCTGCAGACAGCGGGTCTTAAGACTGCGAAACTTTCCTGAATCAACAAAGGATACAATTATGGGTAAATGATATAAATGATTGAAACCAGCTCAATAGCACGGTGGGAAGAGCGTATGACTTGCAAGCAAAATGTGACGGAGTTTAGTCGGGAAGTTCCTCCGTCCATCAACTGTTAAAGGTCGACAAAATGAGTACCGCATTACGGGCAGCTGACAGAGGCATGTCGGTGAACGGACATACCTCTGGCATAGCAATATGAAATGTCCACGATTGATTCACGGTTTAAAACAGATGAGTGCTACGCCACGTCGACAGCAATACAAATAAAATATTTGTATTTTAAATAACATTTACAGCAATTCAACTGGTAGAAAATAGTACCACGCAAAGCACATGGGCCACGTCCCTCGTTCGGACATGCCCGTATGCGAGTCAAAACAACTCTGCGCTCATCCACGTCGGAGTGCCCTAGGCGAAGCGGGTGTACACTCCTCATTCCCATGGCGAGGGAGGTACGTCCACAATTTCGCACCAGAGACCCGTACGCACCGGCGAAGCCGTGCCAGCCAGATGCGATTGCGCGGCTGCAGCAACGCCGCGTCGACGACCGTGGGAGATGTCAGGCGTTGTGATTGTGAGGCGATATTCGATTATTAATCAATAATCGCTGCGAGGCCGGCGCTCCGTTTACCTGCGCGTCGCCAGCCCAGCACCGCGGCCCGCGATTGAGTGACAGCGAGTCGCGCGGTCGTCGTGGAAACACCAATTAGGAGCGCGCGTGCAGCCTGAAGCCACGCCCGTGTGTGGCGAGCGGTGGCGCAGCGGTTAGCGCGCAGACTAAAATTGTCCCGCAATGCCCGGCGATGGACTGGCGTCCCGTCGTCGGGTGTATTCCTGCCTTACGCCCTGTGTTTCCGGGATAGGCTCCGGCTCACCGTGACCCTATATAGGATTAAGCGGTTTCAGATAATGAGATGAGATGAGATTGTAGTTTAAGGTCTAATCATGTTATGCTTGTTGTTCTGCAACGCTGGGTATTGTATAATTTTAAAAAAATGTCGCTGTTGATTTTCCATTCTGGCGCCGTTGTTGTTGTTGACGTGCCGTTCTCTCCGCAGCTCTGTGAAGCGCTTTGTGACCCTCGGGTGAAAAGCGCTCTATAAATGCAATTATTGTTATTATAAGTCAAATCTCATCTCATCTCACTGTCAGAAACCGCTTAGTCCTGTACAGGGTCGCGGTGAGCCGGAGCCTATCCCGGCAGACACAGGGCGCAAGGCAAGGCTATACCCACGATGGGACGCCAGTCCATCACCCGGCACTGCGGGCAATTTCGTCTGCAAGCGAATTAACCTATGCAGTAGCATGTTTTTGGATTGTGGGAGGAAACCGGAGTACCCAACGAAAACCCACGCGGACACGCGAAGAACATACAAACTCCACACAGAAAGGCACCCGAGCCGAGAGATTCGAACCCGGGGATAAGTCAAATCTCTGCTCCACTAATATGTATCTGCCTCATAAACGGGAATGAGGGTATGTTTTACACGTGATTGGATAGGTGGGTTCGTAGTAGGGCAGTTGGGTTGGAGGTTTTTGGTCGGTGACAGGGTATGGGCATGGGCGGCACGGTGGAACGATGGGTGGCGCTCTGCCTCAGTCAAGAGGTTTCCCCCCACAGTCTAAAGACTTACTGCCAAGGTTAATTGTCCTCACTAAATTGCCCCTGTGTCCTGAGATGTTGTACCCCTCCCCGCTGAACAAGTGTTAAAAATAGCGGCATAGAGCAACGATTATTTCCAGATTAAACACAAACTGACTTGACTGATATGCGTGACAACTCGTCGCAGTGGTTCAGCGTTTACGCCACGTGTCGGTAACTACTTGACACAGGGAAAATAAATACGTTTCCCAGTGAACCGCAATCTTCAGACTTTAAATCGACGACTCACATCAGGGTAGCCACCGTGGAGGTGAATGAGTAAGAGGAGAGAGGGCTATACGTATAACTGTTAATAAACAGACTGATTCGACTTGGTCCGTAAAAACTGACGGATTACGCAGCTGCCTCAAAAAGGAGTGCGATGCTGGGATCAATACAGGACTGGTGGCAATTGTAGGTCCTTTCCCTACCGACCACTAGACAGTATGCAACCCTCTGGATGTCATGCCATTGGAACCTACACTCTTCCAGCACACACAGGCCACTGTTGCACTGTTACTCTGTCTATTATTCAGGGTGGCACAATGGTGATATCTGGTAACATTTGCACCACACACAAAGAATGATAATAATAATTGCATTGCTAGAGCGCTTTTCACCCGAGGGTCACAAAGTCCTTCCCGAGGCAGTTCGATTCCCGCCTAGGACGCCTTTCTGTGTGGAGTTTGTGTGTTCTCCCTCTATTCCTCCCAAAACTAAAAAAAACCCTAATTAATTAATTGGCCGATAAGATAATAATATGTAGAAAGCAGTGTCTGGCAAGTGTTGGCACCGGCTGACTGCATGGCTGTCTTCCCCTCGCCTCTCTGTTGTTTCCTCGTGCCTTTGTAATGATTTAAGTCGCCCTGGATAAGGGCATCTATTACATAATAATAATTATTATTATTGTACTGTGTAATCTTAAGTGCTGTTTACTGAATGATTATGATTGGGCTTTCATCTTTGTACACGTTGCGGCTGTAAGTGTAATTAATGCGCAATCTTAAGTGTTATTGTTTACTTTCATAATGACGGTTAAAGTTTCATAAACGCACAGATTTTTTTCCTATAAGTTAATCTGCTCTTCGGTTGTATGATTTCTTACGTTGGTCAGTTCGGACGTTTGTTGTGTCGCAGAAATCCCACATTTAATAATAATAATCATTGCATTAAGAGAGCACCTTTCACCCGAGGGTTACAAAGCGCCGCACAGAGCTGTGGACATTACCAGAGTAACCAGAGACCTCGCCTAAGGGAAGGAGCAATAGAGACTGGAAATTTGTAGAATGAGGGAGAATTTAGAGCTTGCAAGCTCACTGGGTACATTTTGCTGTAATTATAAATAATAAACAGCTAGAGCTCAATATGGAGGTTCTGTGGGCTGCCGAGTGAAGCCTAATCACTGACTATGTGGTCTGGGCTAGTGAGTGGATGGTTGAGTGGATGGGTGGGTTGTTAGTTTGTATACTAGAGCTGAGAAATTTAATCTTGAGATGACATATAAAGTAAGGCGCTTTGAGGTTTGAGGAAGTGCATGAATAAGTGTCGAAGTGTGTGTTTCTGAGCATGTGCACAAGTAGATGGAGAGGTGTGTGAATGGCTATAGGTGGATGCATATGTGAGTGAGTGGGTTGGTTGATTTGTGGATGAGTGAGCGGATAGGTAAATGAACACGTGTGTGAGTGGATGTTTGTGTGAATCGGTGTGTGAGTGGGTGGTCGAGTGCGCCGGGTGAATACATGGCTGCCTTCCCCTCGCCCCTCTGTGTTTTCCTCACATCTCTATAATGATGTAAGTCGCCCTCGATGAGGGCGTCTGTTAAATAACAACGAATAATAATAGGTAAGTATATACGTGTTTGAGTGGGTGGGTGGTTATGTGTAGGTCGACTCAGCCTCAAATCAGTACCTAGTACAGTATGTAAATATCACTACTCGGGAGACAAAGGCGGCCAGGCTTGGTACTGGCGACCCACCTCTTCGTTCGCCGTGTTGACCTTCATTGGTGCTCGCTAACGGCACTTGACCCTACAGTCTGTTAAAGGTATACGGGGAATCTTTGTCTTTGTGTGCGTGGGTGATTATGTATCTGAACGTGTGAGCAAGTGTGTGTGTATGGTTGTGATTGGATGTGTAATGCATATTTGTGTTAGTGGGTGTGTGTGATTATGTCTGAGTAGATGCGTATGTGTGTGAGTGGTTGAGCGAGTGGGCGTGCGTGTATGCGAGTGGGTTGCTGGCTGAATACGCCTGTGTTTGTGCAAGTGGATGGATGGATAAGTACGTGACAGTAGGTGACGTGCGTGGGTGGATGAGTGTGCGTGTGTGCGCGGATGAGCGGACAAGTGTGTCATTAGATGACGTGCGTGGGTGGATGAGTGGGTGTGCGCGCGGATGGGTGGATACGTGTGTTAGTAGGGGAGGATCCATGAGTACCTCTTGTGTGTGAAAGTAGGTGGATGACTGAGAATGTCAATAAGGGAAATGGGTGGACAGATGGGTGTGTGTGTGTGCGAGTGTCCGAGTTTGATTTCCACTCATGGCCAACAACAGTGACGATTTACTGAACCGGTCCTGGGGCTCCTCGAGGTCGACTTAGCCTCAATTGAGTACCGAGTGCAGTGTGTAAGCATTGCCACTATGGAGACAAAGACAGCCGGGTGTGGTGCTGGTCACCCATTACCTCGTGTGCCGTATCGACCGTCATAGGTGTTCACTAGCTGCACTTGATCCAACAGTCTGTTAAAGCTACACCAGAGGATCGCTTCATTTCTGCATGTACGAGTGGGTGGATGAGCGAGTGGGTGGATGAGTGGGTATGCGTGTCAGTAGGTTAAATGGGTTGGAGTGCGTACGTGAGTTGGTGGGTTTGTGAAAGGGGCTCGCGTGCGATAGGAGGAGGCATCGGTGCTGAACTGGTCATCAGCATAGTTCACTCTGGGCTGATGTGCGAGTCATTCCTCCCACAGTGTTTTTTTCTATCTCCGGTTTTATCAGGGTTGTTGAAGTACATGATGTTCCAGCTACGTGTCCTCGTTTGACCTCGCAGACACTCCCCCCCCGTCACACGT
>JAZEWT010000009.1:17956195-17987958 GCA_036362905.1 Mordacia mordax | reverse complement strand
GTGTGAGCACCGCGGCTAAATGTGTGAGCACCGCGGCTAAATGTGTGAGCACAGCTGATAAATGTGTGAGCACCGCGGCTAAATGTGTGAGCACCGCGGCTACAGTGTGAGCACTGCCCTATTCTTCCGAGGCGTCTGGCCCGTGTGAAAGAGTAGACCAAATACCCTCTACCTCTGTGTAGGGGAGAAAGGCTACACCTTAACTATATTGTTTTATTGAATGTCGTTTTATTGTTTAGATTTCACTTGTACTACGAATGAAGCATCTGAGAATACATGTTGGTAGGATTTTGATGGGAGACGTCACTAGAAGCGGGTGGTTTCGTTCGCCCGTGGGCCCGCTCTTCCACAGTGGCCAAACGCCTTGGTAGCGGTGGGATTACCCACACTTTACCCCACCGTACGCGACCTGCCGAAGAGTGGCGAGCCCGTTGCTGCTGGTTGGACAGAGGTGTGGGGCTTTGAGCGAAAGGTAGTTGTAGAAGCTTGTCTGCTTGTAGCTCGAATCAAACCGGCGACCTTTGATTTGAAAGCCCGGCGTGCCACCGGTTTATATAATGAAGGTGTCTCAGGTTCTGTTGAGACTCTGCGTATTATCATATTGTGGTCGGTGTTTTACGGGGAGTGTTTAAAGCCAACCCCCCAAGAGGCGTTGGTGCTGGGCGATGCATCTGCGTGCTTTGTACACATTGTGTAACCACTCGTTATTCGTGCGGATGTGCTGTATATCCTGTACACGAAAAATGGGCCACTTGTGTAATCCCACATTCTTACGAGGTGAGCTGTGGGACAACTACTATCAATTGTTGTTATGCCATTCAGATGTTGTCGACATGCCGTTCTCTCTACAGCGCTGTGTTGCGCTTTGTGATCCTCGGGTGAAAAGCGCTCTAAAGTGCAATTATTATTATCAATATACTTGGCCGTTGAGGTATTAACGTGGTCGTTTTGTGCAGGTGTAATGTGCAAGTGAAGCCCGCACCTTGTAAGCTCTCCAAACATGGTGCGCTCACAGGATATTTGAACCGACAGGTTGAACAACTACAGTTAATCAAGAACAAAGAGATTCTTACAGTACGCTACAGCGCAGTTTAATGCAATCATACGATTACAGTATCATCATCGGTACCCGCTTAATACCGATTAGTGTAATACTATATATTATAACAGGGCGGCACGGTGGCCCAGTGGGTAGCGCTGTCGCCTCACAGCAAGAAGGTCCCGGGTTTGAATCTCGGCTCGGGTGCTGCTTTCTGTGTGGAGTTTGCATGTTCTCTCCCCGTGTCCGCGTGGCTTTTCGCCGGGCACTCCGGTTTCCTCCCACAGTCCAAAAAACATGCTGCTGCATAGGTTAATTGGCTTACAGACTAAATTGCCCGCAGTGCCTGGTGATGGACTGGTGTCCCATCGTGGGTATATCCCTGCCTTGCGCCCTCTGTCTGCTGGGATAGGCTCCGTCTCACCGCAACCCTCTACAGGACTAAGCGGTTTCTGACACGAGATGAGATATATTATAAATGTAACTTTTTTTCAACACATGCGTTTCTCTATGTAAGCAACACATTACGATTAAAATGTTATTGTAGAGTACTTGATATAATGTACTGTCTTTGAAGTTAATTAGGGAGCAGAGCTCAACCAAGAGTCTTACAAGTAGAGCCTATAGGGTTGTATGGCTTCCCATAATCATTAGGAATTGTCATTGATATAAATTGGTGAGAAAACCCTATTGAGTTATGTAAGTGCCTAAGTCTTTAATGTCTGCGAGACCTGCCAAGCAGAAGAATGCGAAGGCAAGTAGAGACCAGAGATTAACTATGGGAACCCTGAAAGTAATAGCAGCATACAGAATGGTAATTCTGTATGCTGCTACATCATTACAAAATAGATGTTGTTTGTTACAAATGACTTTAATAACATGGGTAAATTAAACTGCCATTTGCTTGGTTACACATTGTATTATTAAGATGCTCACCTCGTTGTATGACTGCTTGGGTTTAAACACCGGGCATTTTTTTCCAGAACTGAAATGTTGTGATCACTTAACTACGTGGTGCAGTTGTTTTCTGTGGATTGCAATGGCAGGGTTGTAAATCCTGGCTTGTGTCTGACCATGAGATCATGTATGATCTCACTGCACTGTTCAATGTTTTATTGAGATTGTGTTGGACTAATGTGGCCCGGTAATCTAGTGTGCACTTTTTAGCACTTATTCAGTTGTTCATTTCGCC
Source organism: Mordacia mordax (assembly GCA_036362905.1). NCBI lineage: Eukaryota > Metazoa > Chordata > Hyperoartia > Petromyzontiformes > Petromyzontidae > Mordacia > Mordacia mordax. The sequence continues at coordinate 17,985,727 of JAZEWT010000009.1, read as the reverse complement.
AACATTCTTGTTGGTATCCACTCTTGAACATCATTTAACACGGCTATCCCGAAAGAGCAGCTTTTGGCAGCAATCATCATGTACCGAGCTGTAAAAATGTACATCAGTACATAATTTCACACGTTCATGAACCAACAAGGATGTGAATGTTATTATCGCTTTTATATGGTTTTCTTGCAAGGTGCCTTGTGCATGAGAAAAATAATCAGCCTTAAATTGAGTTAAATATAAAAAAAACGTATGATACACGTGTAAAATAGTGCATGTAAAAATGGATTACATATTGTGCGTTAGTTGCTAATGGTACATTTGGGGGTCACTTAGCGACTGAGACAGAACAAACAAGGTGAAATGATTGATGCGACTTGTCCAAATGAGGTAGCATAACAAGACTAAACGTAATTACGTCTTGAATTGCGACCTTGAATCGAGGGAAATTAATGCAATCACGTGCTCGGTCATGGGCAGGGTATACATTATTACATACATAATCATTCACATTGCCTCATTTATAAGGCTAACATTTTGGCCATTTGCTCTTCATGAAGGTAGAGAGAGGAGACCTTCACAGATTAATGGTTCAGTATTGCACTTAATATCACGATACCGTACCTCGAAGACAAACAGTTTAGCATTTAAATTTGCTAGGTTATCCTTGTCCGTTTAGCAATGTCCCAAATCACCTGCCTATCAGATTGTACCGATACTGGCCACATTACACCATTTACTACGTTTACATAACAATTGCTACCTACAGTGATCTTAATAATTGCCAGCTGCACTAATACAATAATCTCGATTGAACGAACCTCCCCTTCAACGGATTTCGGAAGCAACGGACACTCCACTACGTCTGAGATAGAGGGCTGCATTGGGAGTAATGGAAATATTATATTTCTTACTTTATTACTTTCATTGCTACTATTAGATATACATATTACATGGTTTAAATATGATAATAATATATAAGTTAGTATACGATAGTGTCATATCTCTATATATAATATCATCGTATACACTTCTGGATTTAAAGGGCTTCCAGACATGCTTTCCTCCCTATAATGAATTTAATTGAGGTTTTACCTTTTGGATTAATATGTTTAAAACTTATCGGTGCATATTATTAATTACATTGCATGGAGTAGAAACATGACCATTATTAAATTAAGGGAAAGTTTCGAACGCATGGCTAGTTTTCAAAGAAGCATGGAGAGATAAATTTATTGTGATAAACACAATAAGAACATCGATGAATTCCATTTTTTGGGGTTAGGTCACGTAAATATGGTTGTCATAAACTCTCCACCACCCGACAATGGCCAGTAAATAAAGTTTGTCATCGTGAACAAAACGTGCCAGTTCTTCATTATCTCAGCACACCGGTGTGTTGGAGAGTAAACTCAGAGCATTTACAAATGGAGTGATGCGTGTTTGAAAAAACAAAGAGGAAGAAAGACGAACACAAATTGGGCTCAATTCAAATCAGAATCATCGGCCTTCATCCAGCATTGGTTCGACCACAGCTCATGATGATGTAGGCATTGGGCTTGTCCCAGTCCCTGCCTGGTGAGGTCCTAGGACCCAGGCAGAGAAAAATGGTCTTCGCCTTGCGGATACTTTATCTCAGTTTGGTTTTATTTTTACGGTTAATTAGTTTATTATGAAACAAAATAGTGCAACATGGGATACCATCAATTTGTTTATGAACAATATATTTATTTAAACATAAACGCAGTTGAGGCCGAGTTCCATATGAGAGTGTCGAAGAGGACCGTGTCATTAAGAACGAGTGAGTTAATTAAGAATGTATGGATAACCCTTTGGTAAATTTGCTCAGTCTATAGAACAAGATGTCATCTTCGTAGCTAAAGCCGTTGACACCGCGACTTTGGCAACACCTAGCCTCCAACAGACTCTGCAGCTCCTTCACAGTATTCATGCCACCTCCCGCCATAAACCTAGATCATCTGCCCTTAGGTTCTAACCATGGTTGCTGGCGATCTTTCCAGTGGTTGTCACAGAAACTGGCCCTCCCTCATCCTGCACACGTCCCACCCATGGAAGCCGTTTTCACCTATGCCTGTCAGTGTGGATAGGTAAATGGAAGGGAAGAGTGCAAAACATTTCTGATATTATTTGTTACTGATGTTAGCAATGATCAGGAATCAAGGTCAGGTTGCTGGGTTCATGTAAAAATGCGCTCACCACTACCACCACTCCAACCTACTAATGTATTAAGTGCATTTAGTCAATCTTGTGAACTAAAGATTTGATATCTCATTTTGCCTGTCTATTTAATCAACTGATGTAATATGGTATAGATTATTTTTTATTATGAACGGTTATGACTGACTAATGGACATTCTGATAATGTTCTAGAAGGGCGAGAGACCTACAACTATATATTGTTATGGTTCCGTCTGCTTAATTGAAACATTTAAACATTTTTGATTTTGAACCTCCAATGGTGGGGGATGAAAATTAGCATTTTTATTTTTCAACCATACCCTTAAAATATTTGTTAAGTTTTAGAAGTGTGATGAATCAAAACATCAAGTGAGATGTTCAATAACTCAGTATTTTGAAATCTACTCTGAAGAGAGTGACACGAAGGTTGATAGCAGGCAAAGCACTCGCACGTCACATCTCTCGTGTGCAAAGATGCATTTCTTCCTTCCTAGAATGTTCATTTGCGATTTGGTGAAAAATATATAAGGAACGAAACAGATATATGTGTCTCCGTGTAAATAAAGGTATATTGTCGACACATCGTATTCAGCCCATGTCCTTCTGGGCATATGCATACATTATTTCAGCAGCATTTATCTGGTACTGCAACAAGCAAACTCTGGATCAGTTTCCGTATGGGGACACAGTTAAAACCAGTCCAGAGTTTGCCTGTGGTGAAATGGTATATGAAGGGAACTTTGCCCGCTTTTCTAGTTCCCTTTCTTACTCTGCTGTTGAAGTTTTGTGGAACATAATCAACTCATGAGCATCCACGTGGGTAACATCCGTGCCCGTATTTCTCCCTCCGTTCGGCTGCAAGGTCATCACACTACACGCGTATTGCCAAACAGCAGCCATGAAAACGTGTTGGGTTATGTAAGTGATGTAGAGTGTCGTCCTTAAGTGTGCCATTTCCAAAAGTGTGTCGTTTTCTTCGTGTTTGAGGAAACTCGAGTACCCATAGAAAATCAACCGCGCATGTGAGCGGATAGCACTGAAAGATCCTCGCAGATGACTTCATGAACCCATTTCTGTACTGCCAGCTCATGTTTTCTTCAACTCAGTTGGTTTTGAAGTTGCACAGCATATCCGTGATGTACCAAGATTTGCTTCAAAAGAGCTCACAATGTGCTAATACTTCTCTCTAAACAAAATAATGGGGACTTGAATGATACTGGTAAGAGCCCCTTAAAACTAGGAGTATGGTTGGTTTTTTTCAAGGACAAACTCCTCACAGAAACGTGTACGTGAACAAAGCAGGAAACATGACTGAAAAAAAGGTACGGAAGCACAAATAGAATATCATAAGCAGTTACAAGTTTTGTATGTTTAAAAAACACTTTTTTCATTATTTGGTCAAACTTTATTCGTTATTTGGCCAATAACAACATAACATATAGGACGCAGTGTGTGGCAATGTGGGCGCTGGCTGGCGACATCTTTACCTTCCCCCTCCGCACCTCTCTGTAGTTTCCTTGTGTCGGTCTGTGTCTCGTCCATGACCAGGCCTGGAATTTGCGCACGTCACAAATTGTATTAATGTTATGATTATTTTGTACCTTAACTGAAAAATACTAACTCTAACCGCAACTTTAAAGCTGACTGCGGTGGGACAGTTGCTAAACATGGTGTAGATGTGAATACACTACTGTTAACTCAAAATACCTTTACGAGGTGTTTTTTACTTAAGTCTGTTTCTAACGTACAAGTGGACTGACTGTCAATATCTTGCAGAGGTCGCGATACAGGTTTGGTAGAATCAGTCGCAATTGATGCCACAACCCACACAACGACAGCCCTGGTAATGTTTCATCATGAGATTTGAAGTATAAATTTCCGAGCATAATTGTCCGGTCAAATGAGACCAAGGACGAAAAAAGAGGGCACCCAGGTGTGACGTTTCTCTGCTGCGTAACACGCACAGGGACTTTCAAAAATGTGCCCCTCTTACAGGTGATTTTTCAGACCAACACACTCATTTGGTGGTGCATAGAGTGAAAACGATTTTACAGAATGTGTCCATTAAGTAAAATGGACACATTCTGTAAACTCTATTATTGTTTTTAATCTGCCGTTCTGGGCGGCGCGGTGGCCCAGTGGTTAGCGCTGACGCCTCACAGCAAGAAGGTCCCGGGTTCGAATCTCTCGGCTCGGGTGCCTTTCTGTGTGGAGTTTGCATGCTCTCCCCGTGTCCGCGTGGGTTTTCGCCGGGTACTCCGGTTTCCTCCCACAGTCCAAAAGCATGCTCCTGGATAGGTTGATTGGCTCGCAGACTAAAATTGTCCCCGCAATGCCCGGCGATGGACTAGCGTCCCGTCGTCGGGTGTATTCCTGCCTTACGCCCTGTGTTTCCGGGATAGGCTCCGGCTCACCGTGACCCTATATAGGATTAAGCGGTTTCAGATAATGAGATGAGATCTGCCGTTCTTACGTTGTTGTTGTAGACGTGCCGTTTTCACCGCAGCTCTGTGCAGCGCTTTGTAACCCTCAGGTGAAAGCGTTCTAGAAATGCAAGTGTTATTAAGTCGGGTGACGTTTGAAGGATTCTCCATTTCGCGCGGCATTCGTGGTCCACTAACTCCTGCAGGAATTAGCCTCGGAGTAATCTAATTATCCCTATTGTGCTGTCAGGATTTGCAGTTAAAATGGGTTCACCCACCCACGTTGTGTAAGGAGATGCTTCGCTTTGAGTTATTGTTATTGAGCAGGTCCGATGTCGTCATTGACTTTTAATTAAAAGTCGTTTTAGAGTGCCCATACGTTTTCTGTTACGAGAATTAAAATAACCCGAGCGCTGTGAGGTTCGCCGCTATCTAAACCGCCATCTTCAGTACGGCCTCTATTTTTCAGAATAAATGGAACGATATTTATCATTATAATGCTTATTTAATTTTTATGCGGCACATTGTTTGTGATAATTACTCGATAAAGGGGGACTTTGCCAATCCGTCTGCAAAACGCTTCACTTGTGTTTAACGAAATGAGGTACGGGGAGCGCGTACTGGTTGTTTATTGCTGAGCACCCCACTCTACAAACTCAACTACTGGCATTTGATTCCTGGCTATGGCTAATGTCGGTAGTGAGTGATATCTGAATGGGTCCTGTTTCCCACCGTCAATCAGTGGTGCCTCGTTTATACTGGCACAATCGTGAACACAATGCAAACCTCGGGCAAAAAATTAAAACCAAGACCATGTGTTTGTCGTCTCTGTGTGGTAATGTGTCTTCTCGTGTGCTCCCATATGCTCCCGTTTTCCCCCTACCACATGCTGATGTGCCACTGCTTCCCATTGCTTGCTCGCACAGACGCCCGGCGCGGCTCGATCCGTCTCATGCGCATCGGCATGACGCTCATCGTGCTCGGCAACCTGAGCTTCATCTTCGGTGCCATCGTCCACGGCACGGTGCTGCGCCACGTCTCGCGGCCTGGCTCTGCCGTCAATCAGGAGTACAAGGCTGGAAACTTCGCCTCCGTGCTGTCTGGCTTCATGGTGAGGCCCTGCATTGAGGCGCGCGTGCTGGCACTTTCGCGTGACGCACACGAGCGTGTGCAGACACGCGGGCGTACACTTGCGCACGCCTCGTGCCACATATGCATACAAATACATAGGCCGGCACACGGCGACACGCAAGGAGTGCACCGGAGGGCACGCGAGCATACAGGCGCACACAGGATGCACGTACACGGGAGTAAATGGCAGCATATTGTGCGGATGCAGAATGACAGGAGGCCGCAGGAGTAAATGAGCACAGCAGAATGCAAACGCACACATGATGACTCGAAGTACACACATGCAGAGGAATACAGACGCACATGTGGGCGCATAGCATGTTAAATAATTTCCCCTGACATTATTCGCAGGAGCTGGCCATTGTGTGCTGGTGTGAGAATCCAAAAATTTGCCAAATTATTAAATTACCCATAAATTGCTCGTTGGGATTATCTATAGTCATTATCGTCCTCTACATGCCATTCTTGAAAATAATGACTAATGGTTTGAGTTCTCACTTGGTTCAACAAAAGAAACTTGAAGATTAACTATGACATGATGCATACTTTAATGGGCAGGTTGTTTGAGTACAGTGCCGGACGGTAAAATGGGTTTTCATGACTGGTTTAGATATCACTTGTCTCCGATGCCAGCTATGGCCTGGACTCGAACTCATGCAGCAGGCTGATGATTCAGTTCACAGTTATAGCTACCAGGTAATGTATTAGTTGGGTTGCATTACCAAAGGAATTCCCAAGCCAGGTGATATGGCTTTTTACCCTCTTTTACTAAACATTGGAGGATGTGTGTAATGGTTAAAATCTTTGAGCACAAAATTAAAGCATTTCTGATAAAGCTGGAGAGCTGAAATTTTGCACCCAGGCATAACTCGGATGACAATGCAATCTCGTGAAAAGTTTGAAGACCGGTGACAAGCCGATCCTGGGCCTACCGTAGAAACGATCCTTTCAAATTACTATTCTCTTTTCAGTCTGATGGGGGTGATATTTTCCCGATGCCAGAAACACACTGAGCTGACTTGACATTTTTACGTGGCTAAGACTAAAAAAAGTAGAAAATAAAATAGGATGAAAATTTTAAATGACCCACTTTTACCGCACTATAAAGTAGAAAATAAATTTTGTGAACACAATCTATCTCGGGATATAGACTAAAAGCGGTGGCAAAACACTGACCGTATAAGACTACAATAATCTTTTCCTTTAATGAAAACCTTTAAACCATACTGGCATTAAGTGATAACTGATAGTTGTTCCTTTTACAAAACATTAGAAAAACATGTATTTATGACTAAAATTGTTAAAATGTAAATCTCACTTATCAGTCATATATTGTCAGTGTTTAGCCACCCGCTGTTAGTCTGTATCCCTACATAGATTGATTTTGTGTTCAAAAAATATATTTTCTTCTTTTCAGTGCGGTCAAAGTGGGTCATTTAAAAATTTAATTTTTATCCTATTTTATTGATGGCGATGGGGGCCGAAAGATGTGAAACTTACAAATCTTCTGGGTTGCAAATTGACCAGGTCATGGTAGCTCAACATGTCATGTGTGCATTTTGTATTTCTCACCATTCTCCGTTTCTGCATATAATTTAACGGTGATTTTATCTTCGCGTGCATTGCTTCACACTGTGTTTCCTAAAAAGTGCAGTCAAAAAATGTAACCGCTCCAAAAAAATACTGCCGCAGATGATTATACTATTCGACGGTGATATCTTGATTTAACGGACTAATAGGGGAAATGGTGTCCATTAAATCTGAATGTTTATATGACAATCTATTATGCAGAGCAATTACCATTTGTTATAGAAAACCTATATATTATGAAAATCAGGAATAATTATCATCATGATTATGAACATTATTAAATAGACTAATACATGTATCGAATAACACCATTAAAAACACCAATGTAAAAAATATTTTTTCCATGATTTTCAACGCAGACTGCTGTCTTGGAAGCAGCAGACTGCCTCTGTTGTTTTCGAAGTTCATTGAATCGAGGATTTACCTTAATCGTATTGTGACACTCCCCTCTAATTATTTAGGAAAAGCAATTGGAAGTTCAGTATTTTGTTTAAAAACAAAGGGATAGGGCTTTTGAGATGGAGTTAGGGCTAGTGATAGGGATACGGTTAGTGTTGGAATAGAGATAGGGATAGTGTTAAGGCTGCAACTGTATTTTTGAGAATGGTAGCAGTGTCTTGCGCTGCGGCGCACGTGACCATGGGGGGTCCTGTGTCTGCCCAGTGTGCGTAAGCACGCACAGATAATGCGGGTTTGGGAGGACTGCACCATCGCAGCTGCACAGCCCCCGTCCTCAATAAAAAATAAAAGATGCTGTGGGCTCACAAGGGGGCACCACTGACATTTCCTTGCACCGTCAATGGTTGACCGATCAAAGTGAGGCAACCACGGGATTTATATTTTAAGCGGATCACATGTGAAATGGCTCTTGTGTTTTCTCTTGGGTGCTGCAGAGCTACCCTGAGCTGCTCACCTTTCAGTGTGGATCGTCGAGAGAATAGGTAGTGGTTGTGGGCTGTTGGGGAGGGGGGGGGGCTGCCCTGAGTCACACGGTTCTGCGTGTTTTCTGCCAGCAGCCTAGCTTCTCTGCACTTGGACGGTTTGGCCTCTTGACACGCGGGACTGTATTTACCTCTGTATGGAGTTTGGCCAAAGCGAAAAGTTAAAATCCAAGCAGCGAGGCCCTCTCCCACATTTTACGTCTAGTTTCATCTCGCCGATTTATTGCACATGTTTACGGGATAGACTCCGCCCCCTCCCCCGACCCTGTATAGGATTAAGCGGGTATTGATAAAGATCGGCTTGCAAATATTGTGCAGACTTCAGCTCCCACAGAAATTAACTCGTCATGCCAAAGTATAATCTCACAGGAGTCAATGACTCTTGCATGGTTATAGAGCAGACACATCGGTTATGGGTACTTTTGCCAGTATACATATGTAAAAAATAGAAAGGGCTTTTACCATTTCTAGCAATCATACAGGTGTTAAGGTCTTAAAACACCAACTGGGCACCTTTCACAAAGTGTCCAGTTTGCACAAAGCCACACATGGTTGTGGCAAAACATTAAAACCAAAAGTTATGATACTGATTTTCAGTGGCTAACACTTACATTTAGGCTCTAAAGAAAGCCATGTCCAGTGTAGGCCAATCAGTTTCAAGGACACTTTGTGAAAGGTGTCCATTTGGTTTTATAAGGCCTTAATACCTGTATAATTGCCAGAATTGATAAAAAAGCCCTTTCTATTTTTTACAGAAACATGGGTTGTCTAGATTTAGGTCTGCAGATGCGTAACATGTGCACCTCCCTCCCTCCCTCACCGCAGCACTAGTGTAATGAATCTAAATTCCATCGGGCGCATCATCCTACGTACGGGAGATGACTCAGTACGAGTCACGCGTGAATGTTTAGACAGTGGCGTCACTCACGGCTGACGCCTCCCGGTCCAAACGATACCGTTGTCCAAGCGACTGCCCCCCCTTCCCACTGGCTGTCACCACGGTAACTCGCACATGATGTCACGCGTGCCGGTGTGGGTTGTCTCACCTGGGTGGAATTAATGGAGATGGGCGCTCATGCTCTGCTTGAGGATTCATTGGGCTGTTTTACACAGCTGCGCACGCACTAGAGAGGCGGACGTGGGTGGAGCGGTGGGCTGAGAATCCGCCGTACGTCGCTGTTTGGAGCATTGCCTGTACAAGGTGGTGTTCTTTTTAATGTTCTTGTGTCGTTCTAAGCTGATAATGTAACTCACGGAAGAAAAATCAAAACAAAGCCTCTTTGGTGGTGTGTGGTTTAATTCTGTATAGTCTTAATGTGGCTCTTGGACAAGTAATGCTAATAACAGTTTAGTACATTTAATATTCGCACAGGTTTTAATGTGCAAAGCTCTCACTATGGTGCGATTTACAGACCGATACTGCAGTTGTTTCAAATAGCGGGTGATGTTGCTGTGTAATACTGTGAGTAATTTTCAGGATATGGTTTTTAAATTTGACAAATTTGAACCGTGGCGCTCGCACATTGACCAATTAATTTCATGTGACATCACACGATCTTTAATGTCCATTGTGAAGCAGACCGTACATCGTTAATGCAGTTAATACTCACACGGTATTAGCCAGGATGGACGCTTTCATCAAACCGCCAACCTCTCTAATATGCAACGAATGTGTTACCACAGAGTCATGTTATTGCTCCATTATGAATAATTGACCCATTAATGACAATCACATCTTATACCAACACGACTTGCAATGAAGCATGCATTCAAGCAGCTGTTTTTTTACTGCTGGGTATATGCAAATTGCCTTTAGTCTCTCATGGTACCAATGAGGTTAAACAAACGAGCCAGCAGATGAAATATAGAGATCTCATTCCCGCTGTGTGTACTACCTCATATTTACACTCTCGTTCATTCATTTCAGACAGAAAACTTTGCATGGAATTTGAATGGAGGAATAACAGCAGAATCTTTCCGGCTCCATTCACTGTGCGTGACACGGACGTCTTAAGGGATTGATATTCAAGCGATGAATCCTCACGTGCCTAGTGACAAATTTGGCCGCTCCAAAAAATCACACTGCTGGGGGAAATCGCTGTTGGTATTGGAGACCTGCGGGGCGTGAATATTGGTGCACCAGAGGCGTGCACGGGAACCAAGAAATGAATGGGGTTCATGGTGCCGATTGGCTCGAGCACGTGATGGTTCGTAGCGGCGGCGTTTCGCTCGACGGCGCCGTTCGTCAGAGCCGCAGATCGACGTCCTCCGCCGCCCGTCATCATCGCAGGGGTCAGGCAGCAAGGGCCACGCACGACCTCTCCTCTATCGATTTCATGCAACCGGCGCCACCCCAGTGCTCATGCGCCCTGTGAAGGGGTGGCCACTCTGAGCGATAGGTGGAATGTCGATCGTGCGCGGTCATGGTGACACGCCGTGGTGGCGGTGGTGGAGAGGCATGTACGTGTGGCGGTGGCGAGGCCTGTGTTGCGGCGATGGTAGCGATAATGGTGAGGCGTCTGTGATCACGCTGCAGGCAGATGTATATGTGTGGTGCACTCTGCAAGCCGAGTTTGCAAATGACATTAACGGCCAATGGTGTGTGAAGCCTGATTTCTTCCCTTAGTTCAGCCTCATACCAGTACCTGCTACAGTGTGTAACGTCGCCACTGGGAAGACAAAGGTGGTCGGGCGTAGTGCTGGCTACCCACCCCAGCGCGTGACTCGCACTGGTCATTATAGCTGCTTGCTAACGACATGTGACCCGACAGTCTGTTAAGGCTATACGGGGGATCTCTATCTATGAAGCATGTCTATGCTGTGGTGAGGCTTGTGGCATAATGGTGGTGTTGGGGCTTGTGTAATGGTTGTGGTAAACCATGGTTGAGTGGTGTGTTGTGGTGATGGCGGTTGCCGTGAGGCTTATGTGGTGTTGACGGTGAGATGTGTAATTGAGATGATTGTTGCTGTGCGGGATTTGTCGCGGAGACGCCACGGCAAGCACGGCAGGAACGCCATCACATATCCTGCCCAACTCAAATTATTCTCCCGAACCTTTAACGCAATTTGTTCGCAAAAATTCCAGACTTGATTAAGTCGGATTAACGCGCGCAAACTAAAATTAAGTCATCATTGGGACGTGTAGGGGAGATCATGTGTGCATGTGTGTTTTTTCTGGCTGAGTTGCCGCATTGTGACCAGTCGCAAGCGCTCAATGTACTCGAGGGCTGGGATCCGTACTCAGCGACCCCCCTGGGCACTAACACCGAGACCTGTGGATCACAGCCTCTCACTGCACTTTGCAGCTAATTCTACAACCTTTTGCCAGACCACGTTCTGTGTTTCACACGGCATACGGACTTGCTCGGTGGTCCTGTATAAGTTCATGGGTGTTGTACAATTTGCTTTTGCTTGAGTGTGATCTTATAAGTAAAGAAAGTAGGTTGCTGATGAGCAATCTGCATAAACAAATCTCATGGTGTGGTGTCCCCTCAGACCATGGGTTTTCTCCATTCCCCTTCCCCAATCTTGTCGAATGAGACATTCTTTCATTCATTATCAATACCCGTTTAATCTTGTACAGGGTCGCGGGGGGGGGGGCAGAGCTTATCCTGGCTGACAGAGGGCGCATGGTGGGGGAATACCCAGGGTGTGACGCCAGTACATCACAGGGCACACTTTTTGGGGGAATTTACTCAGCAGGCCAATTAACCTAGGCAGCAGCGCCTCTTTGGACGGTGTGAGGAAACCAGAATACCCGGAGAAAACCCATGCTGGCACACACACACTCCACACAGAAAGGCACCCGGGACCTTCTTGCCGTGAGGCGACAGCACTACTCAGTGCGCCACCGCACCGCCCTTAAATGAGACAGATTATATAAATCAAAGGAATTGGCCTTGCACCCTTGGGGAATAGGGGGACACTCCTATATTTTCATGACTGACAACAGAGACTGGCAGCGGCCAACGTTCACTTGAGTGTGGAGACAATTTGACTTGTAGGTGCTATAATGAGTTTTTTCAAGTGAGAATAGTGTTTCGCGAGCGATAATAATTTAGCGATAATTACAGCTGGAAGCGTCGGCACATGATCACGGCAGCAGCAACGCACCGTCGCTCGTGGACCTTGTAATTTGCTCGGCAAAACGTGGCAGTATAATAATAAAACATTTACGCCACGGGAATTGGATGCAAAAAAAAGAAAATCTACTCCATTGACCTTCCCTACCTTTTTTTCTCCCCGCGTTCTAATTTGTCCAGAAATTGGTGTCTGGAGAAATGTAATTTTAAAATGCGCATGAATTTTATGCGCGTAGGCAACGTATGGTCGAGCGTGCTGTGATGGACACTTTCATTTTTCCTCCGTGGAGGTCTAGAGCCGGCAATGTCCCCCCACCTCCCCCCATCGCTTTACCCTGTCGGCCAACTCACAAACTTATCTCGTGACCCCCTCGCCCGTTGATTTAATCGATTTCCAGCGGCTTCCCAGATAAGCGCGACCCGCGTTGAAATTTCACGCCTGTGTGTGGGGGCGCGGTGTGGATAAGCGCATCTCTGATTGAACAGCTCGAATCGTTGAAGGATTCCGAGGCGTGAAGTGCACGGTTGTGTTGCGGTCCTGTGATGTCTATGCTGAATTAATGAGCTGACCTTTATACAGCCAGCAGAGAGCTCTCCCGAGATATGTTGTTTGTTTTGAATGGGAGACCTGAGTCACCATCGGAGTTAACAATAGAGGCGGGGTGATCTGCTGGCTCGCCAGGGCTTGCTTCCACTGTATCAGAGCTCTCAGCAGGCGCCACGCAATTGCTTCATATGTGGATTTGAGCAGCCCATGATTAAACTGCATCCTCTAGTGCAGTGATTCTGTATTTGGTTCACGTTTCCAGAGTCTCGCTTGCATTGTCAATTGGCCTTCGTACTGTTGTAGCAGCGTTAACATATTTTAATTTTATTTGCACACATTCAAAATAATAAGTTGTTTATGCCCTAGTCCACTGCTTTCTAATTAAAACTATCTAGTTAAGACTAGCAGCCTAGTTGTAGCATGATCAGTTATTCTTAACTAGCAACTAGTGCATGGTAGCATTCAGCTAAAAAAAATAGTTTTTACCAAGGTACAAAACCTTATGTTTAGCGCGTGTACAGTGAATGGTTGGAATCGATAATTCATGAGTTTTATATTTACGCATTCCATGTGAAGTGTTAATTGTGGGGTAGTGAGTGTAGCGTTAAGCGTTGGCAGAACTGTCCATCTGTTCATGCTGGATGTGTCGAGGCACGAGTGCATCCCTCAGCAATAGAGGAATGCCAACATTATGACCATCGACAAGAACAAAGGTGACGAGGTCATCTGTGGCAACAGCAGGGGCATATCCCCCTCCTTGCAGCCACTGGCAGACTCACTAACATCATCACTCAAGCACTGCTTCCAGTCTGAGCACAGCTGCAGGAGGAACAGAAGCACTGTTGACATGGTATCCACTACACGTTAACTGCAGGAGAAATGTGAACAGAAGCAGAACCTGTTCATAGCCTTTGCGGACCTCTCCAAGGCATGTGACAGAGTATATTGCCGTCTCCTCTGCAAGGTTCTTTTGCAGTACGGTTGGCCAGTGAAGCTTGTAAACATCCTATGTATCCAACTATAATTTGAAGGCTTTCGTGACCAATGTTATCGATTAATTCCATTTTTTGGGTTAAGTCACGTAAAAAAATTGTCGTAAACCCTCCACCACCCGATAACGGCCAATTAGTAAAGTTTGTCAACGTGAACAAAACGTGCCAATTCACTATCTCAACACACCGGTGTGTTGAAGGGCAAACTCACAACATTTATAAATGAAATACGACGTTTCGCTGATAATTGCAGGCAGCAGCATCAGGCGACCGCAACCAACTTGAGACGAGTTCGCTTCAGAATAAAGAGAAACCGTTAATGATCTCCTTATATGGGGAGGCTGCAATGTCATCAATCACGCGCTTGCTCGTACTGGATCCAATGGGGGGGTTGGGGGTGTTACAACAATCACAGCGGTATTGAAAGCTTGGTTAATTCGATGAGATTAGTCGGGTGTTACAAAATTGTGAGTCTTATCGGATGACGTCACCAATACATGCATCGTCTTTCACCACACTCACCACCCGTAACACTTATGTCTTATGGAACATAAAAAGAATATTAAGTTCACAAATATAGCTTTAAGCGGTTGCAAAATTATGCCTGCCATTGAAGTCACACAATTAATTTTCACAACGTTTACATTTCATGTATAACTAATCATTGCTAGTCTAGACTAATCTGAGAATTTATTAAAATCGATATAAAAAAATTAGTCGTTTTGATAACGATAAAATAAGTACGGTTTAAAAAATGTATTCTCAAACTATACATTTTATCTCTTGTATCCTGTTAAGCTAACACAATCCTATTGATAACACTTTCTGGTGAAGGTAATTTTACAGTCTTGGCCCTTTGTCCAATAAGACTCGCGTAATTCGTAACACCCGACTAATCTAATCTAATTAACCAAGCTTTCAATACTGCTATTATCGTTGCCACCCCTCTCAACCCCCCCATTGAATCCTGGCACGAGCTGCGCGGGATTGATGACATCACAGCCTCCCCATATAGAAAGATTGAAATAGTTTCTCTTCATTATGAAGCAAACTCGTCTCAAGAAGTTGCTTGATGATGCTGATTGCAATTATCAGCGGAACGAGTATTTCTTTTATAAATGCTGTGGGTTTGCTCTCCAACATACCCGTGTGCTGAGATAGTGAAGAATTGGCACGTTTTATTCACGTTGATAAACTTTACAAACTGGCCGTTGTCGGATGGTGGAGGGTTTATGACATTTTTTGCGTGCCCTAACCCAAAAATTGGAATTCAGCCTCTGTCCATTTCACAAAGGAATGATGGCCAAAATGACTGTTGGTGACAAAGAATCTGGGTCTCTCAGAGGAGGCGCTGGTGTACGACAGGGCTATGTGCTTGCGCCGGCTCTATTCAATTTCTTCCTCCTATGTGTCACAACACACTTGCACAAGAATATGGAAGAGAGTGGAGTGACTGTGGACTTCAGGCTGGATGGAAACTTCTTCAATATCAGGTTACAAGTTGCCACAAAACTAACTTCTCAGCGGCTGCTTGAGCTCCAATACTTCCATGATTGTTTTTGTTTGTGTCACATGCTCCAGAATGTTTGCAAGCTATTCTCACAGCAGCAGTTCGAGCATACAGCAGAATGGGGTTGTCTCTGAATGTCCAGAAAACAGAAGTCCTATGTCAGAGGTTTACTATATCTGCTCCTGAACCATCAGCTTTCTCCATCTCCGACTCCCTACTTACCATCGTTCCACACTTGAAGTATCTTGGTAGCATCGTTTCCAATGACTGCTCAATTGAATACGACATACATAGTAGACTCGAACAGGAGGGTGTTCAGTAAAAGCAACCTCCGGCTATGCACAAAAGTTGTTGTCTACCAGGCAGGGTTCATATCCACACTTCTCCATGGGTGTGAAGCCTTGACACACTATACTTAGAACCTTCAGCAGCTTGAATCCTTTCACATAAAATGCCTCCAGCGCATCCTGAAAGTGACTGGTGTGACCGCACCACCAAACCCAGACATCCTGCACAAAACCAGCTGCAAGAGAGTTGAAGCCATAACCACGTACCGCCAACTCCAATGTCTTGGCTACACTGTCTGGATACCGGCGGATATTGTCTTCTAAGACACATCCTGTAGGGCCCAGTTACGTCTGGGCTGTTGCTCCCAGGGTGGACAAAAGAAGCACCGAAAGGATTAGCTAGAGGCGTCCATGAAAAAGCGCTAAACCCCGGCAGACTTGAGGCTGTTGCTGCTGAACAGTCCACGTGGCACCAGCAATTCCACGAAGGCGTGCAGCTTGTGGAATGGAATGGGGTTGCACATTGCCTGGTGAAGCAGAGGAAGAGTCATATGGCCATGGCCGCTGCCCGCCTCAACGGGTCGTGTGTCTGCCTACCCTGTCTGCAGCAGGCGATGTGCACCCCGCATAGGTTCATATGGTCACCGAAATACAAGCAGTGATGGAAGTCATCAGCAGACACCACGTCCTACCTCAATACAAAGCTTTAGTGATGAGGGTGGTGAGCGTCGCGCTATGAGTTAGTGATGGGGGTGGTGAGCTTAGGATTAAGTATTAGTGATGGAGGTGGTAAGCGTAGCGTTAGGAGTTAGTGATGGGAGTGGGGAGCGTGGCGTGAGGCATTAATGATGGGGGTGGTGAGCATATCGTTAGGCTTTAGTTATGGAGATGGTGAGCACAGCATTAGGAGTTAGTGATGGTAGTGGGGAGCGTGGCGTTAGGCATTAATGATGGGGGTGGTGAGCATAGCGTTCGGCGTTGGTGACGGAAGTGGTGAGCGTAGTGTTAGTTGGTGATGAAGGTAGTGAGCGTAGCGTTACGAGTTAGTGATGGGGGTGGTGAGCGAAGCGTTAGGAGTTAGAGATGGGGTAGTGAGGTATTCCCTACCCTTATTTGGTGACTCACCAGGCCTATAAATTACCCAGCAGTTTCATTCATTATCATTGCTCAGGGTCGCAGTTCAATTCAAGGAACAATGTGTAGCCGCTCCTTTTCTGTTCGTACGTACGGAGTAAATACACATTAAATGCAATTTATAACACGTGGCACAGATTCAATCAATTTCACAGGAATTTATTCGAAGAGAGTGGCTCAGAGATACAAGATAACTTGCAGAGGGGGGAGTCAAGCCACGCGGTTAGCCAGCGCCAACCAACCAGACGCTGAGACATATTATTATATTATAGTAAAGTATATAATTGGTGCTTTTTTTGTGGAAGGAAACCCACGCAGAACAGGGGGAGAGAAGACACAAACTTCACACCGAAAGGTGCCCGAGGTGGGAATTGAACAGCTTCTGGCAGAACTTTCTTTCTGTGAAGTTGTTAATTAATAATAATTGTATTTATAGAGCGCTTTTCACCCGAGGGTCACAAAGCGCTGCAGTTTAGATGTTATCACGGCACCACCTATTTCATACAGTTCGTGAAAATCATATATAATTGATTTTCACATTCTTGTCACGTTGCATATGTCAAAACCTTTAAAATCAGTTTTAATTAATGAATCAGGGCTTCGTTGCATGTTTCGGCATTAGACACTTGCCGTTGGCCACAACAGTTTAGCCGTCTGGTTTTGCCATAGAGGTGACAATTGATTCCTGTTTACATCCGTTATTAGTGGAGTCACATTACCAAAGCAGATGTCAACCATCCCGACCAGGTGTGGTGGCACACACGTGTGGTCTGGCTCTATGAAGGCAATGAATTGTTAGACTCCCAAAACTACTGTGCTGTCATGTATTCGAGAGATGGCAGTACAGCGAGTTGGTTCGTGAACCCATCTCTATGGAACTTTTAGCATCTGCTCCTTGTATACTTAATGAGTTTTGCCCAAGTGCTTAATTTCCCTTATGCCAAATGCCAAGCACTCACTAATATAAACTGTCTAAATATATCAGTGGAGGAACCTACTGTAAAAGAGTCTTGGAACTGGGTGAGACGTTCCTGGATAAACAAGTGCTATTTGTAATATTGTTAATGTGTTGATGACTATCGCATAACCGGTGGCCCAGTGGGTAGCGCTGTCGCCTCACAGCAACAAGGTCCCGGGTTCGAATCTCGGCTCGGGTGCCTTTCTGTGTCCACGTGGGCACGGGGAGAACACCTCCACGTGGGCACGGGGAGAACACCTCCACGTGGGCACGGGGAGAACACCTCCACGTGGGCACGTGGAGAACACCTCCACGTGGGAACGGGGATTTTCGCCGGGCACTCCGGTTTCCTCCGACAGTCCAAAAACACGCTGCTGCATAGGTTAAGTGGCTTGCAGACTAAATTACCCACAGTCCCTGGTGATGGACTGGCGTCCTTTCGTGGGTATATCCCTGCCTTGCGCCCTGTGTCTGCCGGGATGGGCTCCGGCTCACTGCGACCTTGTAAAGGACTAAGCGGTTTCTGACAGTGAGATGAGATGAGACTATCGTGTAACCACGCAAGCAATGGATTTCCACTTAAGTACGGGGACGAATCTTATACGGCGGCCACCCAGCTAAATAAATGATGCTGATCAGCCGTGCAGACATTCTGCTCTCCCCCTTGTTTTGCGATTTAGCACAGGCTGCCCGATTGTGCCTGACGCACGCGCCGTCCGGAATGCACGGTCGAAACTTGTTTATCTCAAGTCGCCCGGGATGTTGTGCATGGCTTGATGTAATTGATTGTCGCGTCAACTTTCGTAATGAAATTGAAGTGAGCCCGCACCATAAACTGCAGTGGTAACTACCCTTTGTCTCTGCCAGCTCGGTGATTTATGGAGTTTGGTTGGGTACGGGTGGGCATTGCTCACACATACACACACACGCACATACATTATTACGTGCGACATACCACCAGCACTGGAGATACCATACCAGCATTAAATCTTAAAGAGTATATAAGCCTATGCGGGGTTTTTGTCTTTAAGGTGGATAATAGATGTGCAGTAGATAATGGCAGCACAATAATCCCAGTGACCAGAGTTCAGTTTCTGGTAGCGGGTAACATCATTGGCGAGTGATATCAAAACAGGTCCTCTGCCCCATTGTGGACCGCTACCTACGTCCCAAGTGACCGACGTGGTATGGGTAGCCTTCATTCAGCAGTAAGATAAACAATATCGATCATGTACAGGGTGCAGCATAATGCGCTTTACCGAGAGTAATGAAATCACTTTGTGTGGAACAATTTTTATTAGTTATTACAAAAATAGTTCAAAGCGTCCTCCAACATGTTCAGTTGACATTGCATCTTTGTAATGATGTAGGTTTTCACGGCTCGATGCATGATAATTGCTTCGAAAAGCTGCTCTCTCGGGACAGCCGCGTCGATGGCTCTCTCTCCTCTCCTCGCGCGACGTTTCGTCTCACACGTTGGAGCCTGAGGATGCCTCCAACGTGTGAGGCGAAACGTCGCGAGGAGAGGAGAGAGCCATCGACGCGGCTGTCCCGAGAGAGCAGCTTTTCGAAGCAATCATCATTGCATCTTTGGACCACTAAACAACATATTGTGTGGCACAGTGCTCTAATTATGCAATGCATTACATTCTTTGTGCATCAAATAATTGTTCTCAGTAAAGCGATTTATGCCACACCCTTCATATAAAACATTACAAACTCTTTTGGGCAGGCATTTGACATCTTAAGACTTAACAGATAATTATGCCGGTGTTATTTGTATTTGTCCTTGTGTTCATGCAAGTAATGCAGGCCTTTACGTTTTAAAAAGTCAAATACCTGATAAACATCAAATGCCTGTTGATGCACTTCGTCATGCCAGTTTTAGGCTTTAAAACTGGGCTTGTTTATACACTCTAAATGGACTTATAGGTATTTAAGTTGGCAGAATCCTAGAAGAATGCCTGTTTCACTGTGCTGGTGCCTGAAAAGTACATTCCTTATCATTCCTCTAAACGTTTGCCATTAAAACGTTACTCCGACATAGGGATCAACCGTTTGTTTAACATTAAACTTTTACGAAATAATGCAGGAAATTAATCCCGTTAGTAATAAATAATATTATTTACTACTGTTCGTCAATCCATCGCTGGACGAGAGCCCAGGACTTGTTCCACTTTCATCTTCACTGAAGTTAGCCATGACTGGGAGTCGAACTTGGGTTGCCCAGTTTTTATTGCAGGGTGCTAAGCCACTGTGCAACCAACGACTACTCTTCCTCCAGGCTGTGAACATAAAAGTGACGTTTGCAAGAGTCCAAAAAGGCAACCGGCTCACAGGTGACTGGATTCGAATAGCAATAACAGATGGTCCTCAAGAAGCTTTTAAAATTTTAAATATACCCTATAAAACAAATGGCTTTGGAATCTCACAAAAGGAGGCCTTTGCATGAGTTGTCATCTCATATTGGAATACTGTCTTTTTTAAATGGTTGACGCATGAAGTTTCCATTTGAATATTTGTAGGGTTACTGTTCAGGACTCCCTGTGCCATCAAGAGCCGCAAATATAAATACTCGAAGTGACTGAGCACGCTCACTGCAATCTCTGTAATGATAAGGTTGGCGTGTCGCTCATGACAGCATCGGTGTGAACGCTGAAGATGTATTGCGATGTGAGGTATGGATCTACCCTAAATCTCGCTCACTGGCAGGAGGTCGAGGTCATTATAGTGCCACGTTCACGGCCACTGGGGCGAAACGTTTTCTCCCATCACCAGAAACTGCTCTCGCTGTGTAGATGTGTATTGAGAAGACCAAAAGCAAAGATTTACCGCATAGCCTCAATATACTCTACGGTCAATTGCTGTTAGTGAGCAGTACCTGTAATGGCAAGCCTGGCGCACGAGGTGGGTGGGTGGCCAGCGTCATGTCTGGCTGCCTTTGTCTCCATTGTGGCGATGTTTACACACCAGACATGTCACTATCCGACTCCTGTACCAGCAAAGTTGCAGGATATACCGTGGTTGCTACTGATATGTCACAAGATAAATTGGATTTCGGAATTCAACCCCAACAGTGCATCACGCTGTGGTAATTTGCCTTGGCCTAGTGGAGAGAACAAAAATGCATCTAGAAATATTGCATTTTGCATGACTGAACCTCTCTCTTTGCAGAGCATGCATCAGTGTTGTATGAGAGGTCACAATTCATTGCTGGGTCAATACGTCAGGCACTGGTTTATTAAGATGCAACCCAAAGAACAAAACCCTTTATCCCAGATGGCCAATGTGAGTAAGAAGCTACGAATGTGAAACAAGTTACTGTCATTGTGTCATTACAGCAATCTAATGACATTGTGAAGGACAATCCAACGCGCCGCTCCCTCTCCGTCAATTGGCCGCCCGCTGGCGCGTCCTCCTTGTCTCGACGGCGCGTGCGGAACACTGCGGTGGCGACTCCATTCTCTCCAGCATACACGCAGCTGCCGCTCCAGCGAGGAGACGGGAGACTTCTGTCTTTCCTCTCTTTATTAACACACCCAGTAACAGTAACACACGACTCACTACCCGCCCCCGCACTTCGTGCACTATCGACATGCGTGCAGGTGCACCTAGCCTGTTACGGCGCGAGGCTTGGCACCTGATTTCAATTGAATATGTTTTAATAATAATATTTGCATTTCTAGAGTGCTTTTCACCCGAAGGTCACAAAGCGTTGCACAGAGCTGTGGAGAGAACAGCATGTCAACAACATCGGAGTATATCAATTAAAGGAAAATAATGACCATAATAACTTATTTGTGTTGTGATATTATGGCTCTCTTGACGATACCTCTAAAGTATTATTTCCCATTATTAGTTTGACACACGTGTCACATACCCAGAACACACAGTCCAATGCTCGGCACACCATGACTAAAATCCTTTCGTCGGACCATTACTCACGCACTGCATCA
This sequence comes from Mordacia mordax, assembly GCA_036362905.1. Lineage (NCBI taxonomy): Eukaryota > Metazoa > Chordata > Hyperoartia > Petromyzontiformes > Petromyzontidae > Mordacia > Mordacia mordax. The sequence goes on along the minus strand of JAZEWT010000009.1, from coordinate 17,963,989 downwards.
TGTGTGATCTGGGTTTCAGTCTCCTGTGATTAAAGTGGGAGGTGAAATGTCACAAAGGAGCGAGGGGGGCACGCTCGATACGGCGATTCCGACAGAACAGCTTCAGAAAGCAATTATCAAAGTGTATTGGGTAGAAGGCCTCATTCTATTAACTAACGACTACACGCACAAGCATAAAAACAAAACCAAATTTTTTCCATATTTTACTTAGTTTGTCTTAGTCTGGCTTTGGGAATTAAAATGTTCTGTTTGATGGATGTGTACGGACCAATCATTTGAAGGGTCTCTAAAACGTGTGCTTGCAGTGCAGATGAAGAGACCTTTTAAAGTGACTTCAGCTTTAGTTGCGTGACTGGCTTCTAGCGGCATTCACAGGGCGACACGGTGGTTGCTGCACGAGCACAAGCAGAATGGAACTCCTTCACCAAATAAAACATGTCTTTGGCTTTGAGAAAGTTCCTGCTGGTTTTTTGCGTCACCGTGCTGGTTGGGTGAACTTTAAAGACTAACATATCTCCCTGTGATATCTTTGCGCTGTCAAGGCAAGGCTTGTACCAGGCAACCCAGCATCATGGCGGCAGCGGTGAGGCCAGCGGCACGCTTGATCAGCCGTGGGAGGCGCTGGCGTTGCCGAGTAATCATTGCTTTTAATATATATTTTTTTCTTCTCGAGGTGTGATTTAAAGCACCGGAACGCCAATCCCTAGGACTTGACTATAAATGGAACAACAAATAGAGGAGGATTACATTTGAAGGAAAGGATTGTCTTATTCCCTACCTCGTAAAGCTCTTATGGAAAAAAAACATCATGTGCTTGCCCGAAGTTGCGGCCAAAAAGTATCGTGCTTTGGCCAGGGCCTCGCATGGGGACATTATTGGCAGGTTGAGTCGAGGTTGTCCGAGTTGTAACTTACCCAGCCCTTCCTCGTGATCACAGATGAACGATGGGTGGTTCATCCAGCACACCGCCGCCGTCACAGTTGATATGGAGCTCATCATTAGGGTGCTTTCCTTGACCAGCCTTGATTGACTTTAGGCTCGAACATGAAAGGCTGCTGGCCTTGTTCTTAGCGCTGCCTTGAAACTAAGACTGGGTGCAGGCTGGTTGTATTGTGGTTGACAAATTGTACTACAGTTTTCCTTAGGTGGGTTTGCTTCCTGCCTAAGATGAACAAAACCAGATGCAGATGCACTTGCACCTTGCACTGTTCCATAGGTCGACTTGCTCTTTAATGGGTTCTCAGTAGAGTGGGAGAGCATTAACACCAGGAAGATAAAGGGAGCCAGATGTGGTGTTAGGCTTACTCCTTGTGCACCGTGTTGGTGTAAATAGATACCCGTTCGCATTATACATTGTAATGCGTTTTTGTCTTCAAGACTAAACGTGGAATCTGTCTTTTTGTGTGTTTGCAGTGCATTGCAACAGGCGTGTTTGCCATCCTTCTCTCAAAGAATCTACAACGACCTTGCTTTGTAAGTAAACAGGTGACGGAATTGTCACTACAGGTACACATGTACAGCCTCATTATCACGCCACGACTGAATGAGGGCCTCCCTGCTCTGCATGTCGTGGAGATTATTTGACCATTATTATCCTTCTCCACGCTCTGTCAGTGTAGCTTGATTGGCTGAAGGGAGCATAGGCATTGGCAGTGAAATACAGGACAACAGTAGATTTTACTGCAGTGCCTTCCACTTACACAACATATTCATGTGGCTCACTGATAACCTGCTTGTACATACTGGTCACCCATCTGAGCCTTGGTCAGGGTCATTTTGCGGAGCCTTAAAATATCTGATGAGATGCGACCCATTGCTGGTGATTTGTGGCTAACTCAATATGCAAACAGCATTGTAACTTTAATAAGAAGGCTTTCATGACCAATGGGTTACGTCACGCATATAATGTCATAAACCCGCCTCCACCCGACACAGCCTATCAGTAAAGTTTTGTCACGTGAACAGAACGTGCCGATTTTTTATTTTCTCAGCACACCTTTGCAATGAAATGGGACGTTTGACTGGTAATTTCAATCAGCGTCATCAGGCACTAACACCAATTTTGGACAAATGGTTCTGGGAGTGTCTTCTGCTTTTATTATTAGTATTGGTTTTTTTGGGTCTTTTTATATGAGAAGGTCGTGATGTCATCAATTGCATGCTCATCCATGCAAGGACCCAGGGGGGGGGGGAGGAGGAGCATTATATATATTACCATGAAATTTATGTTTGTTTATACAAGTGTTACAAGTTAGGTAAATCAGATTCATGTAGGTGAGTCAGATTTCGACAAAAGGCTGAGATTGTCAATTTATTTAATCAGTAAGTGTTATTTAATGGGAGTGTGTTGCTATTTAGGGTGGCGCAGTGAGTAGCGCTGTCGCCGCATAGCAAGAAGATCCCGGACTCGGTTCCTGCCTCGGGTGCCTTGCTGTGTGGAGTTTAAGTGTTCTCTGCTCGTGTCCACATGCGTTTTTGCTGTGTAATCCAGTTTTTTCCTACTGTCCAAAGACACGTTGCTGCCTATATTAATTGGCCTGCTCAGTATATTGCCCTCAAAAAGTGTCCTGCGATGTACTTGTGTCATATCCTGGGTATAGTTACACCTTACACCCTCTGTCTGCTGGGATAGGCTCTGGCCCCCCGTGACACTGTACGGGATTAAGCGGGTATTGAAAATGATGTTACTATTTGGATTATGTTACATTAACTATTAAAGTTATTGCTTAATAATGCGTTTCAAAACTGTACTTAGCCTATAGCTATCAGAACGGTTAAAATTAATGTCTGCTGACAAAGGTCACGCAATTGATTTTGACAACGTTGACATTACGTGTAAAACTAATTATTACTGGCTTGCAATTATTCGTGAAACGTCTTATTTCAGTGAAAATGTTGTTTGCTCTCCAAAGCACTGGTGTGCTGAGATAGTGAAGAATTGGCACGTTCTTTTGAAGTGACAAAACCTTACTGATTGGCTGTGTCGGGTGGAGGAGTTGTTTTGACGACATTCTTTTTACATGACCTAACCCAAAAAAATGAATGCTATGGATGCAAACAGCATTGTTTTGGTGGACAACTTCCTCCTTAATGAGACTGAGATGGGATGAAACTGCTTAATGATTTGCCTTGTTTTATATTCATATGTATTGAAGTCTGTTTCGAAAAAAAACTCATTGATCACTAGGTTTCATGTAATTGAAATTCTGTGCTTAAACGGACTCACTTAGTCATCTCCTTTATACTTGCATATTTTAGCTTATTATCTTTAATTGGAAACTTAATTTGCTTGGCATCTAATAGTAATCATCCTTGTTTACATTTTCAGAATAATTTCCATTGCTATATTCAAAACAAAAAAAGAGCAAACAGAATGGACGGCACGGTGGCCCAGTGGGTCGTGCTGTCGCCTCACAGCAAGAAGGTCCCAGGTTCGAATCTCCCGGGTTCGAATCTCCCGGGTTCGAATCTCCCGGGTTCGAATCTCCCGGGTTCGAATCTCGGCTCGGGTGCCTTTCTGTGTGGAATTTGCATGTTCTCTCCCTGTGTCCACGTGGATTTTCGCCGGGCACTCCGGTTTTCTCCCACAGTCCAAAAAAACATGCTACTGCATAGGTTAACTGGCTTGCAGACTAAATTGCCTGCAGTGCTTGGTGATGGACTGGCGTCCTATCGTGGGTGTATCCCTGCCTTGCGTCCTTTGTCTGCCGATATAGGCTCCAGCTCACCGCGACCCAGTACAGGACTAAGCGTTTTCTGACAATGAGATGAGATGAGAATCGGTTTAGACCAGTTCGTCATTTTTAATGCCCAAATAAACGTAACTGCCAAGTGATTCCGACGTTGTGCATACACGCGTAGGTGTGCAGTAGATTTACTGTCAGCGCCACTGCACATGGAGTGACTGCATTATTCTTGGCATCCTTTCACGCTGGAACATGGCATTACGTTGCCAATTTTGCCCAAATGCCTTACATGTCTACTAATGATATCAGTAAACCATGGTTTCAGTAAACCGTGTGGTAAGTTTCATCGTAATAGGTCAAGACGGTTTAATAGTTTTAATAATTGGCCTGCCACGAGGATCGTTTAACTGTACTTCACGCTTTTCGGATCAGCGCAGGATGGAAAAGGCCGATCCCGTGATTGATGTGGATATCACCCACCGCTGACGTTAGCTGTGGTTGGAAATTTAACTAAGGTCGCCGGGTTCATGTTGCCGTGCACCAAACGCTGCGCCACCACTTTATGGATATAACTTTGCATGTGGTACACGTGCCCCTCCCCGCCAGCCACGCACCCTGAAAGCACACCACGCCCGCACATCTTTACCGTGCCCCCACCTAAAATTACGCTGCCACACCACATCCCACGTGTAAGCGGTGAAAATGAAATCTGTGACCCTGAGCAACACTGTATATCTGCCTGCCTAATTTGATCCCTCGCTCTGTCGGTACGGGCAAGGGCAGGCAGAAACGATGTCTCATAGAATGAACCACTGTCTGGTTTTCACCTTATCAGCCTCCGCACCTCCCCCCTTTCCTTCCTCCATGCGTTCTGTCCTTGGATACCCCTTGAATTTGTCACGCCTGCGGAGAGAGGGGCTGCAGATGGGGAGGTGGCACTTGACTTGTCCTTTTTCTGACGAATTATAATTGGAGTTAACTTGCTGAGCAATGGGGAGGTCACGGCAAACGGAGCATCCACGTAGCAGTGTCAGCTACTGACACCGGAAGGTGAAACCACAGCGCCATTTCAACAGGGGCCATTTCAGTGTAAAGAGAAGAGTTGCATTGCATTAGTATAACTCACTTCAACTTTGAGTGATTTTACAATATCCATCTATAATATGTAGTTCCTACAGAGAAGCAATTAAGAGCTTTATAATTTGTAATAAAAAAAAACTACAACGGCATTTGTTATAATATGAAATGTTATTAAAACCTATGTCACAAAATAAGAGTCGGACGTGATTTTTAAGTAAAGCAACGCTATTTTGGTAACTCTCGTTGTGGACGGTGATGAGTTTCAAAGGCCTGGAGCATAATACTGAAAGGTTTTGTCACTTAGTACACGCCGTGAACCGAGGGACCTCTAATAGGTCTGTGCCTTGTGAAAGGAGGGAATGTACTGAAACAAGCGTCTTGGGTTTGAAAATAATTAAATATTACTGTTTATAACGTTTACAGCATTTGTTTATTGTCTGAGGTATTCTTTTGATGAGAGAACGGCTCAGAGGCACGAGGAAACTGCAGAGAGGAGGGGGAAGGCAGCATTCGGTTAGGTGGCACCAACGTTTGTCACTGTTGAGAGATATCAAGGCCTTGTGAAGTCTTGTAAAAAAAGTTTATTGTTGATTTTCCGTTCTGGTGCCGTTGTTGTTGACGTGCCGTTCGCTCCGCAGCTCTGTGCAGCGCTTTGTGACCCTCGGGTGAAAAGCGCTCTATAAATGCAATTCTTATTATATGGAACCCAGCAGTTGACTCAGTGAAATGATAGGCCTCTCATCCAGCACCAGGTGGTATTTCCTAATGCTGTGTACAGAGATTCTCCACTTTTCAGTGATTGGTACTTTATATGCTAATTCATAGCCCTGAGAGCTAGGCTTGGATGAATGATGTGAAAAATTAACATTTACCAAGTAATGTGTTTTTTTTGTTTGTGCTGTCATTGGTTACCGGGGGAAGACCATTATAGACATGACACAACTGTCCAGTTTAATCATGGGCAGCTGAATTCCCAATCTAAACCCCGGATGTCAGCGGTGCGAGCTTAGTCACAAAAAGTTTCTGCAAAACCGTTATTTTTTTTAATGATTACAACACAGCGTGGTGCTCGGGACCAGCGATGCAGATGATGGTTGCCTCATTGTTCATTTTGGCACAGAGACCCTTACACTCGAGGCTGTTTCAAGAAAGACCCTGTGTGGGATGTTTGGCCAATTTCTCATTGGACATTTTAGAAGATGGCTTCCCCTCGTCTCCTCCTCCCCTCCCGTTCCTAGATTATATATCTATTCCCCTTCTGCCTTTCCCATCCAGCCATGGTCTAGCTGCCTGGCTTTCCCGACGCGTGTGTCTATCACCATAGTAACAATCAGGGCTTCCCTATATATTCACTTGGGTTGCTTATCCCGTCACCCACCGCATCACGTATGCACCTTGTTTGCTGCATTGTGAGATTGTGAGTAGTGCTTGGGGGAGAGTGTCCGCATTTGTTGTGGAGGAACACTTGTGAAGCGTTTCGCTCATTGCGCCACGAATCTGCGTTTCATTCCCGGCCAACCTCTAATGTCAGTGGTGACGGATATCGGAACCATTCCCTGCATCTTCCCTGGATTGACTCAGCAAAGTTAAACACGTGGGATGGTTTGTCTGATGCACCGTGGTTTCGGTTACGTCACCCCCTTTTGTGCCTTGCCTGCTTCAAAAGATCCTGGATGAAGGAACTTGCCAGAGCAATGTTTATGGTTACATGTAGGATATTCGTGCGTCTGTATCATGTTTGTGCGCGTATGATTTCATATGGGGGACAAGGGGCATATTTGTTACTCTAACTAGCTGCTCTTTTGGTGATAGCTAGGTTGAGCACTTCTCCATTTGACGCGGCTATCCCGAATGAGCAGCTCTCGAGACTAAACCTCGTTCTGGCTTTTCCTTCCCACTGCCTCCTCCTCGGTTGCCGTGGCAGCAAACGGGTCTGCTGGTGACGGCCTCGCTGTGCTGCTTGCTGACGACGCTGTGCTGGGTGACGCTCGGCGTGGCCGTGGTGCTCACGGTCCGGAGCGAGGGCCGCAACCTGCAGCAGGAGTGTGTCGAGCCACAAGAGGCGGCTCGGCACCGCTCGTCGGGGCAGTCTGCCACGCAGACGCCCTGCGCCAGCGACCCCACTCGCCTCTACGTGAGTTCCACTGCCAGCCGCTCCTGCGTCGACCAGCGCTTTTGCCGCGTCGCCACCTACGTTTGGGAAGTAGGCACGAGCCATACCGGGCCATTTCAAAAATGCCATCGGAGCTGCACGGCTCCACATGCCCGGCCTGTCTTGCGCCAACAGCTTGTGCCTCGCCTCCCCCTCCCCCAACTCCTTTCCTCCACCCCTTCATCATCCCACCCCCTTCCCCCCACCTTTCCTCCATCACTGGTGGAAAATAGCCTAAAATTTTTTGAGGATTAACGTAATCCAGGTGATGTTAAGCTGTAGCAAGTTTTTAAAAAAATCTTAACACTTTAATAATGATAGAATTAAACAGAAACACAGCCGTAAAGTTGATCTAAGCGACAAACCTTTGACCAGAGCATTGAGGCTGCGACATGACGACCATCGGCGGTGGTCCACACTCAACCGGACACCCAGGCATTGCATATTAGACACGGTCACATCCTCTATGAACCTACAGTAAAAAACGTCACATCGAGCTAGGCCTGATGGTGGTGGTGTGCATCTAATCCAGTTGATTTTAAAGCAAGAGTTTGATGGATCACGCGTTCTTATTTTTTAACTCCTAGAACAGTTTGGTTTGCAGTGTAGGCGGGAGATGGAAATACAGTTTGCACACCGATCTATGTGGGCACTCAGTGTCATCCACACACGCTTGTGTGGGTCTTCGCTGAGAACGCTTCATATACATCCACGTGCTGAGCACTCTTTAATGCTCTTTGTCAAACATCTCGGTACCGGACCCTCTTGAGATTCAGCTTAAAAGCCCCAGTTAGGCTTTCCTATACTGGTGTAGGTTTTCACGACTCAATACCGTGATGATTACTTTCCAAAGGTGTTCTTTCGGGATAGCCATGT
>JAZEWT010000009.1:17926400-17956188 GCA_036362905.1 Mordacia mordax | reverse complement strand
GGGGGGGGGGGGGGGGAGTGTTTAACATGGCTATCTTCAGCGCCTGAAAACAATCCTCATAAATGACTGTTATTAATTTTAAACATGCTGCTGTGGTGTAATGGTTACACCTGACTTACAATTCAGAGGGCACCGTTCGATTCACTTGACACAATGAGGCCAGCTTCTTAGAGTCCCCTACATTTTTTTGCTGAGCATTATAAACGGGCACAACACTGCCAGTTGCATCAGCAGGTCATGTTTCATTTGTTTATCCAGGTGATAACACAAGAGACCAGGATAGTCTAATTTGTAAAACTGACATGGGTCATTTTTGCAGGTCACATGTGGTGGGGTAAACTGTAGGTTTTCCCACCCCTTTTAAGTTGGTCTGTGTGGAAGAGTCAGTCAGATCTCCTCTTGAGGACTTGGCCTGATCTCTGACAAAAGGAGTCCCTTTATAATGATGTAGGTTTTCACGGCTCGATGCATGATGATTGCTTCGAAAAGCTGCTCTCTCGGGACAGCTGCGTCGATGGCTCTCTCTCCTCTCCTCGCGACGTTTCGCCTCACGTTGGAGGCATCTTCAGGCGAAGTGTTCGAGTCCCTTTACCCAACATTTGCGTAAATGAGCAAAGGCGGAGCTGCACGTTTCCCTTTCAGCTTTAATATTATTAAATAAAATTCTGTGATGAAACTAAGAGTTATTGTTACGTTATACCATTTTTTATGTATGCATCAGAATGTTGGACAATATTACTAAGGACCTGAGCACTGCCTTTGATACTGTTGACTACCTGATCTTACTTGAGCGACTGGAGGGTATAGGAATATCTGGCTGTGCCCTGTATTGGCTGAGCTCCGACCTCTCTGGCCAGAAGCAATTCGTCAGCCTTGGGAGGACAAAATTCAGAGATCCATCCTATTTAGTCTGGAGTTCATCAGGGTTCAGTTCTCGGCCAACTCCTCTTCAGCATCTACATACAACCACTTGGCCATATCCTGCACAGTCTCAATCTCAGCTCCCATTTCTATGCCGATGACATCAAATCTATATCCACACAAAGACATTGTCCATGCGTCTGGTCTTTGCATGTCGACCTCATTGTCAACTGTGAAGGCCTGGCTCAATTCAGATTTCCTAAAACTAAATGGTGACAAACCAAAAGTTTTGCTTGTCGGAACCCTGCACCAATTGTCCAAGGCTGAACCTATCCAATTAATGCTTGACGACCAGACCATTGAAATTGCTAAGGCAGTCCGGAGTCTAGGTGTGACTCTTGATTCCTCACTCACCTTCGAGACACACATCAACAAGGTGACGAAGGTAGCCTATTTCCATCACAGAAATTTATCCCCGTCACACACACTGCCTGTCACCCTCTGATGCTGAGTAGCAAATACACATCTTCATATCCTCACGAATCGATTACTGCAATGCCGTGCTCTCTGGCATCCCTGCCTACTTGATTAATCGTGTCCAACGTGTGCAGAATGTGGCTGCTAGAGTCCTCACTCGCACATCCATCCACGATCACATATCCCTAGTACTGATATCTCTCCGCTGGTTACCGGTTAAATACAGGATTGAATTCAAGATTCTCCTCATCACCTACAAGGCTCTCACTGGCGCTGCTCCGACATACATCAGTGACCTACTTCAGGCACCCACCTCAACACGACAACTTCGATCCTCCAATCCGGCCTTTTCGCTTGTCTTCAGATTCTAACCTCCATTCGATGGGTGATGGAGCCTTCTTGTGCGCTGCTCCCAGACTCTGGAATGCCCTTGCATTGGAGATTCATCAGCTGAGTCCCTGGGCATCTTCACATCTTGTCTCAAACTCGTTCCATATGGCTTTCAAGTCCTCTGGCTAGGACTGTTCATGCGGTTCACTGTCGTCGTGCTGGATTGATGGCTCGCATATCTGTGCCTGCTCAGGAACATTTATTCCTTTTTTGTTTGTTGAAGAATTATATTTTTACTGCTTATTTTATGTCCTTCTATAATTTATTGCCACCATTTGACTCTCAGTTGAACTGTCCTGATGTTGTTTTTGTTGACATGCCGCTCAGATTTGTATCTAAAAAAAACGTTATTGTTGATGATTTGCTGTTCTCTCAAAAGCTCTGTGCAGCACTTTGTGACCCTCGGGTGAAAAGCGCTCAAGAGTATAGAAAAGAGAATTTAAGCAACTGAAATGTGGTTCTTTAGACGCATCTTCAGGTGTCTTTGACAAGTCATACCTTAAATGAAGACATTTAGTCATGAATGGGATGCAGAAATGTGTTGTTGACATTAGAAGGAGACTGTCAAAGTTTCTCAGGTATATTATGAGGAAAGAGGAAATTGAAAATCTGGTTCTAACGTCAGTATGCAGCTGATAAACACTCTGCTGGATGCAGTGGTAGTGCTGTGTTCCACAGGGGGGAGGGAAGGGTGGTGATGTGTGTGTGTGTTTTTGGGAGCCTGTGTGAACGATCTTTGTGAGTCTAAGTGTGCTATCCTGAAATCCTGGTGTGTGTGCAGGAACGCGTGTTAAGAGCTTACGTTAACAGAAATCACAACAACAACCGTCCCCAAAGCAAATACGGTTACCCAAGCCTGCCTTCCCAGAAAAGTGATCATGAACCTTGACTTACCCGTGGCCACTCGAATAAGAGACGTTGGATCAATTGGCAGGAGGCCATTGTGAATGGCGACACTGGACTGGCAGCAAACTGACGCCACTCCAAATCAAATGAAACGTCTCCGTTTAAACATACAAGTGCGGTGCTACTCACATCCGCTGAGTCGGCCAGGCGGCTCTGCGGTAGAGTGAGCAGCTCACAGTCTGTAGTCTGCGAGTTCAAACCTTGTTGAGGGTGTGATGGCTTCAAACCCACATCTGGCCAAGAGGATGTTGACCTCTCACAAAGTATTGCTCCTTTTATAATTTACTGAGCTGATCACTAATCTGGATACGATCATGCACTCTTTCTATCGCGAGTCATTCTCCAAGGTTCGAGTGCAAGCCTATCGGATCATAACCCATTAATTGAATTCTACCTGAATGTCTGTCGTGTCATGGCACAACTTGTTCCGTCCCCGTCACACACACTGCCATTTGGTATGCTCCCACCTCCTCCCGGCCCATTGGGGTGCCGCGCTCCAGTTGGCGCCTGTGCCTGGCGCAGCTCGCTGTGTCTTCTGGGTAATTATGTCAGCTTGTTGAGCCAACTCGCTTGCGTGTGTTACAGTAATAATAATTGCACATAGAGAGAGCTTTTCACCCGAGGGTCACGAAGCGCTGCGCAGAGCTGCGGAGGGAATGGCATGTCAACAACTACATCAGGACAGTTCAACTGAAAGTCAAATTGTAGCAATTAATTATAGGACATAAGATAAGCGGAAAGAAAAAAAATTCCTCAACGAACAAGGAAGGAAAAATGTTCCCCAGCCGGCACAGGTTGGCAGAAAGCCATCATCCCGGCATGACAACATTGAGCCGCATCAATAGTGCTAGCCAGAGGGCTTGAAAGCCTTACAATAAAAGTCTAGCGACGTGGCCGTTAAACCCAAGCTGCCCCCCCTCCAGCCACTCAGTGCCTGACTCTGCCTCCCATCTGCCGCTTGCTCCAAGAGCGGCCTGCGCCAGAAGTCTGTTTCTTGGCCAGGAGATGCTCGCCTCTCTTGCGACAACGGGGAGATCTTAAAATGAGGCGCGAGTTACGGCACCGGCGAGTGGGTGCTTTGCACTTTCTTCCGCCTCCCTACGGCAGTGCTCACGGAGCGATCGGTGGTGGGGTCGATCCGTGGACGTGTCCCGTCCAGGCTCCCCCACGGCGATTGCCTCGACTCGCAACGGTCGTGTGGGAGTTTTAGCGCAGGGCATCGCAACAGGTGTGGTAGGAGGGTCGCTCAGCCATGCCTGCAATTGTGCGCTTTATGACCATATTGATATAAATTGGTTTGAGGGCACGTTCGGACACGTACTTGCACTCAAATTGTGAACTCGCAGGCTAATATGGTTAATACGGTTCAAATGCGCTTGGTGTACCGATGTTATGTTTAGACTAATGGAGCACATAAATCTGTTCAAATAAAATGGTAAATATTTTGATATTCAAGTCGAACGGCAAGAACGAGATGGAATTTTTTCAGCTCTTAGTCAACTTATAATCCGCCCCCCTGTACCCCCAGTTCCACTCCCTCCAGTCGTGATATTTTATTGAATCACGAGGTCGTCTTGGCCAGTCATTACACACTTGCCCATAATCCAGTGATGTGTGGCTCACAACGACATCATAGTCTGTCGTGAGACCACCAGCTGGGGAGAGTTTGTGAGCTTGTCAAGAGCTAACAGTACAGCAATTTTTTTACTAACCTTTCTGAAAAAAAAAAGAGTCGTGGACTAATATCCATACTACTAAACCTGCCTCGCTACATTGTGGATGTGGCAGTGCAGCAAGTATGTTCATTAACCTATCTGTGCTAACTCTTGGATTGTTATGTCGCTAGTGTGGCTCTGTGTTTTCAAAAGGCAGTATGGTGTCCACCCACATGCTATCGTTAACATAACCATCAGCCTGTAACGTTCAACTGCCGGGCTAAGGCTTTTGGATAATAAGCCGATACCATAGCATGGTGTAGTGCATTCATGCGCTGGGTCATGAACTTGTAACATAAGGTTCACTGGTGCCATTCCGACATACATCCGTGACCTACTTCAGGCACCCTCCTCAACACGACAACTTCGATCCTCCAATACGGGCTTGCTGTATATGGCCAGATCACAACTCCATGCGATGGGTGACAGACTTCTCGCGTGCTGTTCCCAGACTCTGGAACTCCCTTCCATTGGAGATCCGGTCAGTTGAGTCCCTGGGCATCTTCAAATCTCGTCTCAAGACTCACTTGTTCCGTAAGGCTTTCAAGTCCTCTGGCTAGGACTGTTAATGCGGCTCACTGTCATCGTGCCGGGATGACGGCTCGCCGATCTGCACCGAAAAAAAGACTAAAATTACTAGGCATTTCTCTATTTTCCTGTTGCTTTCACAAGGATACGCACACTTGCATGCGGGGCTACCCTCTGCACCCACATGGGTGTTGAATCTAACTGAAGCTTGAATAGAAACATGGCTATTAATCATATTAAAGGGTGTGAGTGGCTGTAAATATTTGTGTGCGCAATGCCCATTTAGGGTGTTCAGGACTGGCTCTAAAACTGCTGCACAGCGGTTTGTCTTTCCTCCCCGGCCATTTACCAGCAGCCCCCCCCCGCCCCCATGTTAAAATTTACAAAAACATGCTTGTTGCAAAACATGCAAATACTATGTACATTTTCACTGAAACTGATTGGCCCACTCACCAGAGACAACTTTCTTTGGTGCTTAATCTCAGTGTTGACCAGATATTGCCAAAAAACAATTAGCTCAGGACAACACATTTCAATGCATTAGTAATTCGGGTTGGGCAGTTAAATCTATGGGTAACTCTATGCCAGTACAAAGATATAAAATAAAAAATAGAAAAGGTTTTACCGCTTGTATATTGGCAGAATCGGTAAAACCTTTTCTATTTTTACTCACTCCCCCCCCCCATTGTTCGTACATATTTGGTGTGTGTTTTTCTGTAACCATGGTCTCCCCAAAGGGGTTACCTTCCAGAGAGCTTATGCCAAGAGGCAGCAGTGTTTTCCTCTGAAACGACGGTTCCCACGAGGCCGTGCATCGCTAATCCGATATCTGAGTACCACCCATCCCGTCCCTTCCCCCGTACACTCGCATTCTCCACGGAGGTCCGGCTCCTCGAAAATGTGACGAACTATACTGCTGCAATGTTAAAAAATATATGGTGCCTTTCTGTTATATCATTTAAGATGATGCTTTGTAAATGACCCCCAGCATGGATCGTAACCTTACGTGGTGTTGAGGTTTGCGCATTTTTATGAACCCCAATGCTGTGTTACTTGGAGTCTATCATGCTTGGTAGGGTCTCCTTTAGTTCTATGGGGGGAGGGTTCAAATATATAGCTATCTGAAGACGGTTGGAGGTTGGCATCAGGAAAGGCATCCGGCCATAATATTCTGCTTCAATACCCCCTCCATTAGAGGTAACCAGCTAATGCAGGTAAACCTGGATACCGCCCGTTGAAATGGCAACACAGCATGATTTTTTAAGAAGATGCACACGCGCACAATAACTTCCCCTTTTAGCGGTATCGACTGTCGGGCAAATACTGCTGGCGAGTACATAATCAGGCTGCCTCGACACGGTGCATGAGAAAGATATACAACCACAACTTTGCCCAACTGTCGTTATCTCCTAATTGCTAATGTTGATAGTTACACTTCACACACATTACCGAGTATTCATTTTAGGCAGTGCTAACCTAGGAGAGGCAGTGGACAGCTTCAGATCAGATTCCGATTTCGCTTGCTCACTTGCTCCGTCACGGCCGTGCATTGCATCCAAGTCGCCGGTATAATGTTGTGCTGCACAGACCACTGCGCCACCACGCTCCACACAAACGCTTGTCTCGCACAGCATGCTCGGAATCATAGCCAGAATAAATATAAATGCAACTCCACTCCAACAAGTCACCGTGCGCCGTGCCTGCTTATAACCAGATATAATAGAAGCAAAGTGTTTTTGAATATTTTAATGCGAGCGTATGGTACATGGTTGGGTGTCTCTTCCAACACACCCACGTGTTGGGTGTGGCGGCATGCTTGTGGCACATACGCTTGGTTGTGGTCTGAGTGAATCACACAGAATGCACACGCTTCAAATTAACGACGGTCTCAAGTGCCTCTCGCTGTCCTTGTCTCGCAGCTCACACAGCGGCGCACTCACGACGCGTCCTGTCGTTACATCACACGATCGTTCACCGATTTACCATACAGCAATAACTCCTGCCTCGTTACTCTGTTGCTGCTGTCATTGTCCTGTGACGTAATGCACCATCATTTGCGTTCCGCGATACATCTTGAATTATTTATCATCATCGTTAACGAGGGTGGGAGGGTAGGTCAGGTGGAAAAAGCGGGGGGTAGAAGGCGTCGAGGAAGGAGGGGTGTTTCTGGGGGATTTACAAGCACGAGACTGAGATTTACTGACTTGCAGTAAACAAACGTCAAACTAAGTGTTTTTTTTTAAGACGTCGGAAGCTGAAGGTCGCTGCTTGGCTCACATCCGAGCACTGAGTTGGCACCAGAGGGATCGTGGATTCCGATTCAGGCAGATGCTTGTGACTAAACCCGGTTCTTAAATCTGAAGATTGCGTGGCCTCACCCCACTCGCCAGTGGCTATATAAAAATAAAACATTACGTTTTATTACACACATAATTTGGAAAAATTCCACCTCCGAGATATAAAATATCTGTTTGGTTATGATGACAAACATTAGCCCCTCTAGCAGGATGGGTGTGAATGTGTTGCTGACTCCTTTGTCATCCAGAGATCACAGGAAGGGATCTTTAGAGGCAGTCGTTTAATATCGGTTTCCACAGACCATCCTCCACAACGTGAACGGTTGCACTGCGAGAGTTCGTCCTGTCCTCTTGTGGATTCTTTATCTCATGACACAATGCCAATAGCGCGATCAATACGTGCAATTTTACTTGTGTACCGTGAGCTGAAAATTATATACGAATTATTGAGGTGACGAAGATAATGATGAGGTGTCGTTACGCGTTTGGTACTGAAAGTCTGTCTCCCCTGGCCCATGCGTACAGGACACCACGATGGCCCTGTGGTTGACAGACGTGCTGATGGCACTAGTGGAGATGGCACTGTCCATCCGCTGCATCGTCGTGGCGGTGATCCTGCATGGCTGCGGGCCATGCGTGCGCCCCGCGCCCTACGAGAACCACATGCAAAAGGTGGCGGCGGCGGAAGCGGCTGTGAGGGTCGCACGGCTCGCACCGACGCCGGTCGCACCCTCCGCACCCCTTCTCTCCACCTCTGCCGACACAGACACCAATCCGTCATCCTTTGCGACAAAACACGAACCAGTGAAACAAATAATTTGATCGCCAGGCACGCAATGACGCATCGATTAACGTCGATAGGTATCGGCGCTCACATTTCCACGATGCATCTGTCGGGTCGTGCGAATCGATTAATTTACGGCTTTGTATACATTGTCCGTAATTGGGTAATTCAAACTGGCGCAGTCCCTCGAGGCAATACATTCACGATGCTTGATTTGCTGAACGGCATCGAGACAAGTTACGAATTGGGCGAGCGTAACTCGTGACTCACTCATCAAACGCCTGCTGCCCCTGATTTGGAGCTCGGTGCTCGGAGCGTGGCTCCTCGCGAGCGATGGCTGTCGCTCTCTGATTGAGCCACCATTCAATCACTGGATAATGGTTCTGAGGACATCCAGTCAAAAAAATAAGAAGCCCCATAGAGCAGTGTGTTAGTGTATACAAGTACACAAAGAAAGTGTGTGTAGCCCCATAATGTAGGTGCGTACATGTACATGAGCATGCATGGCACCATGGACAAGCGTTGTGTTGGTAGCAGTTTTGCCCTTGTTTACTTGCTACTCGATGAACCCTGCAATGCGATTTCGCAAACTACATTTAAAGGCCAATGGTGTCTGAAGCCTCTTTCCCCTCCTGCAGCTCAGCCTCATGTTAGCACCTGCTGCGGGAAATAAACATTACCACTGTGGAGACGGAAGCAGCCGGCCATGGTGCTGGCTACCCACCCCCTCGTGTTCTGGGTCGGCATTAATAGATGCTCACTTAAAGCACTTGCACAAACCGTTTGTTAAAGTCTATATATATATATGCAGGGTCGTTTATTTATTTTCTCATCTCATCTCATTGTCAGAAACCGCTTAGTCCTGTACAGGGTCGCGGTGAGCCGGAGCCTATCCCGGCAGACAGGGCGCAAGGCAGGGATATATCCACGATGGGATGCCAGTGCATCACTGGGCACTGTGGGCAATTTAATCTGCAAGCCAATTAACCTATGTAGCATCATGGGTGTTTTTTTGGACTGTGGGAGGAAACGGGAGCGCCCGGCAAAAACCCACACAGACACGAGAAGAACATGTAAACTCCACACAGGCACCCGAGCCGAGATTCGAACCCGAGACCTTCTTGGTGTGAGGTGACATCGCTATCCACTGAGCCACTGTGCCACCTATTTATTTTCTGCATCTTTATATTTGTATGATTGTGTGTGTCAATGGATGTCTATGTGTGTGTCGTTGCCTGTAGGGCTGACCACCCACCCCATCATGTGCTTTGGTGACCTCATTAGGTGCTCTGTAACAGCACTTGCCCTAACAGTCTGTTAAGAGATACATATGTGACCTTTGTCTTTGTGTGCATGCGACAGGTGGACCCTGAGGTGTCGAGTGCTATGGGCGACGACTCTGATACGGAGAGTCCCCCAAGCAGTGCCAATGTGAAATTCAATCTTCCCGAGGCACGGCCGCGCATCGAGGACCGACAGCTCATCGTTGAGAACGCCGTGTCTGTCTAGAGCAGCTCACACCACGATCTCGCTCGCACGGCGACATCGCTCACACCTCCACAATCAAACAGCGACGTCACTCACACCTCCACAATCAAACAGCGACATCGCTCACACCTCCAGTGTCTCACACCACGATCTCGCTCACACCTCCACAATCAAACAGCGACATCGCTCACACCTCCACAGTGTCTCACACCACGATCTCGCTCACACCTCCACAATCAAACAGCGACATCGCTCACACCTCCACAGTGTCTCACACCACGATCTCGCTCACGCCTCCACAGTGTCTCACACCACGATCTCGCTCGCACAGCAACATCGCTCACAACTCCACAAATAGCGATAGCACTCACACCTCCACAATGAAATACACCACCACATCACTCACCTTGCGGCTTCACTCGCATTGATTATTCACAAGTGCTCTTTATTCACTCTTACTGATGGGTACCTCGTAACATGCATCACTTCGCATCGATCAGGTGCATACCACGTATATGTGTGCCACGAGCTGGCATGAACAGTGAACAAGATCGTTCATTCACGCTGCGCAGTCCTATTTAAACCCATTCACACCAACGCGCGCATGTACACGCAGCCCATTCTCGCATTCACACACACTGCCCATTCATTTGTGCCGCACACTCAGTCATGCACTACAAACTCGTGAACACTGAAGGCAACACACAGGGCGCATGTAATTGTGTCGGGTTCAAGCAGCCTACTGTGCTCCTCTGCGTTTGTGCCTCCACTGGCTGTAATGCACAAAATGCTGACTCGCCTTGCGCTCATGAGCACTGCTAGGGTTCCGCTTGTGTCAACCGAGGGCGAGGGAGGAGGCGGTGCTGCAGTGACCCATGCGTGCTCCCTTCAGCCACCCATATTGATTCATAAACCACTGCAGAGTGCCTTCAGACGCCCGCCATTCGTAAGCTTCTCGGTTCACGTCTTGTTCGTGTTTAGTTAACGCGACACTTTTCTATTGTAATGGGAGCGGCGGTTCACAAACTGTGCCACAATCCAGACAACCGGAGTTCGATTCCTGGCCGTGATGGGCCTTGACAGCTACGGCTGCTTGGTACCAGAGTCTGGCCTGGGCTTCCCCTAGGTCGACTCCGCCTTTAATGAGTACCCATGCAAGTAGTGCGGTCTGGAGCAACGTGGACGATGTAAGAGCCTCGTTCATGTTTCGCTCACCTTCATAGCTACTCGCTAATAACATTTGTCCCAATGGTCCTTAATGCCACATGGCATTAACAAAATGCCCAGGAATATTAATTTGGCAAGGTTGTAGGTGAATTATGCACCGTGGGACCTTTAAATGGGATCCACAGGGAGCAAGGCTGTTGAAAAGGAGATGCTCAAGAATTTATATCAGTTGGGGGGGGAGGGAGGGTATTCGGAGATAGAGTTGGGCAACAGTGGGGGAGGGGGTGTGATTGCGTTTGTGATGTGGGGAATGGCCAGGTTTGGTGAGAGAAACAAAGTCATGCTTCTCAATCTAAAGGTGCCCTCATTATACATTCAGCGAGGTTATGATGAGCTGCTTAATGATTTGGGGCTATGTCGCAATAGGCTTCATTATCATTGAGTCAAAATGTCACAATTCGCAGGTGGGTTGCGGTGTATAGACCACTTTTGTTTCCTAGTTGGGATCCGAAACCTCATTTATGTTTGTAGGTGAAAACCGCGTGGGAGTTTGGTCTGTCCTTGTGTAGAGCCATGAGGCTTGACCCCCTGACCCCCATTGGAATCCGGAGGTCTAACGACCGACATATTTCATGTCCTCTATCATCATGGGCCATCATCTCGCCTGTGCTGGATGAAGGCCTCCCCACTGTCACCATTGGGTGACGCGGTGGTGCAATGCTAACACTTGAGCCTCACGGCAAAAAGTCTCTGGGTTTTATTTCCGACACGGATGCCTTTCTAGGTGTAGTTTGTGTGTTCTCTCAGTGTGCACGTGGGTTTCAGCCAGGTTCCCCGGTTTCCTCCAGTAGCTAAAATACACTCTGGCCGGTAACGTCTTTTTATATACAGTATCTGGCAGATATTGGCACCTGCTCACCCCGTGGCTGCCATTCCCTCGCCTCTGTGGTTTCTCGAGCCTCCGAGTCGTTCTCCTCCCTCCGCGACAGTGAACGAAACTGCGCGGCGCGTTATAAGTTGTAGATTATGATTGTTAGTCTATTTCTCACGGTCCTGTGATACCAGTCTCACCTGTGCAAGTGAACGGATTCTGATTTCTCTTATTCGGTAAGGGTTGCCCACTCAGGCATGGCCTTTCCTCCGGCCGCTCTGTCTACCCAAGTGTCGTGCGTCCACCATGGTTCCTCATGGCCACAACGTGACCTAGCCCAAGCATCTTAATCTTATTCGTGTCTATGATTTTCGTTTGTTCAGTCCGCCACGTCTTCAGTCAGTTCGAGAACGCATCGTGTCACGTTTCACACAACACCACAAACGCTCAGAATGTGCACCCCCCCCCCCCATGGCGGCCTTGAGCTCGAAAAGAAAATGCCACATTACCACGGTAGTGGCTTTTCTTTATGGAGAACAACCACTTGTTGAATTCGGCGAAGTGGTGCGAGTTTTGTTCGCCTTGGAGTGATTGTGGGCAGTGTGTGATTCCCACCGAGACAGTCTCACAATGCCCATGGGTCACAATTGGAGTTTTACGCATTCTGCCGATGCAGCATTCATTTAAAGCAATGATATACTTCAAATAACATGCGTGACGATTGTACGTAATGTATTGATGTAGGTTTTCACGTAATTTATGCAGTTATGCACCACTTACAAATAGGATATACGTGATATGCTAACGTGGCATTGACGATTGGAGGGAACAAAACTCTGCAAATGAGTTAAAACGAAATGAGAAACTACAAATCTGACTGCAAAATTCGACGAAAACGAATTGGTTCGTAGATTGTATCGCGACCACCAAATCGTAGCAGACAAATCGCTTGTGGTGGGAGCAGAGCGGGGGAGGTTTGGGTAAATCGTTCAAAGCCTATCGCAATCTCACACCCGTGGCACTGGCCAGAGTCAACCAGAGTCCTCTTCATCATTTGAGGCGCGGTTTTTGGAGCTGTAATTTATTTCTCCATCCCTGGCGGCCTCGCTTTCTTAAGCGGCAATGATAATGCCTCGCGAATGGGGTCGGGCTGATGGGATTGCCTGCAGAATTCAAGCAGGGGGATGTGGACGCGTGATTGAGACCAGGCTCAAGGCCCATGTTCCCGTCCACCCACCCACCCACCCACCCTCTCTTTAAGGTCAACTGGAAACGCCAAGCCGTAAGGGTAATGAGCCATAGGTGGCTTTCATTCGGAGGGAGTTGCTCTGGACTGTGACCCACACCAGTCCCAACACATGCATCTGTCTCAGCCTCCACATTAAAATCCACAGTGCCTGGACAAGGGAAATGAAGTCACTGGAGACAAAACAAAGTCCGTCTACCCTTGATTTCCTACGGCCACATCACCCTAACTGTGCCACCCACCTAACACATTTCTAAAGTTTTGAGCGCAGTCAATGTTTATATGGGTGGCTCCCTGGGAATACCTGATTTGCGAGGTGAACGGGACATGTCAGTTTCAGCAACGGAATTTTGAATGTGCAGAACTTTGAGTGTGGGATGTCGCCCATTGCTGCATTTTCCTTCCAGATGGCAATTGCCCAGAGAATTGGTCCAACCTTCCAATGCAGGGTTCTCTCGAAAGTGTTGAGACTCAATGACACTTTCGTGGGTTTTGTTAAACGAACATTTGTCATTGCGTATTATCTCCACGAGCAATCCCCAAGCCAGTAAGTGCAAACGCCACATTCCCATGTCGTGGACCAGTTTTCCCAAGAGCAATGACCGTTGGCTGCCAACGGTGGCGCTCATTGGTGAGGTTAACTCAGCATGAGGAGGGAGGCGAGCTGACCAAACAGTCTGAGCAGGACCCTCCTAAACTTTAGTACAAGACAAGACACTGTGAGGGTTTTCGGAGTTTTAAATCCTGTGTTTTGGAGGTGGAGTTGGTGGATCAGAGACTGGCGTGCGTGTGGCTGTAAAGTTGAAATTGTCAGATATTGTTGACCCATCCGTTTAAATGTTTGGACCCTGCTGAAAAGGCATCTTGAGACTCAGGAAAGCCTCTCTTGGTTGTATATGACCACATTGGCTCAGGTTTGACAGTCCAGCAGCTGCTGGACTGGAGAGGTATATCGACTCTATTATTATTTCGTCCTTATTGTGGGACCTAACTGTGACTATCGACATTCAGAGGTCACAGCGATCAGCTGGATTTTAGCAAATCACTTCGTATGCGCATGAGGTGGACTCTGGTGGGTAATGTACAAGAATTGATAAAATAAAAATCCCACTTCGTCGTTGACGCTGCCTTACCGCAGAAATAGTCCTGACATTTCGGGCGATGCTCCTCTTTCAGAGCAGAGATGGTGAGAGCAGAGGGGACCAGCTGACTAACAGGATATTTTTCTTCGTGCCGTCAGACAACGGAGCTATTTCTTGTGGTAATGAGGCAGTGCGGCAGTGTTAATGACGAGCGTGGAGAGGTGTCGATGTGTGCACAGACTTCAACCCAGTCACGTCATTACGCGTGCCAATGTTGATCACATCTTTGCATCGCGGTCCCCTGTGCTTCAGCCGGGATCTTTCAGCGGTCGCTGGGAGCTTAAGCAAGAGGGGTCAATTATCAGAACCAAAGATAGGTGCTTAGATGAATTGCGTTGGTGCGGTGTTTTATTGTATATGTGTATAATTAATGTGTGCATTTCTGTGTACTTTGGGCGTGGCTAGCGCGCTGGGACGATCTTGGTAACCTGAGTTTCATTCATGGCCAAAAACTCAACAGGTGGTGTTTCAACCTGTCCCAGGCCTTTACTAGGTTGACTCGGCCTTAAATGAACATATGTTGCAGTGTGCAACCATCAACACTGGACATGTCCGCGGAGCAGGCATGTTTCTGGCAACGCCAGTTTTGCAACGTTCTGGCCTTAAGTGCTCGCTATAACTGCATTTCATCGGTCCGATTCACGTCACATGGGCTGTGAATCCTTCGGCCTTTCTTAGAAAGCCAAACCTGGCGTGTTTGTTATATTATTCATACGTTGGTTAACCGCCATGCGCCGACTGACCCCTATCGAACTCCATGCTGTCAGGCCACTAAGGGTCGACTCAGCTGGGAATTAGTACTTTACCTGGTTCGTTTGTACGATTATCATCAGCAGCAATGAGCCAAATGCGTTCGGACATGATTGGTTTTGACGCCGCTCATCGCACAGATGTCGTGGTGGCCTTAATAGGTGCTCGCTAATAGCACCTGCTTGCTCCCCGCATCCCCCTGCCGCACGTGCAATGTGGGCTGTTTGTGTGTAAGTGAATTAGGCCCTGTTTTATAGTGACGTCTGCTTTTTAAAAAATAAAGACACTGGAGTAGTTTTCCGCATGGATAAGACGTTACGTGTTTTAGAGAAGAAAAACTGGCTTTAACCGTTTTTGTTTGTAATTTTGTGAGTTTTCGGGAACTAGAAGTCTGCAGAGGATGTGAACGCGTGTAAATTGGATGAAACTCCAACTTGCACAATGGCAGGCAGAAGACTCGTAATATAAAGCATTTACAATGAAAATCAAAATAAACGATGCGGGCAAGTGTGCGTGGTCTCCCCCTCTGTACTTTGAGAGTTTCACGGTCGTGATTTTCACACTCGCCACTCGTCGCGACACAGCTGTCACGGGCATGAAATCTATATTTAATGGTGAAAGTGTTTACGTCCGCACTGAGGATACCAGGTTATAATCCTTCACACGTGCACATTTTATTTGCACAACGCCCAGGCTGTTATGTCTTATTTCGGCTTTACTTCCCACCAATTCATCAACTTTTTTAAATTTGTTAATACATCTTAAAATCCCTGCTTTTGCACTAGCGCCATCAACCCCCTCTAGTCCCTCTTTCGCCTAAATCCTGATATCACAACAAAAATGTCCACGCTTGGAACAAGATCATCCGTAGGGCGGAAACTCTGGTAGTGTCATTGAGAAAGAAATACTTTAAAGTCATCTGGTTGGTCTTGCATCGCCACACTTCTCGGGTGCTATTATGGCCTCGTAGGGTCTCCCTGTCAGCACGTGGCCCATCGTTTAATCCGAGGGGGTGGTTAGGGTTCGTCCTGTGAACTCTGTATAACTATACACCACGTGTTCACGTCCGATATTAATCTACTGCTGGATGTAGCCCCCCTCTTTTGCCGTCATCCTTCACTCTACTCTGATGCCTCAATTTCACCGGTGCCACGTGCGCTCATCTCATTGTCCTATCTGCAGGTGGGCTCTGCTTTGCCATTATTCCTTTACCACTCTGCGTGCGTGTACTGTGTGTGTGTTGCACGCGTTGGTGTATCTGTATTCATGTGGTGCGCGGTGCTGGAGCAGCTAGCGCGCTGTGCTACGAACCCGGCTACCTAAGTTCGATTCCTGCACATGGCCAACACCGGCGATTAACTGAACCGGTCGTGTTCCTCCCCGAGGTCGACTCAGCGTAAAAAAAGAATAGTACCTGATGCGGTGTCTAAACATCGCCATTAGGGCGACGAAGGTAGCCGGGAGTGATGCTGGCCACTAACCCCTCGTGTGCTCTGCCGGCCTTTATAGGCGCTCACTAACAAGACTTAACCATGCAGTCCGTTAAGGCTATGCTGGGGCTCTGCCTTGTGTGTGTTCTGGACACGTACATTGTGTGATGATGAAGCAGCGGGCGTTGATAGGGGGCGGCACGGGGGAGCATGGCCTTTCAATCACGTGACGAGGGCAGGGGGGTAACAGCACGTGGTCAGGGTTCCAACGGGGAGGCAACCAAGAGACACAGGAGGAGCGGAGAGCGGCAGCGCAGGCAGATGAGTGGAGGGGAGACGAGGAGAAAGAGCGGAGCGACAATGCAGGGGAGGGAATCACTGGAAAGTCCGTGGTAGGGAGAGGCGCGGCGAAGGGGGGGCGGTGGTGAGAGGGAAAGACAGGCAGGAGGGAGGGAGAGCCTCACTCTCAGGGGGGTGCAATACTAGACTCGCCGCCCCTCGAGACAGACGCAGAGGGAAGGAGGGGAGGAGGGGATGGGGGTCTCCGCGCTCCGCGCTCCAACGCTGAAGCTTACTTGCTGCGGCTGCTACTCACTGTTGAAGTGTCTGGAGGAGGCTGGTGTCGGGATGGCCGGCACAGGGCTACTCGGAGTCTTTTGCCGGTCAGCGGGCCCCCTGGGGCGGTAAGTGACACCTCTGAGCCGGTGCTGGAGTGCTTTGCCACCGCTGCTTGCCGGTGGTGGCTGTGTTGGTGGTGGTTGGGAAGGGGAGTGGCTTGGGAGTAGGGAAGCGTGGCGAGGGAATGTCTGGTTGGAGAGACGCGGAGGCGCACTCATTGAGTGTGCGGTGAGACAAGGGGAGACACGGCGAGACACACGGAGACGCGCGGAGAGCGGGCGGAATGCGCCGCTGACACCCAGACGCTGTACCGCGGCCGCCGCGTAGCGGAGTCGAACCGGGAACTTTTGCTCCGTACCTCTCTCCCCCCTCTGCGAACTCCATATCAACCAACCGGACCACGACTGCAATCACGGCGGCGGCAGGGTCGTCATCATAACGGGCACCATCAACAGCCGCATCAATATCATCATACAGCGCTAACAACAACGGGAACAACAGCATCCCCGTTCGCAAGCGACAGCAAGCGGCCGCGGCCACGACCGCTCCCATCATCGTCATCATAGCCGGCAGTAGCCGCAGCGGCGGTGTCGTCAGCTATGCGCCCATTCATCGTCCGCGGAGAGAACGTGCACCGTGAACTGAGCACCTGAAACCGGCGGGATTTCCCGCAGCACCGCACCTCGTGTGCGATGCCGGTCCGGGACTACGAGAGACGAGGCTCCGGGAGCCCGGCCGTCGCGGGCCGCGTCGGGTTTCGCGCAACCCTTGTCGAGAACGACGGAGTGGGTGGACGTGACTGTGGAGGAGGAGGAGGAGGAGGAGGTGGCGGTAGAGGTAGAGGAGGAGGAGAAGGAGGTGGAAGCGACGTTGGAGGAGTAGGCGACGGAGTTGTTGGAGGAGGAGGCGGCAGCTTCGGGCGCGACGATGGCGATTCCCTGCTGGGTCTGCAGTCCTCGGGGGGCACTGGGGGTCCTGGCGGGACCGCAGGGGTTCCGGGGCTTCAAGGGGACCCCTTCTCGGGGATGGCGATGCGAGTCCGAAGCGGGCGCCACCAACCACGTCGCACCCCGGGCTACAGGAGGCTGCAGAACGTCCTCTACAACCTGCTGGAGAGACCGAGAGGTTGGGCCTTCATCTACCACGCCTGCGTGTGAGTACGGGCTGCCGTGCAGCTGCAACCGGGTGCAACAGTGAGTTGTGAGCCCAGCAGAGGGTCCGGGCTGGTAGAGCGGGGCCATACGCAGCGAGTGAGGAGTGCAGGAGGTGCGGCAAGCACTGGAACGCGTGCGGCGGTCGGTCGAGAGTGCATTGGGGATTTGAGGAGTCAAGAGGGTGCAGAGCAGTGGATTGGAGAGAGTTTCAGTAGAATGAGTAGAGAAAGTGCAGCAGGGAGTGGATAATGTAGCGAGTGCAGCAGGGAGCGTGGAGTCGAAGTCTAACGCAGACGCTGTTGCATCGCCACCACGTAACCACGCAGCACCAAGTCCGCCTTGGGGACGGAGGTCCGATTAAACATTTAAACACCGGCCATCAGCC
The DNA here is from genome assembly GCA_036362905.1 of Mordacia mordax. Classification (NCBI taxonomy): domain Eukaryota; kingdom Metazoa; phylum Chordata; class Hyperoartia; order Petromyzontiformes; family Petromyzontidae; genus Mordacia; species Mordacia mordax. The sequence continues at coordinate 17,937,979 of JAZEWT010000009.1, read as the reverse complement.
GAGGTAGTGAAGCAACACGCCGTGGTTTTTTTAACCTGCGTCGGTCGATACACAGCTCTTGAGAGCGCTTGAGTCCACCTTGCCTCTGCACCGAGAGACATTATTGTACCTACTCAGGCTCCATCACAATAAGTACTACCAGGGTGAGTTTCAGCTGTCGACTTACGCAACGGGGGCGGCGCGGTGGCCCAGTGGTTAGCGCTGACGCCTCACAGCAATAAGGTCCCGGGTTCGAATCTCTCGGCTCGGGTGCCTTTCTGTGTGGAGTTTGCATGCTCTCCCCGTGTCCGCGTGGGTATTCGCCGGGTACTCCGGTTTCCTCCCACAGTCCAAAAGCATGCTCCTGGATAGGTTGATTGGTTCGCAGACTAAAATTGTCCCGCAATGCCCGGCGATGGACTGGCGTCCCGTCGTCGGGTGTATTCCTGCCTTACGCCCTATGTTTCCGGGATAGGCTCCGGCTCACCGTGACCCTATATAGGATTAAGCGGTTTCAGATAATGAGGATGAGGATGAGGACTTACGCAACGGAGTTGCCCCAAATCGAGCCGAGTCACGGCCCATTCTTCACGGAGCTGCGGGTTCGAATCCGGCGGTTTGGAACGACTTTGTGGACGAAGGAGGATTGGTTGAGAGAGGCTCTCGCGGCGGTAGGATTGTGAGGGGAGCCCAGGAATTCTAAGCTCAAAAATGCCTTTAGGGAGCCACGGACCAGTCGTCTCAGTGGCTGTTGAGATCAGTTTGTTTGCCGACATCAATTCACGGTGATTTGGAGAAGAGGGGGCAAGAGAGAGAGGAGTGTAGGGAGAGGAGGACGAGAGACATGGGATGAGATTGGAGAGGTGATAGATTTTTTATAGATGAAGAGGATGAGAGATAGTATTGGGAGGGTGACTTTTAAAATTCCATTCTGATTAGAGATGATGGAAGGTTAGAGAAGTAACATACTTTGTGACATTGCCGTTCCAATTGTAGTATTTTTCATAGCAATCTAATCAAAGTTACTTGATAATTATCATTATTCAACGTGTTCGTGAACAGCACTATGGCTCTAAACGGGGAAACTAACCGAAGCCACTTTGTGGGCAATACCTCCCTTCTTCCAAGTGGGGAGAAGGAGGATGGTTTTTGGATGACATGTCACCCATTATAAACGATCCCCTCTCAGAGTTGTATAATTATCACACGCGTTGGGTGTTTGTTATTGGGCACCGCTATCTGTGAAATTGGGTAAAAAAAATTACTTGGAATTCAGCCGGGTCTGCGGTTCTTTTAGAGCAAGGCTGTAGGGCTTCCTCCCTCAGAATATTTAGAGTTTATGAGAACGCACTTCGTGCCTTTCTGATTCTTCCGAGAAGTTAAAGAACGACCATAAAAGCCGAATATAACCCCCAATCCTATAAAATCTAATAAATATACTCTGGGAAGGGCATTCCCCTCGGGTTTTCACTCTGGGAACGGCGATCCCACGCTTACCCCCCCCCCCACTTCCACCCGTGAGTATCACAACAAATATGGTTTCATTTCATGATTATTTCAAATTAGCCCGCGTTAGCGTGGAGCACCTTCAGAGTAACGACACTAAGCCGTGGCTGTAGACCGTGTGCTCTGACCTGCGTGGCAATAATGCATTTTCAAATTATTTACCCAGTAAAGTCCTCACTAAATCTTCGTGCGTACTGAAAGGGCTCCATCGTTGCAATTGTTGCGATGTTAGAAACTCCCAGAGAAAACCCACACGTACGGAGGAGAAACCACACTGCCAGATGTTGGCTACTTCACAGCCCTAAAATCTACAACACCCTGGATATCCCTTATGAGCACCCCCTTAGCTTCTGAGGTCAGACGAGGTCGGGTGCATCCGGAGTAATTTAGTCACAGTAAAATCAATTAGCTGTTCATCGCCATCAAGTTGCTGAGACCATAAATTTCTCCTCATAAACGGGTTTGTTGCAATCGCTCTTACATAAAACGAAAGCGCCGCATTGTAAGCCTACGCGGTAATCCTCTCGCTACGCACCAAGTCAGTGGTAATCATTGCTAATGAGTCATCGCGATGCATAATCACACATCCCAACGTCGCCACTCTGCTGCTGGATAATCGTTTCCTTTACGCCGTGTCGGTCGTGGCGTTTGTTCGATCACAGTAATCAGCCTGTGGGCCCTTTATTTCACGTTTATTCATTTCCCCAAACCTTATTTTTGTTCGACGATTTGCGACCTGGGGCGGCGCGGTGGCGCAGTGGTTAGCGCTGACGCCTCACAGCAAGAAGGTCCCGGGTTCGAGTCTCTCGGCTCCGGTGCCTTTCTGTGTGGAGTTTGCATGCTCTCCCCGTGTCCGCGTGGGTTTTCGCCGGGTACTCCGGTTTCCTCCCACAGTCCAAAAGCATGCTCCTGGATAGGTTGATTGGCTCGCAGACTAAAATTGTCCCGCAATGCCCGGCGATGGACCGGCGTCCCGTCGTCGGGTGTATTCCTGCCTTACGCCCTATGTTTCCGGGATAGGCTCCGGCTTCACCGTGACCCTATATAGGATTAAGCGGTTTCAGATAATGAGATGAGAGAGATTTGCGACCTTTCAGCAATAGCCGCTTTCGAATTATTGTAATTTATTATTTTCACTCGAGGACATTGCTGAATAAACACGTGCGTGCATGGGTTCGGAGAAACCTCGGCACTCATGTTAGCCGTGACCAGGAATGCAGTGCAGGGGTGGTGGGTTCGTGGTGGCAGTGCACCGACTGCACTGCCACCTTCTCCGCCACCAACCACAATGTTGAGGTGAATTATTCACAACTTAAGAAGCGATGGATGGACGTCTTCGTTTCGCAGGATGTGGTCGCGCCGGGGCCGCGATCGTTGTGGCGCGCCCACCGCTGCGTCTCTGACCGTCCCCTGCGCTCGCCATGCCTGGCATGGTCGCTATTGCAGATCGCGATTCCTGTTGCGTAACCGATTCTTGGTAACATTATTATTTTACTGGCAGAGTACCCGCCGTACGGGGCGATTTTGTTTGCGTAAAACATTCTTCTGACGTCGCTCGTCAATGACGTTTTCTGCTGACGCGACTGCTTTGACCTGGATTTATTCGTGATGACCTTTTAGGAATATTCCTGATGGCTCTGTGTCGTTTTGAGAAGTGCGTAATCAATAAGTGGGAAGTAAAGATGAAACAAGACATAAGAGCCTCGATGTTGTGCAGATAACATTTGCACTAAGGAAGGAATCGAACCCAGTACCCTCAGTGTGGACATACATATAAACATTTACTCCATTATGTATAGATTTTTAACATCGCGGTGATACTAGTGGCCCCTCTAAGCCGAGAAGGTCACGTGATTTAATTGCGACTGTACATCGTCGTGAGCTTTGCCATATTCACTATTGCTGAATCGCTGGGCATCTTCAGATCTCGTCTCAAGACTCACTTGTTCCGTAAGGCCTTGAAGTCCTCTGGCTAGGACTGTTGATGCTGCTCACTGCTGTGTACTTGAATGATGGTACGCTATTGACCTGTACCTGCTTAGAAACACTTCTTCCATCCTGTATTTGTTTTAATAATAATTTTATTTCATTTCTTTCATTGATTTATAGTTATTATTTTACTCATCTAATGTATTCTGATGTTGTTGACATGCTGTTCTCTCCATAGCTATGTACAGCACGTTGTGACTTTCGGGTGAAGGGTGCTTTAGAAATGCAATTATTCTTATTATTAACATCGCTGACAATGACTGTGTGAGCGAAGCTGAATTGAAGAAGAGATTCTCTACGATAGACCACTTACATCTACAGAGTATATTTAAATCCGCTCAAGCTGCCCGAAAATCACTGCACTCGTGCGTGGCCACGCCCACTCCAAACCCCTCCCCTCTCCCCGTCGCCGCCCACTGTGAGAACAGACGCCGCTCCTCCGTGCAGCAGCTGGGAGGCCCTGATGCAGCCTCCACTGCCTTTCCTCCCTTTCTTAACCCTGCCATCCTATTCAGTTCATTCCTTTTTTATTCTTTCTCATATTTAATAAATAATCACAATTTGTGAAGCGCGCAAATTCCACGCCTGCTCACGCTCGACACAGGTATACGGAGATAATGAGGAAAACCCAGAGAGGCGGGGGATAGCAGTCACGCAGCCAGCCGTGCCAACATTTTGCAGACACTGCGTCCAATATATAATAATAATGATTTTACATTTGTAACGCGCACGTATTCATTCACTGTCGAAGTTACTCATTCGACAAAGAATGACTCAGAGGCTCGAGGAAAGCACAGCGAGGTGCAAGAGGAGGCAGACAGGCGGTTTGCCGGCGCCATATTGCCACACACTGCTTCCTATATATTAGCATGTCATCGGTCAATTCATTTATGAGTATTTTTTTTAAGTTGGAGGAAACCCACGCAGAACAGGGGGAGAATACATAAACTCCACACAGAGAGGTGCCCAAGGTGGGGATCGAACATGCTCGGGCAAGACCATTCTTTTTATAAGGCGCAGATGTTACCACTGCGCCACGCTGAAGTTAACGGACATTTACTTAATGAAAAAAAAATTGTGGGAGGAAACCGGAGGACATGCACGCGGAACAAGGGGAGAACGCGCAATCTCCAGATAGAAACGCGCCCGAGGCGGGAGTCGAACCGCCTCGGGCAAGATTTTCTTTCTGCGAGGAGCAGATGCTACCACTGCGCAGTCACCTACGTGCTCGTTACGTCTCTCTTCTCTCCACGGTCCCCTTCCCTACGCATCCCGTCCGTGACTCCTCTCCCTCGCTCGTGGTGTTTCTGCCACGAGTCAAACAAAGACATTGAGGCACGTGTACTCTCCGTCAGATGCTAGTCCAGGCTCATAAATATCACATCCCATTATTCCTTGCCTTTACAGACCACGAGAAGGTATTTGAGCCAGTGGAAACTGAATCGGTCACCCAAGCTGTAACACCGCAGCAATTAAAATGTTAATCGCAATACCTAGAGTGCCGTAAGAGGGCAAACCATTAGCCCTTTTTGGTGTAATGTGTGGCGTTTGCGTGTTCTCTCCCAGTGTCCGCGTGGGTTTTCATCGGGTACTCCGGTTTCCTCCCCATCCTCCAAAGACACGCTGCTGCATAGGTTAATTAGCCTGCTGAGTAAATTGCCCCCAAAAATGTGCCTTGCGATCTACTGGCGTCGCATCATAGGTATTCCCCCGCCTTGCACCGTGTCTGCCGGGATAGGCTCCGCCCGCCCTCCCCCCCCTGCGACCCTGTACAGGATTAAGCGGGTATTGGTAATGAATGAGTACTGTACAACGTAGCGCTAAACTGAACCGCGCACAAAGAAACGGGGATGAAGTACGTGGTCTGAAAGTTGGATTGGGGATTCCGAGGCACAAACACGAATGAAGAGAAATCATTAACCATGTCATATTTGCTGATGACAGCCATTGTGCCAAGCAGTGGCAGTGATCCAGAGTGCAGGAAATCACTGCATACCTTAACAGAGGCTGGCTGCAGAGTTCGGCTTGAGGGTTGCTCTGCAGTGGTTACATCCCGCGCCTTACGGAGCGAAGGTCCTGCCCGGTTTGAATCCCTGCCTCGGGCGCCTATCTGCGTGTTTACTCCTCTCTTCTGCATGGGTTTTCTCCGCGCTCTCTGGTTTTGCTCCCACAACAACAAAAAACTCGTTAATCAATTGGCCGACAACGCCATCATGTATGGGACGCAGCTCCTGGCAAATGTTGGCACCGGCCAACAGCGTTGCTACCTTCCCCGCCTCTCTGCAGTCTCCTCGCGCCCCTGATTGATTCTCCCCTTTCAACTGAATACCTTCGACATTGAGCGATTGCACGCCACCCGTTATACCTCATCATCATTTATTATAAATAGGTGAATATAATAACATGTGCGACCTGTTTAGGCGTTTGTGAGACAACGGGGTGGGATGAAGAGGATTGGATTGAGATGAGAAGGAGAGATAGATGTACGTGGAGACGAGAAGGGAGAGGATGATGAGCTGGAGGTGGTTGAGAGGGCAGAGAGGCTCTGTGGGGAGTCGTTGGGCTGGAGACGGAATGGAGCAACGCATTTAAAATTAAGTGAGCGGCGATGAGACTGTGTTGCTGATTACACGATATTAAACGGGCAATGTGCGCTTATTGCACCGTTTAATTTGTCAGCAATGCCTGAATCTTTGTGTTCATCACCATATCGGCACGAGTTCAAATTCGCCGTCACGTTTGGCTTTGCAGCGCGATTGTTGCCATCGTCGCTATCAAATTCATCATCATCATCACTGTCTTTATCGTTATCCACACGTATAACACATCATCCACACATTCACATTATCAACATCATCAGTGCTCTTGTGTAAATTACTATGGCACCCAGCCACCTCCATACCCTCCCTAGTTTGTCCTCATCGTCGTGCAACAGCCAGTCCGTGCATCGAATTTATGTTAACCTGACCATAGGCTTACAGGAACATAATGGTACAATAACATAGGATTATTATTTGGTCGTGCCTTACGCCGATAAACGCCAATCTCGGTAGGTCTATCATGGTGAGATGGCTCAGCGCTACAGCAAATAGCTCTCGATCAGAAGGTTGTGAGTTTAAATCCCAGTTAGGGGGTGCTATGCCCATCATCTTTCCGGGGTCAAATAAAATGAGTACAACTTTGTGCAGACCTCAACATCATTGTCTTATATAGAGAGTTGTTCCCGCCATGGGAATGTGGAATGTCCAGCACTGGCTCAGGGCTGTAAACGGGACGTGTGAAAGAGTAGACTGCAGTAGTTGCTGTAGATTGGCTGCGGTAATAGGAACGTGGAATTTCCATCGCTTTCTAAACAAACTACACTCATTAACAGGGCGCTTGGGGACACGTGTGAAGGAAGTTGACGTGGTCACTCTAGGACGTACGGGCGGTTCAGAGGTCCAGTTGAGGGATACGGACGGCTGGACTCTCGTGCATAATCGATAAAGCCTATGTTCACGCAGAGTGGTCTCAGTGATTCTCCGAGGCTCAATTTCAGGAGGATCCCCGCCGGGGTGACTCGGCGACTTTCCTTACCGAGTGTTTTGACTCCGAGTGGAGGCACCGCAAGCTGACAACCTGCTTGCTGTGCTGCTACACAGAGCCACGGCGGCGATCGTGGTGGCCCGCGCACGGTGCTACGGGCACAGTGCCGAAACGTATGCGCGCGTGTCCCCGTGTAATTTTTAAATCCAACAAAATTTAATTTTGAATTCTCAGATGATTGAGTTACGTGGCTTCCTTTGACCGGGTCACCTCCACCCCCTAAAGACGCATTAATATTTGATGGACACGCCGCGTGCCTCGCGGTGTCTGGGGGGGGGGGGGCAAAGTGTCGAATGAAGCAATGAACAGAATATTAATAACGCTTAGGATGTTTACTAACCCGGGGTTGCACGGAGAGTGGCGCTGCCAGCACGCAGCCATAAGGTCCCAGGTTCGAGTCCCTGCTTGGGCTCATTGTCGTGTGGAGTTTGTGCGTGTTCTTCCTGTGTCCAATGTGGATTTCTGTGGGGTACTCCAGTTTCCTCTCGGTTAAAAATAATAAGAATAAGAATGCAATTTGTAACGTGCGAAAATTACATGGCTGGTCATGGACTTGACATATTCAGAGGCGTGTGAAAACTGCAGGGGTGGGGAGGGGGAAGGCAGCCGTGCAGCCAGCCAGCGCCAACATTTTGCCAGACGCTGTGTCCTGTTCAATTCATTCATTAGTTTTGGTTTGTTTTTTAGTGGGACGAAACCGAAGAACCCATAGGAAACCTATGCAGAGCAGGGGGAGAACACAAACTTTACACAGAAATGCACCCGAGGTGGGAATCGAACCGCCATAGGCAGGACTTTCTTTCTGTGATGTGCAGATGTCACCACTCTGCCATCCTACCGCCCCAGGAAAATGCGGCCTAGGTTAATTGGCCTTCTGACTAAATTGCTCCCCGTGCCCTGTCGTGAACTGGCGTCCTATCCTGATTACAGCCCTGCTTTGTGCCCTGTGTCTGCCATGATAGGATCTGCTTCACCACTACCCTCTACGTGATTCAGCAGGTACTGATCGTGACGGAATGAACATTTAACAACACAGGGAAGCCCTCCCCGAGGCTTGGAACTCTTTCGTAGAAGCCGCTCCCTCGATATGTTTGGCCGATGTATCTTTGCGTGAGTTCTTTGTTCTTGTGGGAAGAAACTGAAGTGCCCGGAGAAAACACATGGTCGCTACGGGAGAGCAGGCGAACATGTTGTTCGAGCAGTCAGCAAACCTACAGCCGAACACTTGACACCAACCCGTGTCTGAACCCAAGCGTTCACCTGAATGCTAATCCAAAGAGGAACCCTGGACCAGATCCTAACCCCTACTCTGAACCTAACTGGAGTCCTAACTCTAAAAGCAACTCTATCCCTACCTCTAACCCTGACCGTATCTTTAACCCTGAACATGACTCCATGCCCAACCCTGACCTCATAGCCTTAACCCTGCCTCTATCCCTAATACTAAAACCTGCCGACTTAATCTACTCTTAACCCTGACCAACCTTCTACCATCACCGTCGTAATCCCACCATCTTTCTCCTCATTGCTGACGCTGGCCCAAGCAAACCTCTCCTTCCCCCCCCTCCTCCTTTCTGCCGCCGCCTTTCCTTTCCTTGAAGCGCATTCATTATTCATGGCCTCTGCTCTGGGCGCCGCTTGCATTAGCTGCCAAGTCTGCATTTTACAGTGCGGGCGTTGTCTGCTGACTACGCTGGCTGCCCAGCTTACGGCCGGGCTCCTCCTGGCTGCTGGGGGAGGGGGTGAGGAGGTGGGGAGCGGGTGGAGATGTGTGATCTAAAATGTCTTAGTGGAGGAGAGGTTCTCATCTGGGAGTCTCGGTTGAGACAATGCTCTGAGATCGCTTAGAGGCACCCTGAATAGAGACTGTCTCCCTTCTCTATGCGACTCCGTGAGAACTCTGTCGTGGGAGATTTGATGCCAGTTTAATTAATGATTAATAATTTAACAGTGTTAATCTTTGCCGTGATAATGGACAGTCGTCTGTGCGTGTTGACGCAGGCGAATCTTTGTGGGAGAAATTAGCTTAGGAGCTGAGAATCCAGCAGTTAAGGATCGCTGAGATCAATGCTGATGTCAGGAGCCGCAGTGAATCGTGACTTATTTACCTATGGGTCGAAGTCGTCTTTAAAAACAAATTAGATGATGACTCGGGTTTTTACAGCAGTTACACGTCCAGGCATTTAATTCATCCCGTACAGAACCCCCCCGACTCATCACATACACAACCCCCCGTCTCATCACATACAGAACCCCCTTCTCATCACATGCAGAACCCCCCGTCTAGTCCTATACAGAACGGGCCCCCGTCTCATCCCGTACAGAACCCCCGTCTCATCACATACACAACCCCCGTCTCATCACATACAGAACCCCCGTCTCATCACATACAGAATCCCCGCCGTCTAGTACTATACAGAACCCCCGTCTCATCCGGTACAGAACCCCCATGTCATCCCACACACAACCATCGTCTCATATGATACAGAGCTCTTGCCCGATTGATAACGAACGGGCAAGGATTCGCCCAGTTTCCAAAAATCGCCGTCTGCTCTGATCTCACTTACCTCCGGTATTGTTTTTATTCTGTTTGCACACAGAACATTTCTCCCCCCCGAGTTCTCCGGTCTCCCCACGTCCGTGTCACTTTACTGAGCGCTTGCGATGCGTGGCGTTTTGCCCGTGTTTGTTTATCTCGAGTGCAGCGTGGCAGCCTTCATCGTGATGCTCTGCAATCGTATCCTGGGGTCACTTCCACCGGTTCCTTATGCTCACTGCAGTGAGCAGCGGAGAGGATGTGGTAGTTCTACGGGCCGAACAGGTGCTCACTGACGGAACTTCGCCCCGATAGCGAGCGGCGGCGGCGGCTGCATGGTTCGCGTGTCTGCGGGTCCGGCGGTTGGATGGAGGGCGTTGTGCTACAGTGGTTGGGGTCTCGCGCTACGAACGTCAAAGCAGGCTCAGGTTCGATTCCCGGTCAGGGCCAACATCCGTTGCGTGCAACGTCTTGGGCCTGAAACGGGGACCTCATCACTAGCGCCGAGACAAAGCCGGCTCGGTTGGGGAATTTTCCACTCTCCGCCATCACCCCTCCCCCCTCCATGTGCTGCTCTGCAGTTAACGGGTGCTCGCAAAGCAGCGCTTCCCCCAGCAGTCCGTATGGTCGTGTGTGTGGGGGGGCTTTGCTTCTGTCTTCCGGAATTGGTGGAGGCGTGAAAATCGGTCTGAGCGACTGCGTGAAGCTGATGTCTAATTCGTCTTTACCACAGAAAACGCGTCGTTTTTTGTTGTTGTAAATAATGATTTGATATACCATTTACAATGCGTGGCACGGTCTCCGTTCAATGATAAAGGTGTTTAATCGAAGAGAGGATGACTCGGAGGTCCGAAGAGGTGAGGGTAAGGCAGCTGCGCGGTGAGCTGGTACCAACGTTTGCCAGACACAGCATCTTATATATTTTGATGTCTCATCTCATTGTGTGAACCGCTTAATCCTGTATAGGGTCACGGTGAGCCGCAGCCTATCCTGGCAGACACAGGGCGCAAGGCAGGGATATACCCACGATGGCACGCCAGTCGATCACCGGGCACTGCAGGCAATTTAGTCTGCAAGCCAATAAACGTATGCATTAGCATGTTTTTTGGACAATGGGAGGAAACCGGAGTGCCCAGCGAAAACCCATGCGGACACGGGGAGAACATGCAAATTGCACACAGAAATGCACCCCAGCCGAGATTCGAACCTGGGACCTTCTTACTGAGAGGCGATAGCGCTACCCAAAGGGCCACCGTGCCGTCATATATTGTCATGTGTTTTGCTTAATGATATTGGCAAAATAATAATAATAACCGTGGATACAAAAAAGACAAAGGAAGTTGATGATTGCTTTGAAAAGCTGCTCTCTCGGGACAGCCGCGTCGATCGCTTCCTCTCCTCGCGACGTTTCGCCTCACACTTTAGAGGCATCCTCAGGCGCAGTGTGTGTGTAGTGCCTGTTACCCCTATATATATGTGGGTACTATGCATGTGTCGAGTCATCTTTGTTGTATGGGGTCTACATCTGAATCACATTAACACTAATCTCCTTGTCCTATTCACACCCCGGAACTGCGATAACCCCCTCCTGCTCTGTCTGTGGCTAGCCTCCTAATTTGCATCTCATGAAAGAACCTCCCACACACCTTGTGATCTGGACATCCGAGGGGGATCACAAGGTGTGTGGGAGGTTCTTTCATGAGATGAAAATTAGGGGACTAGCCACAGACAAAGCAGGAGGGGGGTTATCGCAGTTCCGGGGTGTGAATAGGACAAGGAGATTAGTGTTAATGTGATTCAGATGTAGACCACATACAACAAAAATGACTCGACACATACATAGTACCCATATTATAATAGCAACAGGCACTACACACATACTGCGCCTGAGGATGCCTCTAACGTGCGAGGCGAAACGTCGCGAGGAGAGGAAGCGATCGACGCGGCTGTCCCGAGAGAGCAGCTTTTCGAAGCAATCATCATG
>JAZEWT010000009.1:17893418-17905044 GCA_036362905.1 Mordacia mordax | reverse complement strand
GGGGGAGGTGGGGGGGGAGGTGGGGGGGGGGATCGATGCATCGTCACGTGTGCATGCGACACCCGCTTCTAACGGACCAAGTCGCACGTTTGCCACGACAACCCAATGACATTGCAAGGCACCTAGCCTGGCACGGGGCTGCCCGCAGTGGTGACGGTGCGCGGCACGGTGTGCAGGAGCTCATCACGGCGTGGTACATTGGCTTTCTCGTGCTCATCTTCTCCTCCTTCCTCGTCTACCTCCTGGAGAAGGACGAGGAGAACAAGTATTTCGAGACCTACGCCGACGCGCTCTGGTGGGGCACGGTGAGACGCGGCACAAAGGCAAAGATCCCCCCTATAGCCTTAACAGACTGTAGGGTCAAGTACTGTTAGCGAGCACCTATGAAGGCTGCAACCACACTTAAGGTGGTGGATTGTCAGCATCACGCCCGGCCGCCTTTGTCTCGCTGGTGGCGATGTTTACACACCACACCATGTACTTAGAGTGGCGCAGTGAGTAGCGCTGCTGTCTCAGAGCAAAACGGTCCTGGGTTCGGTTCCTAGCTCGGGTGCCTTTCTGTGTGGAGTTTGCAAGTTCTTCCCGTGTCTGCGTGGGTTTTCGCCAGGTGCTTCGGTTTCCTCCCAGCGTCCAAAGACATACCATTATGGAAGTTAATTGGCCAGCTGAGTATTTTGTCCCAAAAAATGGCCTTGTGATGTACTAGAGTCACATCCTGGGTATAGCCCACGTTGCGCCCTAGGTCTACCGGGATAGGCTCCGGCCCCCACGTGACCTTGTATAGGATTAAGTGGGTACTGATACTGACTAACTATGTACTTGTTTGAGGCTGGGTCGTTCTAGTGGAGGTCCAGGAACCGATTCCGATAATCGTCACTGGTGTTAGTCGTAAGTTGGCATCGAACTCAAATCGTTCGTTTTGTAGCAGAGCGCACCTACCGTACACTACTCGGCAGGCTTGCTCGCTCATACACACAAGCACACACACCACGTACTCATACACACCACGCACACACGCCACACACACATACACGCCAACCATAGCCCTAACTCACCATAGTCCCAGCATGAACATTAACTCTTACTGTAAGCTTTGCTCAATCCCCACCCCCATGACCGGGGTCTCCTAAATCAAGATCACCAGTTTCCACGTGCCCTCACCCCCTTCCGCCACCGCCCGCCGACCTCTCACCACCCACGGGTTACCACAGTAACGGGAGATCGCACGGCTACGCCTTTGGCCGATGCACCGTTTGACCCCGTGTCGCGTCTCGCCGCGTTCTGCGATGCAACCGTTTCCCCCTACCACCGGTGAGGCTGGGGGAGCGACGCCATTGCCCCTCTCTGTCCCTCACCCTAGTGGCCGCCTCTGTCTCTGTGCTCCCTTCCTCCTCGCCCTCCGCACCAGGTGACGCTCACCACCATCGGCTACGGGGACAAGTACCCGGTGACGTGGGGTGGGCGGCTCCTCGCGGCCGCCTTTGCTATCATCGGCATCTCCTTCTTCGCACTGCCCGCCGTGAGACGATTGTCCTCGTCATCGCCGTCGCTTTGACGCATCGTCATCATCATCGTCGTCATCATCGCCATCATCATCGTCATCATCTTCGCCATCATCAACGTCATCGTCTTCGCCATCATCAACGTCATCGTCGTCGTCATCATCGTCATCATCGTCGTCATCATCATCGCCGCGACTTTGATGCATCGTCATCATCGTCATCATCGTCATCATCATCGTCGCTTTGACGCATCGTCATCATCGTCATCATCGTCGTCATCATCATCATCGCCGTCATCGTCATCATCATTGCCATCATCGTCATCATCATCGCCATCATCATCGTCGTCATCGTCGTCATCATCATCGTCATCATCGTCGTCATCATCATCGCCGTCACTTTGATGCATCGTCATCATCGTCATCATCATCGTCATCATCGTCGTCATCATCATCATCGCCGTCATCGTCATCATCATTGCCATCATCATCATCATCGCCATCATCATCGTCGTCATCGTCGTCATCATCATCGTCATCATCGTCGTCATCATCATCGTCATCATCGTCGTCATCATCATCGCCGTCACTTTGATGCATCGTCATCATCGTCATCATCATCGTCATCATCGTCGTTGTCACTTTGACGCATCGTCATCATCATCGTCATCATCTTTGTCGTCGTAGCCGCTTTGATGCATTGTTATCATCATCGTCATCGTCATCATCATCGTCATCATCGTCGTTGTCACTTTGACGCATCGTCATCATCATCGTCATCATCGTCGTCGTCGTCGCCGCTTTGATGCATCGTCATCTTCATCGTCATTTTCATCATCATCATCGTCATCATCGTCGTCATTGTGGTCGCTAAGACGCATCGTGTCAGCGGACGTATCGTCACAACGACACTTCACTGCCATCGCAGTGAATCATCAGCATCGTCATCGTCATCATCGTCATCATCATCGTCACCATCGTCATCAAGAAACGCGCGCGTCACGCAGACGAGACGTCATAGTGACGACGCGGTAGCGTTGAGGTACGGTTGCCCGAGTGAGTGCCGATGAGGAATGCGACGGCGATGATGGTGATCACAGCGGCGCTGCTCACGTTGATGTTGATGATCGCTGTGGCGATGACAATGAAATCAATTTCAATGACGATGGCGACGTTGATGCCAATGATAACGATGTTGATGGTGGTGCCCTCAGGGCATTCTCGGCTCAGGCTTTGCCCTCAAGGTTCAGGAGCAGCACAGACAGAAGCACTTTGAAAAGCGTCGGAGTCCAGCAGCGGGCCTCATACAGGTGGGAGAGCGTGTGAGAGGGAGTGTGAGGAGTGTAGGAGAGAGTGCATGAATGGGAGTGTAAGAGTAAGAGAGAGGGCGGGGCGGTGGCCCAGTGGTTAGCGCTGACGCCTCACAGCAAGAAGGTCCCGGGTTCGAATCTCTCGGCTCGGGTGCCTTTCTGTGTGGAGTTTGCATGCTCTCCCCGTGTCCGCGTGGGTTTTTGCCGGGTACTCTGTTTTCCTCCCACAGTCCAAAAGCATGCTCCTGGATAGGTTGATTGGCTCGCAGACTAAAATTGTCCCGCAATGCCCGGCGATGGACTGGCGTCCCGTCGTCGGGTGTATTCCTGCCTTACGCCCTGTGTTTCCGGGATAGGCTCCGGCTCACCGTGACCCTATATAGGATTAAGCGGTTTCAGAAAATGAGATGAGAGATGAGTAAGAGAGAGGCGAGACGGGCAGAGGTCGTGTATCGGTTATCGCACCGCCTTTGGCACCTGATGTCCCGAGTTCAATTCCCACTCAGTCGTCACCACCAGCGACACCGATCCTTGGACTCCCCCAGATCGACTCAGCCTCAAATGAGTACCCAGTGCAGCGTGCAAACACTGCTACTACGGAGAAGAGGCAGCCGTGCGTGATGCTGGCCACACCAGCCCCTAGTGTGCCGTGCAAACCTAAATCGGTGCTCGCTAACAGCACTTGTCGCAGCAATGTTAAAGGCTACGTGGGCATGTTTGTGCGAGCGTGCACACGCGTGTTGACATCGTACATAACGCGCGTGTCAAAGTGGGATATGAATGATGATGCTCTTGTGCAGCGGGCGGCAGCTGCCTTCCGGTAGGAACAGGAGCCATCGCTCCTCAGCCTGTCCCATTACTTCCTGCCAGTCAGCCCTCCTTCTCTCAGAGTGCACTTAGCCTGACCCAAACCTGTGCCGATGTACCACCGCCATGTAATGGAATATAAACACTCGTGTGGCTTTTAACAGACGTGCTCTTGCTTCTAATGGTGATAATGGGATTGTGATAGTGATGTCACCACCTCAGTATCTGCATCTCGTCCCCGATCAGGTGTGGAATTTACACGTGTTATGAATTGCAGTATTATCCTCAGGTGACGACGATGATGACGACGAGGGTAACAATGATGACAGTGACGTACCGATGTCGGTTTCCATGACTCGATGCGTGATGATTGCTTACAAAAGCTGCTCTGTTGGGGCAGCCGTCTCGAGCGCTCCCCTGCTCTCTGAGGATACCTCAAATCTGGAAGGCGAAACGTCGCAAAGGAGAGAGGAGGAGCGCCCGGCGCGGCTCTCTCAAAAGAATAGCCTTGGTAAGCGTTGATGGTGACCTTGATGATGGTGACGACGGCGATGTTTATGGTGATTGCAGGCAGCTTGGAGGATCCACGCCACAGATCCTGCCCGCGTGGACCTCACCTCCACATGGAGGTTCTATTACGAGTGCATCCCCTCGCTAAGGCAGGTGTCAACAGCCACTTCACCACAACCCCTAAACCTCACACCTTGCCTAACATTCAACCCCTTAACCCTAACCTAATTCTAACTCCAATACTAACGCTAATCATTACTTGAACCCCTAACCCTTAGCTCGCACCCTCACTTTGATGCTGAACATGACTCCTTACCCTTAATATAACCATTACCTATAAACCCTTGCGGTGACCTTAACCTCCAACCCCTACCATAACCGTAACCCCCTAACCGGGAACTTGACTCCACACCTAACCTCTGACCTTCACACCCCGCTCTGCACCCTCGCTGACCGCGTACGCTGGCGCTCGCTGGTCGCATGGAGGCTGCATGAGCGTCGTGAGCGGCTTGCATCGGCGCCGGGACCATCTAGCAGCGGAGCTCGCGGGGTTTTGCGGTTTTGCACGCAAACGAGGGTCCAGAGTATCGTCGTGCAGCCTGGAGCAGCACCGACAATCCAGACCTCGCTGGGATTATTCGCGACTTTTCCCCCGGGAATGATGGGGGTCTTTCCCAGGAGCAGTCCCAAGCGTTGCAGGACCGATCGGCGCCGTGAATTCGGAGGGAAATTTATTTGCTGCTTCGATGAGGCATGAACGCTTATAAGTAAAACACCACGTGTCGGATGAACTCTGACGAATCGACTTTGCAACGCACGCTCCGTTGGGGGTGGCGCGTTCAGATTCGTGCGCGTGTCAGTCGCTCCGTAGAGATGCTATGTTTAACATCTGTATTGTACCCTGAAAATTATACCACGTGGGGTTATTGTTAGGTTGATTTTTTTTATTTTGACAATGAGATCTCATTTACGGAACATGCCTTGAGTCTGGGGAAGGGGGGGCACTGGGGGAGGAGAGTGCGGGTAGATGGGGGGGTGGGGCCAGGGGTGTGTGAGGGGGGAGGGGGGGGCACCTGATAGTAATCACGGACGAGGTGGGCATCCGGGGTCAGGCAAATGGGGATGTTGGGGGTGAGGTAAGGGCCTTTGCTCGGCCATGAACAATTGTCGGTACAATAACGGCAAGTTCTATAGCGCCGTAACATCATATGAGAGAGCAGGGATTTGGGTGCACGTATGGCAGGTAGTAGATGGGGAGCGGGGGGGGAGGAGGAGCCTCCCACTTGTATACTATTAGTTTTACCCACGCGAGCCTAGCAGGGTTTCATGACTGCTTCACATCAGGGTCCAACTTGGAATGTTTGACCAATCCCTTCTTAAGTGTTGTGAATGAAAATTTCTGGAGAAAAACCATAACTATGGGAACGACAAATTAAATAAGCAAACTGTCTCTTGCCCGTAAATGTAACGCCATTAAAAGTAACTGTTTTGCCCATCCCAGCAGCCACACTGTCTTTGGGGAGCACAACTTTTCAGCAACATTGTTTCAGCGTGAGCAGTGTCTCATCAGTACATTCAGTCTCACTTGAAGTAATGCTGGTAAGCTGGCAGATGTTTATGGGCAAAGGGTCCCCTCTCTTCGACTTGCGTCCGAGCACTGTTGATTATATTTGCCGCAAATAGAACAGGGGAGTTGACGGACCTGCCAGCAACCTGCATGCCATACTTCCTCCTGCAGACACCGCATCAAGAATGTAATTAACCAGACCGTACATAGCCTTTATTCTTAATTGGCACGAGCGAGTGAGTTCACTAGGCGCCAGTTTAACTGCACTGCAGGGGGTAATACATGGTGGAGGTTTCAGCAATTCCACGAGTGTAATTAAGAATGTTGAGGCACCTGCACACTGCGCTCATTTCTGTGCCCGGGGAGTATTCTATCCACCCGTGCGTTCATCCGTACGTGCGTCCGAAACCACTTAGCGTGATCAGCGCACGTTCCGACGCATGCTTTTGGCCGCGCGAGGGTCTGGAGGCGGCGCGGCTCAGCTGCGCTGATGGACAACGCCTGCGTGTCGCGCTCGTGAGGCCGACGATGCTCGGCCTGACCAGAGGATGATGGCATCCCAGCGGCGGGTGGGGGTCACACCTGCTCGTCCAACCGCTGGGTGATGTCACTCAGCTTTGGGGAACGTCAGTATGGTGGCACGGGGATTAGAATGAGAGTTCGATGTTAGGGGCCCTTAGTAATAATAAATAATGAAGATAGACTTCCCCTACAAGTTATATTATATATACTGTATGACGGTTCAGGAGTATGTGTCAGTCTCGTTTAATCCATGGTCTCTTTTTAAGTCTATGATCTCTATAGTAACGTCTTTGGTTTCCTACATACGTCAATAGGTCTCTGATTTTGAGGTCTATGTATGAGGCTCTATTCAAGGGAGATTAGGCAAGGAAATGGTCTGGGCAGGCCTATAAATCCAGCATATTTTGAGGCATATTTGAGCGTTAGGATGGTGGTAAACAATTGTAATGTTCCGAAGAATACATAATATTATTGTGGGTTTACAAATAGAGGTAAATCCAGTTTTTTTTTAATCCATAATTCATCTCCACGTGCAAAACAAATGCACTTTAAACAATGCCGCCAGGTTGCCTCGACGACCTCGTGACCCCATCTAGCCAATGTGAGCGCTCGCCAGCATGTGCAGCCACAATACTGGCTGTTGTGGAACAATGTGCAACTTTTGTCTGCTCAGAGTTGCAGTCATTGTTGCCTGGGGCAGCCTGGGAAACGTCGCTTGCTTGATGCAACATTCTTACATTAAACTCGCCCCGATTTGGTTCGCATTGTGCGTGTGCCGGGTTGAATTCCACCGCTGTTCGTTGCGTCAAGTCCCGTTCGCAGAACGGCGCTTGAACACGCACCGCGCAGCGTCGAAGTTGAATGTCGCTGCTGCTCCGGCTGGCGTTACCACATTGCTACGAGGTCGCGCCAGGTTGCCTCCCCGAGTTTCCCTGGCGTGTTTGCTGAACGCGCAAGGCTGCTGGTTTGAACGCCGTTGCGACCCCCCCCCCATCACGGACGCATGCCCGAAATGTCGCTTTGAACGAGGGCTTCGACCACGCAGCATGGATTCCGCTCGCATCGTCGCCGCCACGGCGCCGTTCATCGTGAACGACGATCGATCGGTCGCTTGCCTTTTAATCAGATGAGGGCTCGTACGGGCCGTGGGGTAGATGTGTGACAATGGTACAGCTGTGGTGCACCGTGTGATAAAAGCGTGACATTTGTCAGGGTGTTATATAAATGTAAACAACACACTGCAGGGAATGAGCCAAGCTCAAATCACCCAATCGATTTAAAAACGCCCACCGTAAATAACCAATATACCAAATGGCTACTATTCTGAGCCACACGTGGAAGTTGTCAATCCAGACATCACAGTGGGTGGGAGAGACATTAGCGTTCCTGAGAGGAGAGCAGGTAGCCCAGACATCACACGGGACAAGAAAGACAATCGGCCACAGAAGACACTAGCAAATGACTCGCGGGAGCACTGGTGGAAGAGCCTGGGAAGGAAGAAAGTACGTGCAAAGGTCACAAAAATGTGGACAAGGCAGTGAACTACCTTTGGCTTCAGGCGATGTAGAGCACAACACACTTGTCTTTATTCTGTCTCAGAACATCTGAGGAAACCTCCAACGTGCGAGGCGAATCATCACGAAGGAAAGAGGGGAAGCGATCGCTAAGGCTATCCCGAAAGAGCGGCTCTTGAGAACAATTCTCATGCATCGAGCCGTGAAAACATACATTAGTTCACACGTTGCACTGAGTCACCAAATCCACACATTTGGGGCCAGGGAGTCTGATGAGAAGAGAACAATTGTAACACATTGGTCATCTAATATTTCAAGATGGCTTCCATTTATTTAAAATGTAATGTCTATTAAAACCAATACAGTATTAACTCTAACTTTACAATGTATTTTCTTTGATAGTAAAACGTATGTTTGTTTTCAGTGAGACACTTTCAAATACTCTATGAATTATAACAAATATTTAAACTTTGCAGTCGTAGATGTGGCTCTTAAGTAAGAATAATTGTGTTTCTAAAGTGCATTTCACCTGAGGGTCACAAAGTGCTGCACAGAGCTATGATGCGAAACGTCACGAGGAGAGGAGAGGGAGCGATCGACGCGGCTGTCCCGAGAGAGCAGCTTTTCGAAGCAATCATCAAACATCAGAATTGATCAAAGAGCTAAAATAATGACTATCAATCAATTAAGGACATAAAATAACAAATTGAATATATTTTTTTTAAACAAACGAAGGAAGACGTGTTCCTGAGCAGACACAGGTCAACAGCAAACTATATCTAATCACACAGCAGTCCTAACCAGAGGACTTGAAAGCTTAACGGAACAAGTGAGTCTTGAGACGAGATTTGAAGATGCCCAGGGACTCAGCTGATCGAATCTCCAATGGAAGGATATTCCAGAGTCTGGGAGCAGCGCGCGAGAAGGCTCTGTCACCCATTAAATGGAGGTGCGATCTGGGCACATGCAGCAAGTAGGGTTTAACCCCGATTGTCCAGGAAATGGCATCAGTGTTTTGGGCGGAAGCAGGAAATAATGTGTACCTGATCTGGTAACTTGCCTTGAACTTTATCGTAGGATACTGTAGAACTATTTTGGTAGGCTCTGACTGATTACGAATGAATGTGATCAAAGATGGTAACGCAATTAACAGGCGTGTCATGACAGAATTGTATATTAGATTGAACGAATGTTATTTTAGAATAAGGATAATCCAGACACCCCACTGCGCTGCTCTGCTGTGAGTGTTCAGAATGATGTGACTGGTTATTAAACATTGCCCGAGGACCTTATTAATTTTACTTGGTTTGGTTGTTTGCCTTTCCCTATGGCCAGGCTTGACAAAGGAGGGGGGTAGTGTTGAGCGAATGCATACAGAAGAATGCTTGAGCACACACACTGTGTGGGTAGAACGTCAATAAATCAAGACTCCAAAGGGCATGTACGGTAATTATACAAGGGGGAGATGCTGACAGCTTGAGCTGATCCGTGTACAAATTATTGGCCGTAAAAATGTGGATTTAACCACTTGCATTCTCATTTTGATGATTTCAGCTTCACTCCGTCCCTGAATTGAGTATTTATACAAAAAAAATCCTGAAAGCTCGTGCTGCTTTTATCACAAGGTGCACGATTGATTCACAAATCGGCCCCGCCAAGTGTATCTCTTGCAAGCCAGACACGGGGTGCATTCATAAAGGGTTCAGAAAAAAAGTTCATCTTTATCACTGCCATCGTAACTGTCATTGTTGTCTCTATAATCATAACTGTCACCATATCGTTGTTCCTCCATTCATTTTTATTTACTACTGGGTTTCCAATGTACTTGTTTTTATTAACATGAAGTACCATTTGTTTGATTATAGTTTGTTTATAAATCGATGGTACAAACAATCATGTTTTACATTCTTCAAAACCCCCTTATCCTGCTTGCCCATAAGATAACAATGTACAAGCCAAGTATATTTTGTCGAAAAATGCCTTTGGGATGCTACGAATGCGTTTTTTTTGCTATAAGCTACATATACATAAATAATAACGCCGTAGCTAGGGCATTGCACTTTCAACTCGGTACCCCGAGTTTGATTCCAGACCAGGGCGCAGTGATATCTTTATTGATCCTGAACATTCACCACCCCTTCCCTCGACCAACCCATACTGTCTGGCGTCACAAAGTATGGAGACCCAGCTGTCATGATCAGTGTCGCGTGGGGAGGCATTAAAAAAGAGACTACGCAGTTGTACAAAAATAAACGCTCGGAGCACAAGGACACCAGCAGCGGTCTCGAAGAGACGCAAATCCCATCGATGGGAACGGTCGATCACACGATGAATGCGGACGCAGCTTGATTGGAGTCAAGACCTCGTGATTTCTCCTGCTTCTCATACTTTATATTGGAAACCCAGTCATCGTCATTGTGGTCGTCATCATCATCATCGTCGTCGTTAGCCCTTTCCGAGTTTGCAGGTGACGTTAGGAGCGCCGGGTGGCTGCATCGCGTAGTGCTCGTGTAACGCAGCGGAGCCTTTCTTCACTGGAGGGCTCACGTTAGAGCTCGGCTGTCGGTGTCCTGAGGCTCTAACGCAGGGACAGAGAGACAGAGAAAATACTAGATTTACAGACTGACCGACAGACATACAGATAGAAGAATAGACAGTCAAACACAGAGACAGGTTACAGAGACTAGCACACAGAGACAAGCAGACAGACAAGGGAACAGAAAAACTGATTTGAGGGATAGACAAAGATATAAACTGACGGCTGGTGTGACAGACAGATGTAAAATCAAAGACAGAGTTTCTGACTGACAAGCATAGAGTCAGACGAGACAGAGACAGATATCGATAGACAGACACAGGCAGATAAATCACCGGGTACACAGGGACACACCGGGTCATTAACGGATTCATCCTCCCGCCCTCCCGCCCGCTCACTCAGGAAGGATCTTTGGCACGTTCCCTGCAGGTTCGTTTGATAACGACGATGCTAACCGCGATGCTAACGATGATGATACCGATGATGATACCGACGGGAATAGCGATGCCTCCTGGCAGTGCTGCGTCAGGGCCGATCTAACACGAATCCAAAATCACTTCGTCTCACGGTTAAACAGTGGAAACTAACTCTGCTTTGCAGAAGACGTTTTCATTTCTACATGCGTGTGTAAATTACACATGTGTACAACTCATTTGTAGGGATTTCTTGAGTGTTGTCCCCTCGACTGCATGGGGTTTTTCGAGATATTCCATTCATCACCCACTCACAATGTAAAACTTAAATCTCCGGAAGCAATTGGTCAAACACCCCAAACGGGAGCATCTCCGAAATGGGTCATGAAATACAATTGTTTGCATTTTCTGAACGGCCAACGGTTTATTATATAACGTGTAAATAAACCATGCAACTGTTGTCAATACGAACATTTGATTGAAGTGAATAATGTACAAGCCTACTATGTTTGTGCTGGCTCAGCGGATGATTGCGATTCAAGTTTGAGATGCATTTCAGGGATTAATCCTTCACTGTATCATTGTGGCCTCTAGTGGATCACCGTTTACGTGCCGATATTTATCGATGGAGCGATACGATCGTTATGGCTCGTATCGTAATCGATAAATACTTATTTGAGGTCAGTCACTTCCGATGCAAGTTTTCTGCGCGTTCATTTCGCTGTTTATGTAAGGTGGGTATCGAAATTACTCGAGGGTCACAGTGACCTCTGCTCAAATGAGTATTAAGGCAGTGCTCGTCTCCAGTTCACAGCCCTGAATCAGTGATGGAGAGTCCACATTCCTATGACTGGGCCAAATTCATTCATAAGATTGTCACCGTTGGCAAACCCACAAACTAATAAGAATTGGTAAAAGCCCTGAAATAACGATGGGCTAATTCAAC